>OW679202.1:107141644-107220671 GCA_940337035.1 Agriotes lineatus | reverse complement strand
CGTTTACTGTGTAAAGGCATGTCATATTGCTCAGTGAGTAATATCAGGTGCTTCTGTGATAAGCAGAAGTGGCGGCTAAAGCCAATAATATTATCACTAAGTTGTTATTAAAATACAAGATGTCAGCAGCAATAGAGCTAATTCATTTACCTACTGCCTCTATGTGAATTAAATTGAATTCATTTAAATGACTACCATACTTTTGTAACCTTGTAAACCCCTATAAGAATATAAAGATGCAACTAATTGATCAAATCTAACCAAGGCACACCATTATTTCCTTCACAAATAACACAGCAAATAATTCGTGACAGCAAACATCAATGTAAATCACCAGACGCAATATAAAATCTCACACAAAGGATGAATACCAAACATTTAAATTTAATGTCTTAATACCTAATCCTCCTTAAATAGGAGGCTGATGACGAGAACAACGTTCTCAAGAAAAAAGGCAAAACTACAACAGAAACAACTAAAAAACAAAGTGAATAATCAGCCGAAGTTCCCCCTTCATACTATAGTTACTACATAAATTACTCCAAGTTATAAACAAATACATTCAAGAGGACATTACTTCGATCAAGTACTAAATGATGACAATGTCAATCACAAGTTAACACCATTGAGCATTACAAAACTACAAAACAAATTTTAGACATCAATAAAATTTTGTGCCATATGTATGCATTACTCAAGGTAAACTATACAGTGTGGTGCTAAGAAATCTATAGTACAGTGTAGAAAAACTAGGTCACACAGTAAAAAATATAATAAACATAAACAGAGAGACTATAAAATCATGAACTTATTTTATACCGACCTTCAGCCAAAACAAAATATAGTATTATTTGTTAAATGTAATAATCATGTTGAACTGCTAAACAGAATAGCAGCTACAGTAGTGCAATGTTAACAATGTCAAATATAATGTTATATAAGAAGCCAATGCCCCTGCCCATATCAATGTGTATTTATTTTATTTATCGTATGGCATGTTAAGACACAAAAGTATGTATATGACAATAAAGTTATTACAAACGAACATTTAACAACTTTATATTTATTTATTTATTTATTTATTTATTTATTTAGGATACAAACAGGATTACTCCCACTACAGTATCCACTTTTTTACAAAAAATACAGTAAACTAGTATATACAACGTAATTATAGACAATACTATAACACTAATAAGTGTTTCTATTGATTCTGGAGTCGCCATAGGAAATCTTCTGGTCTGCCGTTATAAGCCGTTTCTGGGCATTCCTCCACGATGTGTTTGATGGTTTGGTTTTCGCCGCACTCGCAGGAGGGGCTTGGACTCTTGCCCCATTTGTGTAAAGAATAGGCGCATCTGCCATGCTGCGTTCTGATTCTATTTAGCGTGCACCAGATCTTCCTTGGTAAGTCGAAGCCTGGTGGTGAGTTGGTGATGCATGGCATGTCACTGTTTTGTTTCGACGTCCATTCCTGATACCAAGCGTCGGTGATGCTCCATTCATCTTCAGTTGCGTTTAGTGCGGTCTTGGTTGGTGGTTTTCTAGATCGGAGGCGGTTGTGGTTAGCGTCCTCGATGTCTGTATGGATCGGTAGTTCTCTGTTGTCCAGTATCTTGTTAAACGCTCTGTGCAGAGCGTTTATGCAGCGCAGACTTGGAGGTGGGATGTGACTGAGTCAACTGGAAGCCATTCTGCAGGAGTTGATTTGATAACGCCAGCAATCATTCTCATTGTATTGTTGAGCTGTGCGTCTATTTTGTGGACGTGTGGGCTGTTGAGCCATACCGGAGCACAGTACTCTGCAGCTGAGTAGACGAGGCCCAGGGCTGACGAGCGTAGAGTAGAAGCTGAAGCACCCCAGGATGTTCCGCACAATTTTTGTATTATATTGTTTCTAGTTTCAGTTTCTCTGCTGTTTTTGATAAGTGCTCCTTAAACGAAAGTGTTCTATCGAGTGTCACTCCTAGGTACTTTGGGTTATTATTATGTTTGAGAGTTGTGTTTTCAAACTGGACACTGAGTTCCCTATTTGCGAGTTTGTTATTCAGGTGAAAGCAGGTTACTTCCGTGTAAAATGCACGGTTATAGAACATGCACTAAGAAAACACAACAATGGTAAGCCAGCAACATGTAACATGTGAGCAAATGAAAATGAAATCAAGCTTGGTTTAGAAAAAAGTCTTGTGCTCCATTACTTCTCATGTTGTTTAAATTATCAAATTTTAAATGTTTACACATGTTTAATCAAGAAAAAGAAGTTTTATAATCGAAATGATTGATGTACCAGATGAATCATTGTTTAAGTGTTGGTTTTTATATTAATTTTCAAGTAAAATTTTGACATGACAGTCGGTGATAGTTATGCAATGGTTTAGGTTATGTATGTGTATTTCATTCTAGAACATCAACCTAATGTAATTAATAATCAACATATATTTCAATTTTCAAAGCTCAGCTTGATTTCATTTTCGGTTGCTCACATGGTATATTATGTATAGGTGAACAACCCACAAAGTACAAATGCTGCGAGGTGTAGGCAGAAATTATAAGAAGACAATTTTCTAGTACATAATATAAACAAATACACACTAAAACAAAATATGGGAATTACATATACCATTACATGGGTTTCTCTTTTTTTCTGTTCTTCAAATAAGAATTTTTAACATTCAGAACATTGTGTGTTGACTTTTCGGTCTATTTTGTGGGAACAAAATTACATATCCTTTGCCTGAGCCGAATATTTTTCACATAATAAATTTTTCATAAAAAAAATCAAAAATGTTTTTAAAACATGACAAATAGGGTCCATTAGACACCCCCTTAGGGTAACCAAGGTTAGCAGCAAAACTGACTTCTCAGTCAGTCATCACAGATAAAATGAATTCTTATTATGTACCATTCACCAGCAGCAATCGAAACCACACCCAAACTATGGCCAAGAAAAGATTACGAAACTACTCTACCGTAGTTAATAATAAAATAGCTCAAAGAAAATACTCAGAAGAGTTCAGCAACATGCGAGACAATATCAGTTCAACCAACAAGCGCCTTCACTAAAAAAACTGACATCATCCTTAAAAAATAAAGTAGTTCAAGAATATCTTCAAAATTAACTTTAAATGTCAATAACAACTTCTTCCTGTGGAAGGCACCTGAAACAACTGAAACAATAAATCCAACCAACAAGAAATAAAAATTGTTCCTTAGCAACTGTAAAACCTTGAAAGGAAAAAAGTTTCTGCACAATACTTAGAAACGCTTTTTCAAATTAGTAAATAGCATAAACCTCACCTTCGACAATAAAGACTTTTTTTTGCCTCTCTGGATATCAGTCACGCTTTTGATAAGGTTTGCTTGCCATAAAGGTTTACTATACAAGCTAAAGGAGTGTTCAGAAAAATTAACTCTTTGAAGACGTGAATTGATCGCACCGACGGTTAAACCCGAAATTTTAGGCATCGTCGTGCAAATTAATTCGCGAGAGTTTTGATAAATTAGACAAATACGTAAGCAGGAGTGGTGCAGTATAAAGTGGAATTGAGGGAAAGGAAGTAAAAGGCGCAAATTCCCGTAGTGAAAACGGTAACAAACGAATACAAAGTGTACGCAAATAGGCGAAGGTCGAAGCAACGAGCGCCAGACGCAAAAGGTCAAACGTCGCGAGCGTAGATAAAGCGTAATCTAATACAACAGCGCTAGCAAATTCATTCTGTGAAAAACGGGGGCGGTCAATGCCTAAATAAATAACTAAATAAGGTGACAAATTAAATAAGAAAACGGAACAAATACACATGAACTTTACCGAAAAAATAGAAGGACGACCAAGAGGGAAAAGTATAACTGGTGTAATAGATCCATATATAAACAGGAAAAGAACTCGAGAAGACCCTGAGGAATTCGATAAATGGGAAACTGAGCAAATACACCTTCAAAAAAGTATAAAAGCACAGAAAACCCCAAAAAATCAGAACCCAACGCAAGTAAAAAACCTAAAAGAAGCGAAGCTGCCACAGAAAGTGGAATTAAAAGAGATGGACGCAGTTTTAAAAAAACTGTGCGAACTACAAACTGAGGCGAATAAAAATCACGCGGATTTGAAAGCAGAAATTACGAAAATGAAAGAAGAATTTCAGAACGCGAAAATTGAATGGGAAAAGAAGGCGGAAGAATGGAGAGTAGAAAAAGTAGAACTTGGCAATAGAATCAAGAGATTAGAAGAAAGGATTGAGAGACAAGACAGAGACAAACGCAGAAATAACGTGGTGATAAAAGGAGTACAAATAGAAGAAAACCAGATGGAGGAAAAAGTAGAACAACTATTACGTGATAAGCTCAAGATGGTGGCAAAAGTTAAGAAAGAATACAGTGTGAAAGGAAAAGACGATAAGAGAATAATAATTGCAGAGATGGATACATGGGAAAATAAAAAAGAGGTTATGAAGAGGAAAGGACTGCTAAAAGACTCAAACATTTTTATCGAAAACGATCAAACCTTCAAGGAAAGGAAAATTCAAGCCGAACTACGAAAGATTATGAAAGAAGAAAAAGAGAAAGGAAAAATAGTTAAAATGGGTTACCAAAAAATTATCACAGAAGGAGTAAGGTATGACTGGGACCCAAATAAACGTGCAATAGTTAGATTCGAGCCAAAAAACGAATAGCCATAGGAAAAACTAACAACAAACCACATAAGATGACCAAGGCGAGACATGGAATAATGAATATGGGAACAATGGGTAAAAATAAAGAAGAAAAAGACAAATTATCAAAAAAAAAACAATAAAAATAAAGAACTTACTATAGGAACTTGGAACGTGAGAGGAACGTTCGAAGGGGAGCATTAAGAAATTTAGTAACGGAAGTAAAGAAATACAAATTAGACATAGTTGCATTGCAAGAAACTAAACAGAAAAACAACGAAATTATGGAAATAGCAGAATATGTATTATTCCATAGTGGCGGGATAAATAGAAGATTTGGTACTGGGTTTCTAATAAGTAGAGATTGGCAACACGCAGTGATAAACTTTGAACCGATAACGGATAGAATGTGTAGCATAAGACTTCGGGGAAAATACCAAAAGATAACCATCATAAACATACATGCCCCAACAGAGGAAAAGACACTGGAGGAGAAGGCAGAATATTATGACAAGTTAGGTGAAGTGTTCAAAAAATACCTAAATACGATTTGAAAATTATAGTGGGTGACTGCAATGCGAAAGTGGAGAGAGAGGAGGAATATATGCCAACGAATGGAAGGTTTAGTAAGCATGCAGAGAGCAATGATAACGGGCTGAAATTGATAGGATTTGCAATAGAAAGAAATATGAGAATAATGAGTACAAACTTTCAACGGAAAGACATTTACAAAGGGACATGGACATCCCCCGATGGCAATACTATAAATCAAATCGACCCCATTCTAGTAGAGGAAAAACATGTTAATACAATAACTAATGTTACAAGCTGCAGAGGAGCGGACGCTGATTCCGACCACTACCTAGTTAATATAAAAGTAAAACAAAAAATTCCAGAAAATAACAACAAAAAACAGGCGAGGATAGAAAGATATGACATCAGTAAACTACAAAGTGAGAAAAACAGGGATAAGTACGCAGAGAAACTAAGTGAAAGTATACGTGTAAACGGAGAAAGAGACAGTGTAGAAGGGAAATGGGAGAAAATAAAAAACGCCGTAGTAGAAACAGCAAAACACATACTTGGAAGAAAATGCGGAAGCAGAAAAGAACACTGGTATGATGAAGAATGCAAGAAAGCAGTGGAGGAGAGAACACAGGCTAGAATAAAAATGATAAATAAGGGGACGGAAGAAGCAATGCAGGAGTTCAGAAATAAAAGAAGAATAGCAAAGCAGATATGCAGATCAAAAAAAAGGGAATATAAAGAAAAAGAGTTGGAAATTTTGCAAGAAAACTATAGAACCAAAGAAGTTAGACAATTTTACCAAGGAGTGAAAAAGAAAAAGTGTAGTTTCCAGACAAAACGAATCTACTGTAGAGACAAAGAAGGTAATCTAATAGTAGACGAGGAAAGGGGGTTGACAAGATGGGCGGAATATTTTGAAGATACACTGAACGCCATAGAAGAAGTTGAGAGTAAACTAGAAGAACCAGTCGCAATACCTGATGATGGAAGAGAAACGATAGCACCACCAACCAAAAACGAAGTTAAAACAATAATTGAGAAACTAAAAAACAACAAAAGTCCAGGAGAGGAGGGTATCAATGCAGAACTAGTAAAATATGGTGGAGAGGCGATACAGGAAGAGATATATAAGCTAATCGAGAAAATTTGGCAGGAGGAAGAAATGCCCAAGGCATGGTCAAATGCAGTAAATGTCCAATTTTTAAGAAGGGGGACAAAACAAAGTATGAAAACTATCGGAGTATAGCACTTTTAAATGTAGTTTACAAGATTCTAGCAAGTCATATCAAGGATAGGATGATAAGGTACGTAGAACAGAATATAGGAGAGTACCAATGCGGCTTCAGGCCCAATAGATCGGTTAAGGACCAAATTTTTACCCTTAGGCAAGTGCAAGAAAAATGCCACAAATATAAGATTGGAATTTATGCGGCATTTGTGGATTTCAAACAGGCGTACGACTCTATCAATAGAAACCAACTGTACAAAATAATGCTGGAGTTAGGAATCCCAACAAAGCTCATTAAATTAACTAAAATGACGCTGACAAACACAATCAATAAAATTACAGCAAACGGAAAAGTATCGAGATCGTTCAATGTAAATAAAGGGCTACGTCAAGGGGATCCCCTATCGGCGATGCTTTTCATCTTAGCGGAAGAATGGATGATAAGAAAAAGCGGAATAAACAGGGAGGGAACTGTATATAATAAAGGCCACCAAATTATCGCCTATGCAGACGATTTGACCATCTTAACACGAACAAAGCTGGAGTTGAAAGAGATCCTGATAAAGATAGAGGCAACATCAAAGATTTTAGGGCTAAAAATAAATGAAAATAAAACGAAATATATGGAGATGAGCGGGGAAACGGATTTTAGACCTAACGCATATTTGAATATTGTAGGGGAGGATAAACAGTATAATTTTGAAGAAGTGGAGCAGTTTTGTTTCCTGGGAACGATAATATCCCGAAATAATGACTACAGCAAAGAAATAAATGCCAGAATAGCAGCGGGTAATAAAAGTATGGGTGCGCTGAGTGGTTTAATCAGGTGCAAAAGCGTGTCACGTAAAGTTAAACTGAAAGTGTATAAAACTGTTATTCAGCCGGTAGTAACCTATGCTAGCGAGGTGTGGACAATCTGTAAAAAAGACAGAGAAAATTTAGAGGTGTGGGAAAGAAAGGTGTTGCGAGCGATTTACGGGGGAAAGAAAGTGGGGACGAGTGGATAAGAAGGACAAATGCGGAGATCTTCGAACTGTATGGAGAACCATTGATAAGCGACATAGCCAGATCCCAACGTATCAGGTGGCTAGGACATGTGGCGAGGCTCCCAGAGAACAGGACTACAAGGAAGGAGCTGGAAGGAAGACTTTTGTGTGTAAAAAGAAAAGGGCGGCCTAAGAACAGATGGCTAGATGCTGTTGAGGATGATTTAAGGACTTTGGGCATAGGCAGATGGAAAGAAACGGCACAAGATAGAGGGAGATGGAGAGCCATAGTGCAACAAGCCTTGGGCCTACATGGCCTGTAGAGCTTTCTATACATATACAAGCTAAAACTGGTACTCCCTTACACTAGGATAGGACCAGAAATAAGGTACACCAATTAGATTCTTGGTAAGTAAAGTTCATAAAACAAATGGTTTTAATATGTTATACTGGGTGGGCAAAAAAAAAACGATTTGCATTAGATATGCAATAACTACATGTATTGTATGTACGTATTATCGATAACCTTAGTTTACCTTGCGGTGTACAGGCTGGTGCTTTATGCGCTTGCATCTGGCGGTACAATGTCCAACTTGCCTCGGATTCGGGATACAAGGTTGGAGCGTGCCTTTTGTGCTTGCGCAGCAACCATTGTGTGAGATGTGTGTTATGGTGATGTGGTTCTGAGTAGAGCACAGTTAATTTTGTGCCCAACTGTAACTTGGCTGTCATTGAAACATGTTTTACAGCTGTAACATCGCTTAGATATATCTATTCATAGCAACAGCCCAATACATACCTAGTATATTTACTTAAATAATGTCACATTTTTGCTAAAGAAATACATTTTATTTTACCGATTCTAAGAGAATAGAGCTGAGTATTCAAATACTATTCGTAAAAAATAACTATGCACGTTCAGGAAGAGCACAGTAATGATGCAATGCTCTACCTAGTTCTTCACCAGCCTGTATAGTCATAAAATCTCAATTGGCAGTGAGATACTTCCAAGTCAAGTACGAGCGCGTAATAACCTTCTTGCACTCCATAACAGCATCAGTTTGCCCCAGAGAGTGTCTTGAGGCCTACTTTATCTGCTTTATATGACTGACCTGCCTACTATCACCAACCAGTAGATATGCAACATTTGACAATGACACTGACACTGACTGCTATTGTTGCATTCCACATCACATCGGCACTCAGTAGAAGCAAACAAGTGGCGTATTAAATTAAACCACAGCAAATTGATAAATAAGTATAACGTTTAACAAATTCCAAAGCAACTTTCCACAAGTTTTCATAAAGAGGCAAACTCTACCAGAAATTGACAGCGTTAAGTATGTGGCAACCCATATTGACAGAGGTATTACGTGACCCACACATAGGTATCCTAAAAAAATGTTACCACCTTGGAGCTGAACTTCATAAACATTAGTGGCTGCTAAGAAGGAAATCACAACTAGCATTCTTATACAGTGACCAGCATAAATTTGGATTTTTTTTATTGTCCAATTATTAGAAAATGTTCTTGATAAAAGTCCCTGTAAAATTTAAATAGGAATCTCCTTTCGTATAGAAGAAATATCTAGGCTAAAATACCCATAAAAATTTTATTTAGGAATGTTGTTTAGAATTAAAAGGAGGTATCAAATACGAAGTCCAAAAGAAATTCACTAGTTTTTTCTTATTTTTTCTTACCACCCTGTGTATTACGGAAAATGAGATACTGTAAAGATAATAATTTATTACAGGATACGATAAGAATATAAAGTAGAATTTGCTCACCTGGCAACCAGAAAATTATGTTAATAAATTAGCGCTAAAAAACCAAATATTTATATGTCCAATGTAAAAAACACAGGTATCTTACAAAGATACAATAACATATGATCGGAACATCAACAATTCAAAATAATTTTAATTTTTAATGAACATGTTATAACAAATATTTAGAAATCAAAAACATCAAACATGCAAAACGAAAGAAACTTCAACAATTTCATTGTATGTGCCTTCTATATATTTGTTATAGAATTTCCATTAAAAATTATAGTTCACTTGAATTATTGTTAATGTTCAGTCCATTTGATATTAGATTTTTTTGAAGATACCTGTTTATTTATATTGGACACAAAAAAATAGGTTCTAAAGCGCTAATTTCATTTTTACGTAATTTTCTCATTAGTAGGTGAGCAAAACTGAAGTTCGGCAGTACATACCTATCGTATTCGATAATAAATTAACTTAGAAGTAATATCTCATTTTATGAAATACAAGGTGGTAAGAAAAAATAGGTAATTTGTTCTCTGAATGTCATTTTTTGGCAGTGGTCTATTATGATATGTTTTTCGGACTTTTTCCAGTGTAAAACAATTTTTTTTTGAGTAGGTAAGTAAAATAGACTTTGTATTTGATACTTTCGTTCAATTCTAAATTACTTTTCTGAATAACTTTTTTGTGTATTTTGAAGAATAATGATACTTTATTCTTGAGTTAGTTTTATATTTTTTAACCTCCTCCGTATACGAAAGAAGATATTTAATTTTTGACAATTGCATTTTGACTGTGAGAGAATGTAGGGACTTTTATCAAGAACAAAATTTTCGAATACATGAATAATAAAAATGTTTTCCATATGTGTGTAAATTAATGCCGATCACTATAGTATAAACAACTAACTTACAAAGTAGTAGTTAATCCCATTTGGACCTATGGAATCCAGTTATAAAATACAGCTGCAAATTACCAATGCTCCATACTTCATATCACACAAGGACATCTATGATGATCTTAACTTGCACACAGTGAAAGCAGAACTAGCGAAGTGTGGTACTAAATACTGTAAAGATTGGAAGTGCATCGAAATGTGTGTGCAAGTAACAATTAGGGTTGGGCGATATTGAAATTCTGATATCGATTATCGATAACTAAGAAATATCGATATATCCAAATATTGATAATTATGGAGAAATATTGATAAATATGCGTACTATATCAATAACTATTGACATTTAGAAATAGTATGTGTAGATATCGAGACATACAGTAAACAGATTGCACACAGGCTGCAACTTTTCTACGTGCCTGTTAGTTCGTAGTTCGTATTTAATGCTCACCGAAAATCTACTCTGCAAAAATGACCCAACAATTTATTACGTATGCTATTAAACACAATACAAACTATAATAAATATGCCACAGTAACATAACCACAGCAGGTTGAAGAATGAGTGGGAAAATGCTGAATAGTAAATTTTAAAGAATTTATGAATGACTGCTGAAGCAAATGTAACCCTATATAAATATCGTTATGTCTGGGCATGCTAATCTATATATAACGATTTATAAATATGTGAAAAACCAGAAAAAAATTAACTTTGATACATCATTATTTAAAAAAGGATATATCGATAAATGACATATCGATATTTTTGCCCAGCCTTAGTACCACTAGCCTATTAATGTGAATACTGTTAAATAAACTCTTAAACAAGGGTCGCTGGACATTTGCATGCAATTTTTTCAACAAATTTGTTTAATGTTAACATACATAATACTATTCTCATAAACATAGGTAGTTAGAGCCAAATTTGCCTTAGTAAAAAATGCACCCTTTAGAAGTCAGTAGACCGAGTAGTTGAATTTTTCATAACTCAAAAACGACTACACAAATTTGTTCAAACTTGACATTATAGGGTTCCATTAATTTTCTCAAATCCTCGTGTACCTAAAATTACATTCAGGACACTTTACTCTATCTCCATTTTAACATTAAAGGTAATACTTCTTGAGATAATGTAGTTCCTATAAAAATACAGCCAGCCTAACAACCACTGAGAACAGTTATTGGAAGCGCATATCTCATCATTATTTGGTTAGTCCAGACACCTAACTAAAAACTTTTTTAATTTACTCATGCAGTACAATAATTATTACTTATAGGGTTATAGGTTAATTGATAGTTATACCACTAGAATCAGTTGAATTGCTATGATTAAGGGGAGTATCCAGGAATACTTGAAAGCACATCAATATATTTGCAATTGGTCAGATTATTGAATGTAACTGTTATTCATTTGCTGATATTAAAAACTACCCTCTGTTATAAGCTTGTACAATATTTTTTAGTACATTTAAATTTAAAAGTGGGCATGCCCCATATATTTGAATTTGTGACATATTTTCAAGTGACATTTTAAATGACTGCCATTAAATGGCATTTAATTTTGTTGTGAGACAGGCTATAGGTATTTCATTAATTTATAAAAAGTGTATACTTAGAAAAATAAAAGTATCTTCAAAAATCAGTCTGAATCTTAGATTTTTATGAATGCCGCTCTCAATAACTTTGTCAAAAACTACCCTTATATTTCGAAATAACGCAAAATTTTATGAAAAAAAGTGGTGAATAGCAAAACATGCTTAAATATGAAGTCACAACAACCTATTGTACAATTTAAAAAAAAAACAGTTTTAATAAACAGGTCCCGGGTGGTGTAGCTTGAACAAGCATCCACGTTCGATCAGTAGAGTTAAGCAAAGCTCTTTCTGGTCAGAACTTGGATGGGAGTTCCACGGCTGCTTCTCTTGGCGCCTCGTGGTATGGCTGCCACGGAAATAGTTGGCCCCGGATGTCATAATGTCATGACAGTCGTTAGTGGGGTTGGAAGTCCCCATAAAATGTACAGGGACGCCTATAATTAGCCTAACGGCTGTTGGCTGAGTACCAAAATAAATTAAAAAAAAAAAAAAATAAATAAATAAGAGTACATTTATTAATGTTTGCCACTGACAATTATGCTCCAACATGGTTTTTCGGCTATTGGCTCTCCCTTTTCTGTGAGTTTGTCCAAAACTGTTTGTGCCTTTTAGAATGATTGGGTTAGCCTCAGCGGTGTATTCAGGCCAGAACCAACGCTCGCTCCAGTATCAGGCCTACATGCAGAGCTCAACCGGTAGACGCTACTTCATCATAAGAGACGATTGCGTTATGAGACGAGTTAAAATAATGCAATGATAATACTGACCGCTATTCGATTTACGTGCAGTCTGGATTTATGTTCGGAAATATACAGACGTCTATTAGAGATTTTTGTTTAAAAAAAATTCCTTCACATTGTAGTGTTCCTGGTTGCCGTAGCAATTATAAAAAAAATGATAAAGTTAGCGTGTTTAGTTTTTCAACGAATGACGTTTTAAAAGCAAAATGGATTAGAAGTATACATCGCAGTGAAAACTTTACTCCTACAGGATCTTCCAGAGTGTGTGTTCTGCATTTCTCTGAGAATCACATAATTCGAGAATATAGAGCTGTTCGAGACGATAATACGGTTTGGTCATTCCAAGAAAACGGTGGAAACTCACGGATGATGCATATCCAACAATTTTTTCCGAACAACCGTCCTTCATGACACAGAATTTGCCACTGAAGAGAAATGATCCTAACATTAGAAAAGAAGAAATTTTGAATAGATTGTAATATGAAGCAGAGCAAAAAAACGCGGCTGATCATTTAACAGTTTTCAGGATCTGCAAGGAAAAATTTGCGAGAAATTTAAGAAATACAACTGTGACTTTAATTTAAATGTGTTTTCAAAAAACGTATTTGTCTACTGTTTTCTTGACAATAAAGGCAAAAAGTCAATTTTAAAATTTTTGTTGATTAAGGAGGACCTGACAGTTGAACGGATATGAAGAACAAGCTATATCCAAATCCGAATTAAGAAACATTATGGGCAAACATCAAATGTGTGAGCAATGGTCAGTGGTTTTCAAGCTCCTATCAAGTTCCTGAAGACATGGAAATATCCAGATAAAATATAAAAGAACTCGGATGAGAACAAAATATATATGGTCTGCAATTTGTTAAAAGAACTAGCCACTAGTGTCAATATGACTATAGAAAATTAACAAACCATACAATTTGTAAAGGAGCAAATTAAACTGCTTAGAGCGAATCAAATTCGGTACACAGCTGATACATTAATTTGGGCTAGTAATATATATTTTGCATTTCCTGGTGCCTACAAGGTGATCGCGTTTTCCAAATTGCTAAAACTACCACACCCAAGATATTTGAAAACACTGTTATTAAAGCTTGATACAGAAAATTCTAGTTTGAATGGCGGTCATGTTAAATACTTAGCTGACAAATTAAAAACCTTTAAGGAAAATGAAAAATTTGTTACCCTCATGTTGGATGAAATTTACGTTAAGAAGAATATATCCTATACAGGTGGTAAAATTGTTGGCTCCGATATACAATCAACTGATAATTCAAATATAGCAGCAGCTTCTACAATTCAGACATTTATGGTTTGGTCAATATTTTCCCACAACAAGGACGTAGTTGGACTTTTCCCAGTGACTAATTTAAAATACGACTTTTTGTATATGTTGGTACTTCAAGTGTTAAAATTACTAAGTGAAATGGGCTATCAAGTGTTATGTTTAATTAGTGACAATAACAGCATTAACAGAAAAATGTACGAAGAAATATGTGGTGGAGCATTGCAAAACAATTTTTAAATGCTTTTGGTGACGACAATAAAATATTCACGCTTTTTGATAGCGTTCACATAATAAAAAATATTCTAAACATTTGGCTGAATCAAAAGGACCCACGTCAAACACTTATAATTCCATCAATTCCAGAAAATTTGCACGAGAAAGACTGTATTTTCGACACTGAAGGTCAATTATTTGCTTGCGTAGAAGATCTAAAGGGTTTTTACAGGGATGAACAAAATAAGATTGTAAAATTAGCACCCGCCTTGGACAGAAAAGTATTATATCCCACATCAATCGAGCATCAAAATGTGTCCTTATGTTTGCGTATCTTCGACAAAAAAAATATTGCGGCTTTAAAACTCAAGCATGCAGATAATATATCTTCTGTTGCAGGTACCATTAAGTTTCTGAAATTAGTAAGTGACTGGTGGAAAATAATTAACTGTAATTCTTTCTACAAAGACACTCGATTGCGTGATCCCCGCTGTGCTCCAATCCAAAGTGCTGAGGACCAAAATTTGATATTTTTGGAAAATTTTTGGAAGTGGTTAAAACTATAGAAAGATTTGCAAGTGCCCGGGGAACCTAAAAAGTCAAGAAATGGTAAACTGACTCTTCAGACCCAATTGTCTTTGACACATTCTTTAAAAACTCTGGTTGAGCTACGTAAATATTTAATTTGAAATTTAAAATTTAAGTATGTCCTACTTAAAGTCCAGACAGATGCACTGGGAGACCGTTTTGGCAAGTATAGGCAAATGAGTGGCGGAAATTATCATATTTCCGTCATGCAAGTATTAGAATCTGAGAGAAAATGAAAAATACTTTCTGCATTGAAGTTGAAATTGTCAAGACTTTTTGATTAAAGAATTTTTGGACACTTGCAAAATTGCGTCTAATACTGATCAAAACGATTCAATTGAAAAATTTGAAGATGCTTTAATTTTAGCAGAAGACGATACAATTTTGCATGAAGAAGTCGAGGTTCTTGTATATATAGCAGAGTATATTGTCCACAGGATTAAAACAAATTTAAACTCTGAAAAATGTAAGAATCTAATTTTCTACGACAAGGAACTAGAAATTGAATCATTTAATCAACAATAACAAGATTTAGTGTATTTGAAACATTTAGATAAAGGTGGGCTTAAGTGGCTAAAGAAGTATATTGTAAAAATTGTATCACACATGTTTGTATTATTTAAAGTACTGATAGGCCAAGAGTTTGAAAATGAATTTGTTAAACTGTGAAACCAACGAATTATTTAAAAAAAACTTTCTATTGAGATGCTTATTTTTAAGGACATTATAATATATAATACATGTGAATGCAGGGAGTCGTATTTAAATTTAATGAAAAAGTGCATTGTAAAATTTTGTAATATTTTACTAAACTACTCTAAAGTAACCAGAGATCAAATTCACAGTGAAGCTTATAATAGCAGTCAAAGCAAGAAAATTATTGAGCACCTAAATTTGTGTTAATTAAATATATCTTAGCGGCATCAGGTAACGTTTTATTTAATTAATATTTTACCTGAAGTGTATAGTTTAAAAAAATTCTACGAAAATACCCGAAGTTTTGGAGCGCACAGTATGATACAATGCAGCAGCTCCATCTTCTAATGTGACGTCACGAAAGCTGCAGCATGGCCTGATACTGGAGCGGGCGTTGCCAGAACGCAGCAAATGAAGTTCCAAAATATTCTTCCAAACATAATAGAAAACCATCAATGTAACAAATGTCATTTAGTTATTTTCATACTTTCATAAATATTTTTGCACGCCCATGATGAATCTGCACCTATTATTATTTTTCTCCCTCAAAAACTTGCATGGGCCGCTGATTATTTAATTGCATGTTACCAAGATTTTAAATATTTAAAAAAGAAATTAAACTTAAAAAAAAATAAATGTGGAAGTTACAAAGTAGATAAATGTAATTAATATACATTACCTTGGCTTGAATACACTTGTGAATCATTGGAATCATTATTCGAAATAACACCACTACCCTGCTGAGATGCTAATTTATTCCTTGGAAACATATTTTCATCCCTTCTTGATTGTCCCCGATTCTGTTGGGTAGCTGGTTTCAATAAAAATCTTCTCGAAGTCATAATTGCTATAGGACTAGCTATACTCATGGGTTTTGACTTTACTAATGGATGGTAAACATGTAGAGCTCTGTATGCTATAATCAGTTTGATAAATGTTTTAAGTTTATATCACATGATTATATGTTGGGCATGTGCTATGTCATTCTAGAGGTGGTGTGGCATAAAAATGTAATACAAAATTCTTGAGATATTTTAGTGTCAAATGAAGTTTTACTGAAAAACACATTTCAAAATTTAAAAATAAAAGATTAACAAACTGCTTCAATTCGTATGTAAAATTTAAAAATAGTTAGACATGCAATTTATTCTAACTAACATCTGATCTAATACAAACTTTTTCAATAAAATGTCTTCTATCAATGTCTGGGAGGGAATTGCTCTAGAAATACAGTGTAGGGTCCTTCTCATAAGTAGGATAACTTTCCAAAAAGTAATGAGCAAAAAGTTGAAGCATTGATTCTATTTAAAAAAAACATTAATGTTAATTGCCCAAATCAAATTCCACTCCTTTAAACAGTTAATTGCATTGAATGTAATAAAATATCACGTATCGTTTACTTATTCAATTTGATTTACTATATGAGCTGAGTGTAATTTGAATTGATTTAAAAATTTTATTCGAATCAAGAAAAATTAATAAGATTAATCGAAAAAAAAAATACTAAATCTACTTTCCAAACACTACATTTCAAGAACATATTTCCAACTCCCACTAAAAAGCAACAATTGACGTCCACTAATTTTCTTTAATTTTAAATTTTTTTTATAAAGAAAAATATGTATCTATTACCAATATAATAATCGCTTCTAGAAGTAACACGAGACATGCTTAATATCCTGTATAAATAGCATTAAAATATTATTACCGTGTTCAGTCGAGCTTGTGACTAATAATGCATGGTAATCGTCGCACCATTTGATGTAACGAGGTTTTTCAGTATAAATATTTAAAAGATCACAAGTTCTAAAATAACGAGGAAACCTGCTCAACTCTATTATATAATCCTTTATTGGCCATGTTTCATAGTATTCATATTGGTACCATGGTTCGGACTGTAGATAGTAATATTCTTCCTACAAGTAACAATTTATCTCAATTGAAACATGCACCTATACGATTAGTAGGGATCGGAAGGCAATTAAAAAACGAGCAAAACTCCATTTATTAGAGTTGTTGTAGTTATTTACAGTGCACCTTAACCCATCTAAACCCAGCGGGTTATTATCAACCCACAGATTTTTTACATTTTCAGATTTTATTATTTGTTGTGGCTTAAAAAACATTATAGCGTAAATTTTATGTGTATGATGGATGGCTCCAATAAAAAATAATAAGCAAGAGAAAATATTATCAGTGCAAAAATACAATTTAGTTTTGTTATTTTAATACTTTAAAAAGAATTTTTTATTTAAATTAGTGATGGGCATAACCGGACAATTTTCATAACCGAATTATTTGCATTCGAATGATATTAATAACCGAATGATTATTTGAATAATCACTCGAATAAATTTTGGCTCTCGATTTGTTTCGATTTCGCCGGTTTGCCGGTTGGCGGTTCACCGTCATCTGCATCGGCATCGTAACTTGCAGATAGCAGAGGAACTCAGTTAATCGTTAATTATAATAATTGTATAAATGATTTTTATTTGATTTCTAAGGAGTTTAAACCATTGAGAATAGCTATATCAATACTAATCATAAAGAAATTATAAATATGCGAATACAAAGTATCTATTGAATCTATTTTTAGTTCCTAAAATTCTCTAGTAGCCACCCTTCCCTTTTCGCTTGCACATCATACCGGTATATTTTAGAATCCATAATTTATCTACGTTCAGCCTTCCGCAGTTGTAAGGACGCACACTTAAAATTTTAAACATCGAAATCCACTTCTTGTCCCACGTTCATATCATATGACGACGGATGGGCATCGACTGCTCCGTTATTAAAAATTAAATATAAATCTGTTACGATATTGGAAAATCTTATTTTGCTTTCTGTTTATCCCTTATTAGGCATAATCAACCGCGTTTCAAAGCAAAAATTTAGGCCGTTATAAATATTAATACCAACACAGCTTCGGCAAATCTCATACTCAGCAGAGCGTTATCTTTAATAGGAACGGTCCCATAAATTTAACTGGTCGACTGGGAGTCTCAAATGTGTTAATAACATCAACAAGCAGCCGCGAACCTCACTTGGGTCAATCAGTACAATTTGCCTTGCTAATGGTTATGAATGACGTATTATTTACAGAATTTCGATCACTCGCAGGTCGCTGAGATAGGCTACGGCACGTAGTACGTATCAGGAAGAGGTTATTTTTCATTCGAATACTTGGAACGAAAACTGAGTTACAGAGGTTATTTCAATAACCGGATAACCTGTTATTTTTCATTTGAATAAGCCCATCACTAATTTAAATTATGGTTTTCTAGTAAAGTGTGTACTGTCTCTTTTAATTTCTCTTCAGTTCTCTGTAAATAAAGGCTCAGTTTATAGACCTCGCAACAGACAATTACAATTACTTCATATCCAGATATGTAAATAAGCACAAAACTTGAATGAGTAGCTAACGACCCATTGAGGACATCACTACCCAGATTTATCCAGATCAGATTTATGATGACTTGCTATTTGTATGTTTGCTTTGTCTAAAGAGTTCAGTTTATCACTGTGAAGATTAGCATAACGATCCAGATTTTAATGTTTGATAGTGTTTTGTGCAACAAAGTGAATTTTGTAGTGATAAAGATAATAAGAATAATAATAATAATACAATAAATTGTCTTTATTTTTCCCATACAGACATTATAAAATTGAAAAACGTAGAAAATTAAAAACAAGAACAACAAAAGAGCTAATTAAGTTATAAATTTATAATTAAAATAACAAAAATATACCTACTGTACCGTATTAGGGAAAATCTCAAGGCAAAGTTCAGCAAATGCTGCCCTTCCACTTAACCTAGTTGTTATTAAATTTATTTAACAAGAATCTCTGTGCAGGAGAGTCCAATACTTGTTAAAAGTGTGAAACTATAATGAGATACAAAGGTTAATTAGGTACATATAAAAAGAAAAATAATGGAAAAGCTATTATTGCAACTGCAAGATGAACAGAAACTGTTTGTATCTTTTTTTAAAGGTTTTGACGTTCAGAGCACTATACTCTTTGGGAAATTTAATGTAAATTAAGTATATTTGGTATCTAAAAGCAGATTTAAATTTTTCAGTACTGCGCCTTGAAGTTGTCAGCAGACCCCTAGACTGAACGTTGACGTTGTGAACATCGGACCTATACGTAATTTTGAGTATTTTGAGTACCCTGTACTGATGATTTTATGAAACAAGCTAGCAGAATGGTGCAAACGCCTATTGTGCATGTTTAACCAGTTCACATCATTGAGTTTGTGTTTCTCATTTATTTGCATATGCCGAATATGAACCTAAGGCAGGAGTTTTGAACCCGTGATACAACATAGTACAAGTGATTCACATAACATAGTTTTAATTTCAGTAGTTAGTAAATGCCTGTGAGGGTACAAAAGCTTTAAACTTGCAGCAGATTTAAGTAATTTGGATACAAGTTATGTAAAATTTAATTCATTATCAATATAAGTCCAAGATAATTAATTGTGTTAACTAGTTCAACTGGGCTACTATCGACCACAATAGAAATATCCGGTAGGACTAATTGTTTTAAGTACTTTGATCCATATAAAGTTGCAGGAGCTTTAGAAACATTGATAATTAGTGAGAGTTCATTACACAGCTTGACAATATTCACAAGGTTTTCATTAAGACGTTCACAGACAAGCTGTACTGCACTAGGCTTAAAACATATATGAATTTGGGTGTCATTGACGTATTGATAACATTAACAAAATTTCAGAACTTTACTCAAATTTAACATGTAAATAATATATAAAAATGGTTCTAATATGTAACCCTGAGATACTCCTGCTTCTACCGGCAATGCTGTTGACATATCATCAGCAACTTTAACAATTTGAGTTCTGTTACCAAGGGTAGCTTTGAAAGAGTCTTATTGCCACTGACTCAAAGTCTATGTACTAAGGAAAGTCAGTAATTAGGTCACAAAAGGCTGTTAACAAAAATACTCGGAGAAATACTTAGCCGAAAACAAGTTTCATTTTTTAACAAAGTCTCCACCTACATTAATACGCTTATCCCATTGCTTTATCGATGCCCCAATTATCTGCTGCATAGAAATCTTTGGGCTGATGTCTCAGCCACATGCGCTCCTCAAGTTCGACATCCTTATCACCTGCGAAACCTTTGCCGCCACGTTGTTTTTTAGTGAACTAAACAGATGGCAGTCACTGCCGGCTAGGAAACATTTCCTTATGGATATCATTTGCAGGAAATCCTTTGCTGAAAAAAAACGAACAACAGCACGTTGCCCTTTCACAATAGGTACACTTTTCCAGTACTGTCGCCATTTTAACACTGCCTGTGCATGCATGTTATTGGGACACGGCAACTGTTACTTGACTATCATTAAGCTAGGGCATAGGGGTCGAGCATTGCCAGCTGAACTGAACGGCTATAAACGCTGTGAAGATTCATGCCGAGGCAGTGCAGCCAAGTTGTTCAGGTCTTGCACCTTCCGCCTGACAACAAGGAAGACCGCAGGGTATCACTGGCAACGATCAGTGATATGCGATCCTAGCGATTGCATCCTTCTCGTGGTGGCCCTGTTGAGACTGAACCTCGCGGATCTAGACTGGGAAGTCGATAAACATCCCCCAAACCCAGCTGTCGTGTCGTGGCCAAGGGTCTGCACTTGGGATAACGATGCCGGCAAAGACAAACCTCTGGTCACGTCATTGTCGTTACACCATACATGGATATCTCTGCTGTAGTCATGTATTACGGGAGATATCTGTGCTGGGGGTCTTGGCTTCACCGCCCGGACCAAGAGGAGTCAACCTCAATAATAAAACCTAAATCCTATGGTGGTGAGACCAGGCCAAGGGATGCGTGGCTGTCTAGATGATCAGTCCCTTCTGGATCTCCCTTGGGGTACCGGGCGCACCCCACTGTATAAAGCCACTTATTTTTAGTCTGTAGCTACTCGTGGGAACAACATGGAAGATACAGAAAACTCAAACTCAAATCCAGGCCTAGAACTCCTTTTTAGGTCTACACCCTCCCCGATAGAAACTGAGGCAGACCTAGGTCAAATCTCTCCCTCCTCGGTGGCGGACATTATTGGGGCGAATCCTCCGGGCAGTACACAACCCGAGGAAAAAACCCAATCTCACGCCCAACCTGAAGCCAATCCAACTTCAGGTAATCATGAGAAAAGACTTTCAGGGTCACAACGCCGTAGACTTGCTATAGAAGCGGCAAAAGCTAGAGGGGAGCCCATTAGGCCTAGAAAACCTAGGGCAAACCGTCAGAGCAAAGAACTGGAGACTACTAAAGACCCAGTTCAAGACCCCAAGAAGAGAACCTGAACGGAGGGCAGCACTCCCTCCCCCTCTGTTCAAAGAGAAATAAAAAAGATTAAGGGTGACGACTCAAAGGACAAACCCAGTACTTCTGTACAGGGACAGTCCTACAGTCAATCTCTTTCAGCCACTAAGATGGCAATTACTCTGCAAACCTACCCTGAGGGCAAACTAACCCCAGAACAGGCTAAGCAGATTCAACAGGCTCTCACTAAGGACATCTTCAAGTGTGCGCCTGGAACTGGACCACAGTTCACAAATAGCTACGCCCATGCTGGTGTGCTATACATGTCCTGTGCAAACGATACCTCGAAGCAATGGCTGCTGGAAAAGACGCCACAACTTCAACCATGGGAAGGGGCAAACCTTCGTGTTGGAACAGCAAAGGATGTGGTTAAAACCTCCAGAGTGGTGTTATGGATCCCCACTGACCTACTGGAGGCCAAAGAAGCCACCAAGATCCTTCCACTGCTGAAAACGCAGAATCAAAATCTGGCCACTGAGAAATGGAGAGTGATCTCCAGTCGTTCCGAAACTCAGGGCACTACCCTAGTCCTTGCGATCGATGAAAACTCCCTGAAGGAACTGAGCAAAGTGGGATTTAAAGCCTACTTAGGTCTATCTCAGATAACCTTCAGGGTGTCAAAGAAGACTGACAAGCAAGATGACGCTGGAGGCAGTACAAGTAAACCTCCAGCATAGCAAGGCGGCAACAGCTGCCCTCTGTAAATACTTGGTCTCCAAGAACATAGACATAGCCTTGATTCAAGAACCCTGGCTCTTCAGGGGAAAAGTATCAGGCCTTGGAACTGTTAAAGGTAAGCTAATATATAATAGAAACCTTGATAACGTGAGATCCTGCATTTTTGTCAGGGAAGAACTTCATGCTCTAAAACTGATGAACTTCTGTTGCAGGGATCAAGTAGCTATTAAACTAACAACACAAATGGAAGGAAATCTGAAGGAGATAATAATTGTTTCAGCATACTTTCCATTTGACTCTCCTAATCCACCTCCAACTGAGGAACTACAACAGGTTGTTGAGTACTGCAGGCTATCAAACCTGCAGCTCATAGCTGGAATTGACGCCAATGCTCACCATGTTGCATGGAGTAGCAGCAACGTCAACAGAAGGGGTGAGTATCTCTTTGACTTTATTGTATCCAAAGATCTGGATATACTGAATCGGGGGAACAAACCAACTTTTAAAACACGAACTCGCGAAGAGATAATTGATATCACTTTGGCTACCTCTCGTATTAGCTCTCAGATAACTCGTTGGCATGTGTCCGAGGAACCGTCACTTTCGGACCATAGATACATTCGAATGGAAATCAGTAATCTTGATAAGCCAGTTTCGGAGTATCGTAATCCGAGAAATACGAACTGGGAGAATTACAAGCAGGATCTACAAGTCAATCTAATTAATTTCAAAAATGAGATTAAAAATAGTACTGATATCGAGCTAACCTCTGTTGAACTTCAGGAGACTATTTTAAACTCATATCACAACAACTGCCGGGTCACACGACGAGCCACCAACAAAGATGTTAGTTGGTGGAACTCGGATCTAGCACTACAAAGAAAAAACACACGCAAACTCTTCAACAAGGCGAAAAAAACCGGTGAATGGGATAATTATTATCAATCCCTGACCGAGTATAATAAACAAATACGCAAAGCCAAAAGAGACTCCTGGAGGAACTTCTGTCAAGAAGTTGAAAACACTTCTGAAGCAGCACGACTCCAGAGGATTCTGGCTAAAGAACCTGTGGAACCCGTTGGCACAATCCTAAAGCCAAATGGGAAATTCACGGAAACAAGTAAAGAAACCTTGGAGCTTCTTCTTCAAGCACACTTTCCAGACTCACATGCGGTTTATCCTGCAGACGAGCATCAGCCAAACCTCATTAACTCGATTATAAGGGCTGAAAAAACGGACTGGCAAATTTCAAACAAAATCGTTACCCACAAAAGTATTGAATGGGTCATAGATTCGTTTAACCCATACAAAGCTTCTGGTCCTGATGGCATAATACCTGTGCTTCTACAACAAGGGAAAGAGATCCTCACACCAAAGCTTTGTAGACTACTAAGAGCAAGCCTGGCAACGGGATACATCCCGTCTGTCTGGAAACAATCTAGAATTGTCTTCATACCCAAACCTGGAAGAGACTCTTCTCAGGCGAAGTCATATAGACTTATCAATCTATCTTCCTTTATGTTAAAGTTGATAGAGAAACTGATTGAAAGACATATCAGAGAGAGCTTTCCCTCAGGAAGCCTATTTCATCCCCATCAACATGCATATCAATCGGGGAAATCATGAGAAACTGCTCTTCACCAACTAGTGCGGAGAATTGAGGAGGCAATTAACTACCAAGAAATTGCACTGACAGTTTTTATTGACATTGAGGGAGCCTTTGACCATACCTCCTTCGTGTCAATGATAGCTGCAGTAAGAAACCGTGGGGTAGAAGACACCATCTGCAGGTGGATCAGTAACATGCTCCATGACAGGAAAATACAATCAACCCTTTCTGGTGAGACAATGGAGGTGGAAGCTGCCAACGGATGCCCACAGGGGGGAGTTTTGTCACCCCTGTTGCGGAACCTGGTAGTGGATGAGCTCTTAGTCGAACTAAATAGGGAAGGTTACTATACCCAGGGGTATGCCGATGATCTGGCGATACTCATCTCGGGGAAATTTGATAACACAGTCTCAGAGATTATGCAAAAAGCTCTAAGAATTGTGGAGAGGTGGTGCACCAAAGAGAGCCTAAGGGTAAATCCGCAGAAAACGGTACTGGTTCCATTTACTAGAAGAAGGAAATTGGACAGGCTAAAACTGCCAAACCTCTTCAATGAACAATTGCAAGTGAGCCAACAAGCTAAATATCTGGGCATAATCCTGGATGCCAAGTTAACCTGGAGCTCACACATTCAAAAAATTGCACATAAAGGCAAAAGAACTATTATGGCAACAAAGCGTGCAGTGGGCAAAACCTGGGGACTTAAGCCAAGCATGGTACACTGGCTGTACACTGCTGTGGTGAGACCTATGGTATCCTACGGATCGCTGACCTGGTGGCCAAAAGTAGAACAAAAGCAAGCCAAACTGGAGCTTTCCAAACTCCAAAGGCTGGCTTGCCTATGTATAACAGGGGTGATGAGAAGCACTCCAACTGCAGCTATGGAAACCCTGCTAAGCCTTCCTCCCCTAGATATCATAATCAAGGCAGAGGCAAGGATGGCGGCGTATAGACTGAACTATAATGGCAACTGGCAAACCAGTTTTGTCTCTGGTCATACCAGAATAACCAGCAATATCACTAATCCATTACTAGAAATGAGTAGTGACACAATGCCTATCAGGCATAACCTTAACAAACCCTTTCACATTCAGCTAGAATGGAACGAAGGGCTGGCACAAAGACGTGGTCAGGAAGGAAAACCAGTCTGGTATACAGACGGATCCAAAACTGATAGCGGTACTGGAGCTGGGATATATGGGGAATCTCCCCATTTTGAAGCCTGTGCATCTTTGGGGAAGCACGCAACAGTATTCCAAGCTGAAACTCATGCCATAGACATTTGTCTACAGGAAAACATAAAGAGGAACTATCAAGGCAAGGATATCCTTGTCCTAACTGATAGCCAGGCTGCCATAAAGGCCCTAGCTAGCTACCGGATTAACTCGAAACTAGTCTGGGACTGCCTTCAAAATCTAATAACCCTGGCAAACCACAACAAAGTAACCCTCATGTGGGTTCCGGGCCATAAGGGGATAAAAGGCAATGAAAAAGCTGATGCCCTCGCAAAAGAGGGAACAGAAATAGCATTTAATGGTCCTGAACCAGTATTTGGAATTTCTAAAACCTCTGCTCGTGGCTGGTTGGCTGGGTGGATAAAAAGATCGCACCATAACCACTGGAACCATGTGGATGGATTAAGACACAGCAAGACCATGCTAAAAACACCATCTAAAAAACTAACAGATGATGTACTGCGACTAAGCAGACACCAAATCAGGCAAGTGACAGGACTGATAACTGGACACTGCAACCTACGCAAGCACATGCATACAATGGGCATCCTAAATGAGGAACCCATATGCAGACTATGTAATGAAGAGGACGAAACAGCCTCTCATATTATTTTTGACTGTGAAGCCCTCGCCCGATGGAGACATTCGCTCCTGGGTGGAGCCAATACAAGAGAAACTCTAATTAGAGAAAACCTAGTGAAAACGTTACTAAACCTAATAAAGACGGCAAAACTTTTCACTGAATAATGTGATATGATGAGTAACACAATAAGCCTAAGGCTGCAGTGTTCTAGGCTCCTAACCCTGTCATCATCTCACAATTCAATCAATCAATCAATCAATCAATCAACTAACAATATATTTCGATGTTCCATTTTTTAAATACCATAACTATGATTAGCCACGTAACTTCACTTTGGTGGAGTCTTGTGTTTATAATTTTATATATCTTTGATCCGTTGATTAATGCTAGAAAGACAGTTATTTTGAGAAGTACTATTATTGTGACAAGTACTGGTGTCATCAGCATGCCAAAAGCTTTGTGTAAACAGTCACTGGAACTTGTAACGTTGTTAATGAACGTGATGGTATAGGATCTATCGTTCCCCCAACAAAGTAAGCTGATGCTATAGTTTTCTGTTAATAGCATTCACATTTATCAATAATTATAATTTCCAGAACAACATGAAATCCATCCTCTTTTACATCTGCTGAAAAGTACAGGATATTTTACATAAAAGCGGCTTTTGATGCGATTCATAGGAAAATAATATGGAAGTAAAACTAATAAAAAGCATTTTCAAGGACGTAAAGGGAGTAGTCAAGATAAATGGAAAGTAGTCAACAAGATTTAAAATGGAATTAGGAATAAAGCAAGGAGACAGCCTCAGTCCGCTATTATTCAAGAAACACCCGGCTGAAAACAGCACATCAGACTGTGGTAGGATATAACAGACTGCCAATAAGAGTCGATTGACTCATGTACGCGGACGATATAGTCCTAATATCAGATACCCACAGAAAAATGAGAGAACTAACGAGAATATGGACTGAAGAAATAGAAAAATTGGAAATGGAGGTTAATACGGACAAATGTAAAATGATGATAATCAACAATAAAGCACGAGAAGAAGAAAGAAGAATAGAAATTAAAGGAAAAAATTTAGAGATAGTAACGACATACGAATACCTAGGCAGTGTAATATCAGAAAATGGAAAGATGGACCTAGAAATAGCCAAAAGAACAAACAAGAGCGGAAAGATCTACTATGCATTAAATAAAACTATCTTCAGAAAACGAGAAATAGACATTAACGAAGTTACGGGTTTATAATACGATAATACTGTCCACACAGACATGAGAAGCACGAGAAGAAAATACTTGCCGCAGAAATTAAGTATTTTAGGAAAATAACTGGAAAAACCAAGCTGCATAGAGAGAGAAACAAACATATAAGACAAATGATTGAACAAGAACCGGTTACAAAGAAGATTAAAAAGAAACAACTGAACTGGTACGGTCACATACTGCGGATGGACCAAGACAGACTAGTGAAGAAAATTATGGAAACGGACAGGATTGGGAAGAGAAGAAAAGGAAGACCTAGGAAAAACTGGCTACAGAATATAGAAGAATTGGACAGACAACGAGGAAAGATGTAGGAAGAGATGGGAAGATTAGCAATAGATTGGATAGAATGGAAAAAATGAATAGAAAATAGTTAAGGAACAAATGTCCGACACCCGATGAGTATATGGATACAGAAGAAGAAAAAGAACAGAAGTACAGGAAATTTTTCAAAGAAGTTAAGAAAACTATTAAGAACGTTGGTTTTCGTTGGCAGAAGAAGAATCCTCGTCGACGACTAATGGAATTATATTATGTGAAAAATACACGAAGGACAAAAAATCAGCAAATTGATCGCAGTTTGTGTACTTGAATAATTCAAAATGGTTCTGTAGGTAGATGGTAACAGGAAAAGTAAGTAATGTTACTTCAAATTAATTATTAATATGCAGACTAGACTTACCCATATTTATTTTACTACGTGTATTACTCGGCATGCCAAAACTTCTAACAGCTTTATAACCGGGGCGGAATTAATATTTTCATTCCAGACTATCATGGGGATTAGAGAATCAAGAGAATTTTATAAAGTTTGGAAATCCATATTACAAAGATAGTCCAGAGAAGGCTGATTTGCTAGAGAATATATTAATCCTATTATAATAGTAAGGAATATTCTGATGAAATATGTTTGTCTAGTGACAGTGACTAGAATGTTTGTATTTTGTGAGAGCCGTACACAACGTGCAAACTGTTTAATAAGTAGATTTTTATTGACATATGAGTAGTATATTCCTACTTTACCGCCTCGCTCTTATAGTTCTCTTTAAGTGTAGGTTATTTTTGCATATTAAATAACTTGGCTGTGGGAAATACTTGTTTCCAACACAAAGAAATTCACAAATATACCCGCGTAATGCTCAGCCGCAAAGAAAAATCTATAATCGACCTGATATTGATCGAAAAAGATACACTAAAAAAGATCAATGATATAAGAGCTAGAAGATGGTCCGAAATAAGGAGCGACCAACACTTGGTGCTGGCCAGCATGACATTTAGAAAAACAGGAAACGAGTTAAAAGACTTGACAAAATGTAAGAAACTAAAATTTAAGAGTATCAAAGAGTATCCAAGAAGATAAGATAAAGAAATAATACGAGGAAAGAGATAAGAACGCGTAAAGAAGAGATGAATAACATAAAACTTGAAAAAATTTGGAATGAATTTAAAATAATAATCAGCAGTGTAGCAGCTGAAGTGTGCAGCGTGAATAAAAGCACAAACAAGAAAAAACAAACTGCTTGGTGGAGCGAAGAAATACAACAAGAAGTTAAGAAAAAGAAACATCTATGCAGAAAGTACCTGGGTACAAACGCTTAGAAACCTACCAAGAATATAGTACGCAAAAAGACAAAGTTAAAAAGATGAAACAGGGGCAAAGGCGAAAGATTGGGAAGATTTCGGGGGAGAGAATGCAAAGAGACTCCAAAGGAAGTTTGAAGATGTTATACCACACCCTAAGAAATATAAGAAAAAAGACCAGTTAAGAAATATTAAAAACAAAGAGGAAACAGTTATTACCGGAGAAAATGCCATCATGGAAAGATTAGAGAATACTTTATACTAGGGATGAGCAACCTTTTTTACAACGGGCCAGCTACAATTTAGAAATGCTGTGCGGGCCGCATGTAAGAAACTTATGATAATACAAACACTGAATTATCTCTTTATTAACAAAATAAATTATCTCTTTATTAACAAAATAAGCCTAGTATAAAAAATTACAGAAATAAAACAGGCATTAATAGAAATACGAGTAGATTTTCGGTAGTAACGGTGCAGGGGACGCGAAGACTTGAACTCGACCGCCCTGAAGGAAATAAAGATAAAAATATGGAAACAATGCTAGAAGCAATATTATCAAAACTAGAAAGAAGGAAAACTAGGAGCACCCGAATAGAAAGTAAACTGGACAAAATACAAACACAAATGTCGGAACTGAAGAGGGAACAACTTACACTCAAAGAAGAGATCGAAGACCTAAAAAAAGCAAAAGAAACCATGATGAAAAAAATAAACGTCATAGAAAACAAGATAGAAAATCAAGAGAAAAAAGAAAAAGAACTCAACATAATCATAAAAGGCTTAAAACCAAAGGGCAGTAACATCACCAACGAGGTAGGAAAATTCTTAAAAGACAAATTACAAGTAGAAGCCACAATAAACGAGATAAAAGTAATAACAACACAATAACAACGCACCATTTATAATAGTAAAATTTGAAAAGAGATAAGACAAAAAACAAGTTATGGCACAAAAAAACAAATTAAGAAACACAAAAGTATTCATAGATAACGACAGAACCAAATCCGAACTAAAAACTCAATCAATAATTAGACATCAAGCTAACCTAATGAAAAACCAAGAGAGAAAAGAAAGAATAGGGTTCAAAAAACTGTGGATTGATCAGGAACGTAAGGTCGTATAGAGGCGCAAATGGAGATACAGATCACGTTCTGGTAATCGCAAAACTAAAGATGAAAATAATAAAACATCTGAAACCAGAAAAATTAAGAAGGCGATGGAACACACAACAACTGAATAAAGAGGAAATAAAAAATAAATACATTGAAACCATGGAAAAGAACCTAAAAGTAAACACAAACATTAGTATAGAAGAAGAACGGCAAAATATAAGACACAATAATACACACAACAGAAAACACCCTAGGAGAAAGTAACCGTGCAATAACAAAAAACAGTTGCTTTGATGAAGAATGCAGAGAAAAAATCACAGAAAAGAATAAAGCAAGGGAAAGATGGCTGCAAACAGAAAATGAAAAGGATAGGCAAAAATACAGAGAAAAAAAGAAAGAGTCAAATAAACTATGCAAAGAGAAAAAAACGCTATGGATTGACAAACAGATGCAAGAACTACAAGAACATCATAAAGACAACAGAAAACTATTCGGATATGTTAAACAACAAAATAAGACTAGGCAAATAACCGCAAAAATAGAGAAAATAGAATGGAAGATACACTTTAAAGAACTCTACAGAAAACAAACAGGTATAGAAGAAGAAGAAGACGCAGAAACAAGAGAGGAAAAAAACGAAGAAGAGGACACACCAACATATAAAGAATTCATGAACATAATACAACAACTAAAGTTAAATAAAGCATCGGGCCCCGATGAAATTAGTAATGAATTGATAATAAATGGAGGCCAAGTATTACTAACACATATACATAACCTAATAGTAAAAATCTGGAAGAAAGAGTCAATGCCAACAGAATGGAAAAGCGGATTACTAACACCTAGATTCAAAAAGGGAGACGCAGCCTGTTGTGGAAATTATAGAGGCATTATGCTACTAAATACAACATACAAGATCTTGACATCGATTCTTAGAAATAGATTAAATATTTATGTAGAAGGAAAACTAGGACAATACCAACAGGGATTCCGAAAAGGAAAATCAACAATAGATGCTATACACGTTCTAACACAAACGATGGAAAAATGCTATGAATTTAATATAGAACTACACATATTGTTCATTGACTTTCAACAAGCCTTCGACAGCATCCTTAGAGAAATATTAATAGAAGAAATGAAAAAAATGGAAATACCGACAAAACTCATCAAGCTGACACAAATGACAATGAGAAATTCCCAAGCAAAAATAGTAACTCATGAAGGAACAACACGACCAATCAATATAGAAAAAGAGGTGAGACAAGGGGACTCCCTGTCAACAACATTATTTAATATTGCATTAGAAGAAGTCATCAAAGCAGCAGAGATAAACAAAAGCATAGCACAAAGTTCAGTACAAATTATAGTATATTCAGACAATCTTGCGTTAATGGCCAGGGATAGGAAAACATTGGAAAAAGCTCTAACCACACTAGAAAAAGAGGCAAACAAAAGAGGTTTGAGAATAAATGGGAAAAAAAAAGAATATATGATACGCACAAGAAGGAAACCAACAAACGTAAAACAAATAGAAATAGAAAACCATTGCTTCAAGAAAGTAGAACACTTTAAATATCTAGGAGTCATCGTCAACGACAAAAGCAACAGAAGCGCAGAAATTACAGAGCGCATTCGAACTGGGAATCGGGCATACTGGAAATATAAAAAATTACTTAAAAATAGGACACTTAGTAAAAAACAAGACTAAAAATATACAAGGCAGCAATAAGACCTGTGATAACGTATGCAGCAGAGACGATGTGCCTGTCAAATAGAGATCAAGAGAAGCTAAGGATAATAGAAAGAAAAATACTAAGAACAATCCTAGGACCAAAAAAAGAACAACGAGAATTTAGACCATTGATGAACCATGAGATAAGGAAGATGATGGAGGAGGAGGAGGACATTGTGCAATTTATAAAAACGCAAAGATTAAAATGATTTGGACACATCCAAAGAAGAGGACTTGACTTACTTGACTTATTTCCTGTTATTCCGCTTCGGAACATAGGGCTTCTACGAAGCAGCGCCACCTGACTCTGTTTTTAGCCATTTCTTTAATTTCTCTCCATGTTTTACCGGTTGTTCTGATCTCTTCATCTATTGTTCTTCTCCAGCTCGTTTTAGGTCTTCCTCTTTTACGTTTGCCCTGTGGATTCCAATCTAGTGCTTGTTTTTCTATTGCTGTTGGGTCTTTTCGTAGAGTGTGCCCAATCCAATTCCATTTTCGTTTCTTTATTTGAGCATTTATAGGTGTTTCTTGTGCTCTTTCCCATAGGTTGTTGTTTGAGATGGTGTTTGGCCAGTAAATTTTATATATTTTTCTGAGGCATCTATTTATGAATACCTGGAGGCTTGCTGTGATATTCTTCGTGGTTTTCCATGTTTCGCTGCCATACAAGAGAACAGATTTTACGTTGCTTTTGAAAATTTTGAGTTTAGTCTTTATTGATATTTCTGTTGTCTTCCATACCGGATATAGTTGTATGAATGCTGCGTTCGCTTTTTGTATTCGTGCTTTTACATCTTCTTCTGTTCCGCCCGTGCCTGTCACTACACTGCCCAAATATGTAAATTTGTTGACCTCTTCTATTTCATTATTATTTAGATAGTAGCTTCGGTTGTTAGTAGTGTTTGTTCTGAGTGATTTGGTTTTGGTACTGTTGATCTTTAAACCAGCGGTTTTTCCCTTTTCAGCTATTCTGTTTAGTTTTTGTTGCATGTGGTTGTGTGTGTGGGATAGTAGACAGATATCGTCGGCAAAGTCTAAGTCTTCGAGTTGTTCTGTGAGGTTCCAGGTTATTCCGCTTCTCTCTGTCTTTGTTGCTTTGGCCAGTACTTCGTCTATGACCATTAGGAACATTATTGGAGATAGTATGCAGCCTTGTTTAACTCCTGTCTGTACTTGTATGGGTTCTGATAGCTTGCCTTCATGGATTACTTGGCACGTGCATCCTTCATATGTTTGTTTTATTAAGTTTAGTATATTTGTAGGTATTCCATACTTTTGCATTGTATCCCACATTTTATCTCTGTTCACTAGGTCGAACGCCTTTTCGAAATCCACGAATAGTAGATGCAGGTTGACTACATATTCTGTACATTGTTCTATTATGATGCGCAGTGTGTTTATTTGGTCTATGCAAGATCTACGGCTTCGGAAACCTGCTTGCTCTCTGCGTAATTGTTTTTCTATTCTTGTTCTTATTCTGTTTAAAAGGATCCTGGAGAATATTTTACTTGGAATCGAAAGCAGGGTGATCCCTCTCCAGTTTTTGCAATTTGTAATGTCTCCTTTCTTTGGGATCTTTATTAGAAGTCCTTTTTTCCATTCTTCAGGTATCGTGTTGCTTCGCCATATTTTGACAAACAGTGGGTGTAATGCATCCACCGTTATTTCTGTTTCTTGTTTCAGGATTTCTGGTGGGATCTTGTCGATACCTGCCGCTTTGCTATTTTTTTGGTTTTGGATTGCTTGTCTAACTTCTAGTCTTGAGGGTGCTTCTGTTCTTATTCTTTCTTCTGGTGTTTCTTCAGGATTTTCTCCGGGTTCCTGATCTTGTTCTTCCTCAGCTGTCTCTTCTATTTGACTTAGGATTTCTGCAAAATATTCTCTCCATCGTTCGATCTGTTCATCTTTATTGGTTAGGAGCTGTCCTTCCTTGTTTTTTATCGGTCTGTTCCTTGGATGTTTCCTTTTCGATAGAATTCTAGTTATATTGTATACTTCCTTTATATTGCCTTCTTTTGATGCCTTCGACAGCATCCTTAGAGAAATATTAATAGAAGAAATGAAAAAAATGGAAATACCGACAAAACTCATCAAGCTGACACAAATGACAATGAGAAATTCCCAAGCAAAAATAGTAACTCATGAAGGAACAACACGACCAATCAATATAGAAAAAGAGGTGAGACAAGGGGACTCCCTGTCAACAACATTATTTAATATTGCATTAGAAGGAGTCATCAAAGCAGCAGAGATAAACAAAAGCATAGCACAAAGTTCAGTACAAATTATAGTATATTCAGACAATCTTGCGTTAATGGCCAGGGATAGGAAAACATTGGAAAAAGCTCTAACCACACTAGAAAAAGAGGCAAACAAAAGAGGTTTGAGAATAAATGGGAAAAAAAAAGAATATATGATACGCACAAGAAGGAAACCAACAAACGTAAAACAAATAGAAATAGAAAACCATTGCTTCAAGAAAGTAGAACACTTTAAATATCTAGGAGTCATCGTCAACGACAAAAGCAACAGAAGCGCAGAAATTACAGAGCGCATTCGAACTGGGAATCGGGCATACTGGAAATATAAAAAATTACTTAAAAATAGGACACTTAGTAAAAAACAAGACTAAAAATATACAAGGCAGCAATAAGACCTGTGATAACGTATGCAGCAGAGACGATGTGCCTGTCAAATAGAGATCAAGAGAAGCTAAGGATAATAGAAAGAAAAATACTAAGAACAATCCTAGGACCAAAAAAAGAACAACGAGAATTTAGACCATTGATGAACCATGAGATAAGGGAGATGATGGAGGAGGAGGAGGACATTGTGCAATTTATAAAAACGCAAAGATTAAAATGATTTGGACACATCCAAAGAAGAGGAGCAGGTGAAATAATAAAAAAGGTAACGGGTTGGAGACCGCCAGGGGGAAGATCAAGAGGAAGACCGAAACTTAGATGGGAAGACCAACTACACGAGGATATTAGAAAATTGGGAATTAAGGACTGGAGGGAAACAACCCAGAACAGAAAGAAATGGAACGACACCATAAATAAGGCTAAACGACCACATATAACCGAGGAAAAAAACAAATAGAATACATGGAGCAATTCACCACAACAAAATGAATTAATAGAGCTTCGGCAACAGAAGCGACTTTTATTCCGACCCGGAATGTATGGTCAATATATATATAATAGAAATACTATTAAAAAAATGGTGAAAGATATATGTGGAAAAACATTTGCAGATATAGAAAACACAGCAACTCGCACTCAGCTTTCTAACCGTACATCATTTACTCTAGATCGGTGATCGCTTTTAATTATTTTCATTGCGGAAAATAATTGTTCGCAAACATAGGTGCTTCCAAAAACTGTCATTATTTGCTTTGCATGTGCGCCTAATCGTGGGAAGTTTTCTAAATTCATATAATTTTGATAAAAATGATGTATGTCAACATTTTGAAATTTATTTCTTAAATCCGTGTCGTTTTGTAAATCTATTAATTCCATTTGTAACTCATCCGGAACCGTTTCCACTTCTATATTAAATGGTGAAGAAAATATGTTAAACATAAGAATGGTTTTCTTTGATCTAAATATTTTAAATCATGATTCAAATTCCGTAATAAATTTTTGTAAATGCTGGGCATATTTTCGGATTTCTGAAGGAGTTGAAATGCCCGTTGAATTTTGACTTTAACCCGTTTGCCAATACAGCATTTGCGGCACATATGTGTAGCGTTAAACAAAGCCGCCAGGCGTAACATTTCATACCAAGAAATGCCGATGCTTAATCTTTGGAAATGATGGTATCAGTGCCTATCTATGATGTCGGCAGCATTTCCAAAAATTAAGTTAACACGCCTAGGCTTTATACGGTTACTAAACACAGAAGACACAAATGTAATACATGATGATAACACATAAAACCCAGAAGCAGAAAATGAACAAAGGGGAGGACACTGAAAAGTTGGAAGTAGCAAAAGCTCTCAAAAAACTACAGATAGGAAAAGCTCCCAGCATAGATAGGGTAAGACCGGAAATTGTAAAATACATGGGAGAAGAAGGAACCGAATTCTTATATAGAATTATTTATTTATTTATTTATTTATTTACGAGCTTTCACTCATTACAGTAAAGTAAACTTTGGAAAGAATCAACATCGCATAATATAACAAATACTCACAGCTTGGAAAGAAAACACTATTCCGAACAACTGGAGAACGGTAGCGTTAGTCACTGTACATAAAAAAGGATAGTTCAACAATTGTAACAGTTATCGTGGACTATTCCTACTACGCGCGCCGTATAAAATATTCGAAAGGATAATAGAAGAAAGGTACTAGAAACTAAGACCAACCAGAATATACAAACTTAAGTACGCTGATGACCTTTTATTATTCGCAAATAACAAAACCAAACTGCAACAATGAATTCATAGATGGAAGGAAGTTTTAGAGAAATGCAACTTAAAGATAAACTTAACAAAGACAAAAATAATAACGATCGCAGAACATCCTAAAATCAAAATACATGACCAGAAAATTGAAGAAAAACAGCAACTAAAATACCTAGGGGCGATAATGGACCAATCCGGAAAGATAGATAGGAAAATAGCACACAGGATCAATAAGGTAGCAATTTTATTCAGAATATTATATGACCGGCTTTTTAGCAAGAAAGAAGTAACCAAGAAGACAAAGACAAGAATCTAGGAATCTGTACTAGTGCCAATGCTCATATACGGGTGTGAATTATGGGTATTAACGAATAATTTGAAGAAAAAAATAGAAGCTTGCGAGATGAGAGTGTTGAGAAAGATTGAGGGCGTGACACAAATGGAGAAGATCAGGAGGGAAATCATTAGAAACAGACTAAACGTGAAAAGTGTACTACTAGTCCAAGCAATGGGACGAAAATAAGAGGTCTACCACGCAAAAGGTCGTAATCAAATGAAATTTGGTGGGATCGTAAAATTTACTGTCCTGATTATAACCCTGAGTTTTTGACCTTGTGCGAAGACCGCTCGCGCCGCCATCTTGAAGAGATGGCGGTCAAAATCAGTTTTTTGTAAATATCTCCGTTCCTATTGGTCCTACGAAAAAAAAGTAAAGTTATGAATTGAAGAGCATAAAATTGTACATAAAATATGTTCCATTAATTTTTCTGTTAGACCAATAATTTTCAAGATACAGCGCGCCAAACGCAAGAAAATAATGGTAATGTAGCGCTGGAGCGTTTTTTTCTGCATCTGTCTGCTTAAATGTGAGCTAAGTGATACGTGCAAAGTAATTTCCACATAAATATCTATTATTATCAAATGCATTTGCACAGTTTTCTGCATTATATTTTGTACGGACACATCTGCTCCACCGCTACATTACCATTACTCGCTTCCGTTTGGCGCGCTATCTGAAAAACTATTGGTCTGACGAAAAAAATTTATAGAACATATTTTATGTACAATTTTATGCTCTTCAATTCATAACTTTACTTTTTTCGTAGGACCAATAGGAATGGAGATATTTACAAAAAACTGATTTTGGTCGCTATCTATCCAAGATGGCGGCGCGAGCGGTCTTCGCACAAGATCGAAAACTCAGGGTTATAATCAGGACAGTAAATTTTACGATCCCACCAAATTTCATTTGGTTACGACCTTTTGCATGGTAAAACTACCCATTGCCTGGACTATAGACAAAATGGAGACGCAACAACTGAGATGGTTTGGACATGTAGTGAGAATGAGTGGTGAAAGTGCTCTGGGAGATGGGAACAGGAAAAAATAGAAAACAAGGACGACCGAGAAAAACCTGGAATAATACGATCTTCGATGCATTAAGGAAAAAGGACTCAATTAGAACCTATTTCCATATTCATTTAATCTCATGCTTGTTATTCCTTTTATGGTGGTTTCCTGTATTGCTAAAATATCCAATTTATACTCTTTTGCCTTATCGAGCGCGGTCTGGTTAATTTTGAATTTTTGGTGCATATTTTAAACTTGCGTGCACCTTTCCTTTGTCTTGATGATTTTTATCAGTATGCTAAATGATAAATGGCCGGTCGACGTCTTCATACCCTCTCTTTGTTTTGTGCTACGATTCCGAGCAGTTAAACTTCCATTTTGGGTCGCCCAGAGTTCAACGGGCATTTGACCCAATTGAAGGGCGAGTCCGCAGTTGCTGGCCTTGCAACATCCTAAGATCGAGCCCTCAAAAGCCTTGTACACATTAGCGAACCGTTGCATGTAACGTAACCGTTACTGTAACCTCGTCTTAATGTGGACGGCACGTCCATAATCGTCTTGTAACTAACTGCAACGGATCGCATCCATATAGTGTTCGTGGCATTTGGCGTCCACAAGCGCACTGCGAGCCCCTTTGTGTTCGCAGCAAAAACCGACAATCGGAGGCTCGCAGCTCATGACACAAAGCGCGCTCGTGCTGCGTTTGCGAGCTTGGTTCGGAAGGCGTCTACACTAAAAAAATTGGTTACAGTAACCGTTACGTTACAGGCAACGGCTCGCTAATGTGTACAAGGCTTTATGTGCCTCGGCTTGGCCTTCGTTCTCCTACCGGGCTGTACGTCGCTAGTGAGGCCTACGAGCTCAACAAAAGATTTGCTGTAACGTGTATTGTTACCATTTCTCCAACACCATTTGAATGCTGTGTACAGTAATCTTGTGCCTCTTGTACCTTCTTAACTGCCTTGCTGCACTGGTGGGCGAGCAGGTCCTGCCTGGATTCCCTCAGAATCCCGGGGGTTTTACATTTGTTATTGAACTCTTGCTGTTAATTGCAGTTCACTTCCATGGGTACCCTTCAGGGCCCATTTGAATGGGTAAATTAGTACCATTAATGATTTTCATCCTCAAAGCCTAGTTTAGTCTCCGCTACACTTTTAATGTGTTGTTGGTTGGGCTTAACGTAGTCTGTAGTTGTACATTTTAGACTAGTATAAATGTTAACTTACTTGCAATACCATTCGAGTATATGCATTTGAGATGGATTTGATTTTTGCATATATTTATACAATAATGAAGAGTGGAAAATTTTCCGATTGTCATTTGTTATCGAGTTATTCATGAAAATGTAAATAATAACTATTATTGTCGGATCGCTCCAATCTGTTGTGTAACACAATTCAATAAGGTGGCTATGCTATGTTAAAAATTTATTAATTATTCTGTCATATTGATAATTATTATTTTCTTCGGTTTTGTGTGTTTAAAATGGAACGATACTATTGCAATCGTGATTACGTCGATATGTTTGTTGTTGATATCTCGATAACAAAAAACAAAAGGAAAAATTTTCCAACCTTTATTTTCGATTTCTTTTAGTCTCCCGAATCAAATCCCAGAAGTACGGGCGTCAATTTTGAGACACCCTGTATATATTATTCACAACCATATATGTAATAAGGCCATTACTGCCTTTTAAAAAGTTGGAAAATGAGCCATTACCAACGTCTACTTCCCACCCCGGACGGGAAATACGTTACCATGACAGCGGGTGGGAAGTAGTAATTTCCCAGCCGCTGTCATGGCAACAGATTTTATCCGCATTGTATTATTATTAGCTTAACGGCAGTTTTGAAAAACTGTCAAATCCATTTTTACAATTCCTGTTTACAATAAAGTGGTTGTGGATAGTATACATACCACGGTGAAAAGTTTCATTCCTGTCTCGAGGTAAAGTGAACCTCGAAGCTTCGCATCTCGGTTAGCTGCTTAATCTCTCAACAGTAATGAAACGCTTAATTTTATATTACGTAATTATCTATAATTTGTGTTAAAGAAGTTTTAGGTAAAACGTAGTTTTTGAAAAATCGCAAAATTAAATTTTTTCAAAAATAATGGGATAAATATTTTTTTACAAACTGTTTTAATATTAGGTAATTAACTATAACTTGTCAAAAGTTTTTTAGAAAGTATTGTTTTTGAAAGTCACAAAATTAAAATTTTACAAGCAGTAAAAGAAAGTTGTATGATGACCTAATGACCACATCTAATTTTCTAAAGTGGCAAATCATTGAATGAGGGAATCCCCTTGAAGGAAGTTGCTCAGAATCAATGGACAGTGTAGAACATAATTTAATAAACCTACTTTTAAGTATACATATAACCCCATTTACATAATTTACATGTTTAAAGAATTCTTATTTGCATATTTATAGGTAAATTAAAAATTACCCAAGTATCTACATTTTACCTAAAAATACAAATTAATATTCATTCAGATTTTTATATAGGATACCTAAATCCGAAAAATAGTGAATTTATCTAAAACCCAATAAAACTAGAAAAAACCCAATAAAACCCCAATAAAACCCGAAAAGTGGGCAGATAATTTCTAAAAAAAACGGGTTTTTGCCAACCCTGGTTACGACCTATCCATCTTCCCGGAAAATTCTCATTTAACCATTCCCTAACCACAACTGCATAATGTAAATTGTTTTAAAGATTTTCAAAATCTTTTGTTTCTAATGAAATTTTGAATTTAGCTTATTTGAACGATTCTGAACAACTTATATTAACAACAAGATTTTTTGATACAACATCCCTAATATGACTTCTTCAATTTTGGTGTTTATTTTAAATCGTAGTAGGCTAGCATTTTACTGTGAAGGGAAAGTAACATACCCTAAAAGTAGAATTTAGTAAGGGGTATAATCAGAATTTTTTTTAATCCATAATATATAAAAAAAATACTGGGGTGGTGCCGTCTAAACTGAGACCCACTGTATATCCAAATAAAGATTAAACAAAAAAAAAAGTATTTCTATTAAGAGAACACCTTCATTAAGCGGACAAAAATCGTGGAACCATGGGTGTCCGCTCTTGAAAGATTTCACTGTAATTTATATTTTTGGGATTTAAATGTATTCGTTATTTGTCTGCTAAAGTGTTAAAATTAGAATGAATTTCGATTCGCAACCTACCTTCATTCTACATTAAAAAAATAAGGATTTGAAGTCAATACGGCAACAATTTTATATATTGAAGATAAAACAATTGGCGAATTGTAAAATTTGTTCTTATAAAATTATCATAATCAGAGGTAGTTTGACTAAAGGATTACACAAGCACTTTTCAGTTCAAACAAAAGCAAAAGATGAAGATCGACAGACATTTTTAGTACCAGAAGAAAGCAATGAAGTTATAGACGAGCCCCAACGCAGATTATCAGCACAGAAATACTTTATTTAACCTAAATACTTGGTTTTCTTTGGAAATTGCATTCTGAAATTTCACCTGGACACTATTTCCTTTTCGGTACCATTTTCGGGATCTTCGAGACTTGGAGACCCTAGTGAGTACTACATACAATTACAGTGCACATGTTCTTACCTCAACTTATTATTGTAAAATCATAAACGTGAATTGTGTAAATTAAATAACAGTTTAATTTTTAACTTATAAAACCCGAGCCCCCTTCGGTGGGGGTTCAAAATTAGAAACATGAACAAGCGAGATAATTCTCAGCTATCTCTGCCACCTATCACCACCCAAAAATACCTTTTCGAACCAAATGTACTTATAACAGCTAACAAATATTACCTGTCAAAGGAAAACGTTCAAGCTGAGGCAATAACAAACATGGAAACAGAACAAAACCCCAACCACAAAGGGATCTTCCAGCAGAATGAAAAGTTTAAAATTCCACCAATTTTCCTACATAACGCTGGAACACTAAAATACCAGGAAGTAATAACCGACCTGAAAGCACAAACACAAGCACAATTTACAACAATTAAAAAAACAATCAATTACGATTGAATCTGACCACCATTGAAGATTACTGTAAAATAACAAAATTTTACAACGAAAATATCATAGAATATCATATATTCAAGAATTCAGAGAAAAATCATTTATCGGTTATCATCAGAAATATCCCAGTCTCATTAACTGAAGAAGAAATCATAAATGAGCTAAAATCCGCATAGCATCCGGCAATAAAAGTCGTAAGACTTTACAATAAAGCTAGATTGCCTATACCACTAGTTGCAGTAGAATTAGAAAATAATTAAACTGGTAAAAAGATTTTCCAACTGAGGAAAATATTCCACAGTATCGTTGAAGTCCAATCAAGATGAAAGTCGCGAGACATACCCAATGTAAAAACTGCCAAAGGTACGGGCACACCGAAAATTACTGTCAGTTGGATCCACGTTGCGTCAAGTGTTTGGGAAATTACTTATACATACACTGTAAGAAAAAACAGAACGAAGAACCACAATGTGTCAACTGTGGAGAGCCACATCCCACGAATTTTAAGGGATACAAAAATCAACAAAAAATCCAACCTTTAAACCAAACCCAAACATGGACTTCAGCAACAACAACGACTAATAATATTCTCGGATTCAAACCCCAACACACACACCAGAATGAACAATCTTACAATAAATCATTTCTACGTCTACCGAAAACGTTCGATAATCCAACGACATCAAATACTCAAATACCCATAGATACATTGACTACAGTAATTAATAAAATAATTGAACTTCTTCTCCCTCACTTAGACAAAATACTACCTTATCTTACAACACTTTTCTCAAATGGATCCAAATAACAAGCGCATCATCAATAATATAACAATCCTTAATTGGAATGCAGACGGCATAAAAGCACAACGAGCTACACTGATTGAATTCTTAGAAAGGCATTCTATCGATATAGCGAGTATCTCCGAACCCACCTGCTTAGTCCTGAACCATTCAAAATACCTGGTTACGTAATATACCGAAATGATAGAACATCAAATACAGCAGCAGGTGATGTTGCGATAATAATTAAAAAACAACTAAAACACCACAAAATACAAAATAAAAATTTCATGAGTCTAGCATGTGTAGCAATACGTCTTGAGACACATAATGATTTGCAACTCTATATTTATAGTGCTTATAAACAACCAAAAAAGACAATCTTGGAAGAAGACATCCGTGAAATATCTCAAACTACCAAACCAGTGTTGATCATAGATCTTAACTGCAAACGCACCAACTTGGGGTGTAGAGCCACAAACCCTAATGGACGCAGGCTAAATGAAATAATAGCAAATCATGGAATTCAAATATCAGCTCCCAACGAGTACACACATTATCCCTACAGACCGGACCATCTACCAGATATTTTAGGAGTCGTATTACATAAAAATTTCACAAAACTTATCTAGCAAGTAGTTCAGCACGAATTAGATTCGGATCACCTGCCGATTATAATATTGTAACGACCTTGGGATCAGGCCATTGCAGACATATGACTTAGTGTCCCGATCATTCGAGAACGACCTAAGGCGGGGGCAGTGTCACGACCTTGAGCCGGTTCACGTGCGGACGGATGAGTCACAGCCTTCGAGAAACGACCTTGGTGACTCATGCGCGTACACACGTCAGCGTTGCGGGAAGGATCGAGCAAGATTTCGACGTTTCTGGAATGACTCACCTGGCACATATATAAATACGCGAAAAGGATATAAGAGGACAGTCGAAGTCCGAGTGCCGACTCCAGCTTTGAAGTACGCGGAAGCTGCTACATAAATAAACCCGTGTGTACATAAAATCTAGCCATATAAATAACGCGTTGTAAATAAATCTAGCCAATTAATGTTTAAGTCGCGTGAAAATAAATGAAGTGTATTTGCTGTTAGAAATAGTTCCTGATTAGTTTATAAATAGCCTTGTGTTTTGTAAATAGTAAAGATAAATTGCTGTAAATAAATGCGGCGTATAATTTTTAATAGCTCCAGAACGTAAAACGTAACAATAGCCTTCTTCACTTCCTTCCAGTGTACACTTCCTTTGCCGAAACTGATAAACGGAAGAACAGATTGGGAACTCTTCCAAGCCCAATTAGACAGAACTTTAAAAAGACACCAAAGCACATAACAACAACGAACAACCTAGACACGGCAGTGACCCAATACACAGAAACAATTAAGGAAAGTGTTCAACAAGCCACAATTCCTTTTAAGCGAAGACAAATTACACACAAAGTACAGCCTCCTGCAGAAATACTAAACTTAATCAAACTCAAAAATAGAATAGGACGGAAATGGCAACAAACACGGCAACCATACCTAAAAACTTTCTGCAACCAACTAACACACAGGGTTAGACAAGAACTCGACAAATATCGTATTAGTTCATATAACAAATATATTGAAGAACTAAGGCCAAGAAACGTTACGATGTGTATCCACTTTCCCAATACTTGGAAGCATGCACACATAATGCCGTTTCTCAAACATGGAAAAGACTTAGAGCTTATTGTCAACCATCTCAAAACTACTAGAAAAAGACTCGAAGCGATACTCATACTAACACAGACATAATCCCACACCACCAGTTTGGTTTCAGAAAAAAGCACGCCACCACTCACCAATTGCTAAGAATTACTGAGACAATTGAAAAAGGCTTTCAAAATAAACAGTTATAGGTTTTTTTGGCTTAAAAAATGCATTTGATAAAGTCTGGCTTGAGGGTCTTAAACACAAAATCATTCAGCTTCAAACCCCGGATTATCTGATTACAATTATTACCTCTTTCCTCAAAGATCGTACTTTCGCTGTAGGAGTAAATGCAACATTATCTACCACCAGAAGAATTCAAGCTGGAGTTCCACAAGGCAGCATCCTGGGGCCCACTCTTTTTATTATATACACCCATGATCTGAACTAGTGATGTAAATTACCCGGGTATTTATGTTTAGGGGTAAATACCCAAAATGGGTATTTATAGCCTCATTTACAAATATTGTAAAGTTAATCTAACCAGTATAATTGATTGGTAAGTGAAAATGTAGAAAAAAATAGCTGGACTGGGAACAGTTCCTGCCCAAAATATCGATGGGGCCATAATTATACAGGATGCCTAAAATTGTATGGAATATGGCTATTCCATGAGTTGAAAAAGGTTCAAATTTGCCACAAAAGTAACCGAAATAGAATGCAATAATTACTTTGGTAGCTAGGCAACAAGTAGCTCTTATGGCAATTAGTACCGTGTGATCATTTAAAAGCGGGACAGAGAGTGCTATCAAATTTCTTTTTTACATTCGAACTTTAGTTAACAGCCATTTGTCAATTTAATAAATTAACCTCAAACAAGACATAAGCTTTATTAAACGTCAAAAATTACAGTAAATTTCAAAGAGAGTGCGTTGGATTTCTGTCTTTGAACATTTACTGTAATTTTTGATGTTTAATAAAGCTTGTCTTGTTTGAGGTTAGTTTAATAAATTGACAAATGGCTGTTAACCAAAGTTCGAATCTAAAACAGAAATTCCATGGCACTCACTGTCCCGCTTTTAAATGATCTCACGTAGTGATGTGGGTAAATACCCAGTGGGTAGGGTATTTAAAAATGGGTATTTACCCGTACCTTGGGTAAATACCTAAAAACTGCGTATTTATCAAATTTATAATATTTAGAAAGCTAAGCTAACTTTTACTCACATAATAATGTTATCTTGATAAGTAAACTACATATAAATGCACTGGAATATTTTATGTAAAATAACAATTTAAATGTAACATTGAATAAGCATTCACCCAGGTAAATTAATCGTTTATCGGGGAAAAAAATTGGTTGCCGAAGTTTATGGAAATAAACAGTAGATGCAATAAATTGCGCCTGTTACAGTTGACAAAAAACATTGTGATTGCTCTGACTCGGGAGATGGGGATAATTTAAATTGTTTTTATGTACAGGGTGGGCCAAAGTAGATGCTTTCTTATGAAAACTCATGTTCCTGTCACAGATAGAAACATTTTGACCAACGTCTCCCGAGCTTAAATTTTATGAAAAAGTTACTGGTGGAAACAGAATTTTGCTATCGTAAACCGTTCAGCCACTAGGGGTCGTTTTTCAAAATTCGTCGATTTCTTTAAACCCCTATAGCTTTTTTGTTTTTAGGAATAATTGATTTCTGTAAAAACTTTCTCATAGCAGTTTTTGGTGTAGAATAGGCTGGTGAATTTTGTTTTAATACAGGGTGATTCGTAAATTTGCTGTAACAAAAATTTTCTTTTTTCTTATGGGACATTTTTTTGTAGTCCTTAAAATTCTCTTTTCAAAAATATATAATACTATATGTCTAAAGTTAGCATTTTACGGTATATTTGGCTTTAAGTTAAATAAACTAAAAATATCAAGTAGCCATTGTATCATAGCGCCGCATGACCATGGTTTTAAACCAACATTAGCAATATTTATGAAAAAAACAAAATTGGCGCTAACTAAATAAAAAAAAAAACAAAAAGCATATAGGGTTACAAACATTAGAACAAATAACAAAATTAATAAAACATATTACCACCCAACGATATGTTCTTTTATAACATATGTTCAAACTGGACACCGTTCTGATTAATACACAAGCGGCAACGTTGTTTGACAGCATTTGCAGCATTTCTTAGCTCAAATTTAGAAATTATAGCAAATGCATTTTGCACTGCTTCCTCTTGCAATTCTCTTGATGTAATCGGTTGTCTATATGTCAAATTTTGAATTTTTCCCCAAAAATAGCAGTCTAGGGGTGTCATATCGGGGGACTTCACTGGCCAAGCGATTGGTCCATGGTTCCCTATCCACTCTTCACCAAACTGCACTTTTAAGTAGTTAGTTATAACTCTTCAATTATGAGGCGGTGCACCATCTTGTTGGAAGGTGGAAATTTAAATAGACACGGATAAAAAACCAGATTCTGTTCAAATTCAAAAGCTATTCGACTAATTTGACAGCGGCCAACTTTGTTTTCCTCATAAATATTGCTAATGTTGGTTTAAAACAATGTTCATGAGGCGCTATGGCACAATGGCTACTTGATATTTTTAGTTTATTTAACTTAAATCCAAATACAGAGTAAAATGCTAAATTTGGACATATAGTATTATATATTTTTGAATAAAAAAAAAATTATAAATATACCGGGTGTCCCATAAGAAAAAAGAAAATTTTTGGTGCAGCAAATTTACGAATCACCCTGTATTAAAACAAAATGCACCAGCCTATTCTACACCAAAAACAGCTATGAGAAAGTTTTTACAGAAATCAATTATTCCTAAAAACAAGAAAGCTATAAGGGTTTAAAGAAATCGACGAATTTTGAAAAACGCCCCCTAGCGGCCTAACGGTTTACGATAGCAAAATTCTGTTTGCACCAGTAACTTTTTCATAAAATTTGAGCTCGGGAGATGTTGATCAAAATTTTTCTATCTTTGACAGGAACATGAGTTTCCATAACAAAGCGTCTACTTTGGCCCACCCTGTACACTATTTTCTGACTTGTTTCCATTTTTGAAAAATGGCACATAACATTAACTTGATGAAACCGTAACAAGGCAAAGAACAACACAAAATAATATAAACAACGTGGTATACCGATGGGACCATAAGTATGCAACAGCAATGAGATAGTATGAACAAAAGCACATAATACTTGAGTAAGAAAGAGATAACCGTACAAAAAAGTTATTTTAGTATAGGCATATTTTGTTGACATATGCCATAATTAAAATCAGCGTCAAGTCTACTCAAATATTTGTTTCTATGTTCATCTCGCTCTTACTCGAGCATTGAATTCTATTTTTTATTCATGCTATCTCATTGCTGTTATATACAGGTTGCCTAAAATTGTACAGAACATGGCACTTCCATGAGTTGGAAAATGTTCATAGGGCCATAAGGGTAACCGAAATAAAAAAATACAATAATAACCTTGGTAGCTAGGCAACAAGTAGGTACAATAGCTACTTGTTACCTAGCTACTAGGGATGTCGGTGGGTACCCGGGTAATAGTCGACCCGGGTGTAGTTTCCGGACCCGGGTACCCGACTAGTAAATTATGTAATTTCCAGGATGTCAGCCTTTTTCGGAGAAGACGATAAAAATAATAGGAATAAGCGCTAGAAAAACATAACCATGCAGTAATAACAATAATGAAATTGGCTGATCCCATACAACATAATGTTTTTTGTTTCATATACGTAAGGAAGGCAATAAATCCGCTTCACGGAAATGTTCGACCCGTCAATAGTACGTCAGTATGGGATAAAGTAACATAAACATCCTCTGTGTGATGTTGATTGATACTGCTACCAATTTCGGACAAAAAGTCACGTACTTGAATTTGATAACACTTGGAAGTGTGAGAATATTTACGAATAACAGACGACTTGCAGTTTGAATTGGCGAGTAGGTACTATTTCAATTTAGTTAAATTTATTACTCGCGGCGTAAAAGAAAGAAATTGTAGCTACCCCAGATGTTCAGATGTACACTAACATTTTTGTTATATATCTCGGGTACCCGGGGGTACCCGGGTACTGCTTTAGGGTACCCGGGTTTGATTTTAGACCGAGTACGACATTCCTACTAGCTACCAAAGTAATTATTACATTTTCCATTTCGGTTACACTTATGGCAAATAGTAGTTAAACCTTTTCCAACTCACGGAATTGCCATGTTCCGTACAATTTTAGGGAACCTGTATAGTTATGGCCTAATCGGTATTTTAGGCAGTAAATGTTCTCAGTTCAGCTATTTCCTTAAACATTTTTATAAAATTCGAATAGAGCACCTTTACTTACCCATCTATTATACTGATTAGATTAGCTTTATAATATTTGTAAATGAGTCTATAAACACCCGCTTAAATACCCATTTTGGATATTTCCCCGGGTAAATACCCCGAGTATTTACCCCTGGGTCAATGTCCGGCACGTAACCATGTTTAACGGCCCTGCCGACGGCGTGAGTTAAATTGTATTTTTCAGTGTCTTAAAGCGCGATTTAAAAACTCAAAAGTGCATATAAGTGGAGTGGAACCTAAGGGTTGTGAACGAAAGAGGAAGCATTAGTGTGCTGTTTATAATAATAACAGGGAGAGTGTTTAAACAATTTTGGTGAAGCGAGAGCAAGATCAGATAAGCGGAACAGCTGATCCGGGCTCAAGTGCGCGCGCGCGCTTGAGATGACCAGGTCGCGAAGCGCTGCATTTAAATAAAAGCGCGAAAAGCAGCAGTGTAGTTCGGAAAAACGAAAGCAGATAGATGAATGAAAACGGGAGTTCAGGCGAAAGCAGCAAAGGGCAACAGTCGGAAGAAGTAACAAAGAAAAGAATACGGGAAGAGAAGGATAGTTCATTTGAGTTAGAGTTTGCGGCGTTCGGTAAAAATAAAAAAACCATCAGATCGCCGGTTGCAAAGCAAAGTAAAGACGAGGAAAAGGAAATGGATGTAATCAAAGAGTTACTCACGGGAATAAAGGGCGACATAGGAGAAATAAAAACGGAAATGAAGAAAAATAATGAAGAAATTAGATCACTACGCGAGGAAGTTAACAAAATAAAAATGGATTGGAAGAAGGACAGAGATGACTTGGCAAAACGGCTGGAGCACTCGGAAGCAAAACTGGAAAGAATCGAAAAGGAGAAAATAAGAAACAACGTGGTAATAACCGGAATAAATATGGAAAACAAAGATAGAAAAGGGTTACTGGAAACTACGGAAAATCTGCTGAAGCAAGAATTAAAAGTAGAAGCGAAGATAAAAAACGTATACAAAGTGGGAGAAAAAAGATGTGTGGTGGAACTAGAGAATTGGGAAGCGAAACTAAAGGTATTAAAAAACAAACCGCAAATGAAAGGAAAGGAACTATATGTTGATAGTGATATGACTTATAAAGAAAGATCCATACAGAAATTAATACGAGAGAAAGCTAAAGTAGAAAAAGAAAATGGAGCCACGGTTAAAATTGGACATCAGAAGCTGGAGATAAATGGAAAAGTAATAAAGTGGAATCTAAAGGAACAAAAATGGCATTAAAAAAACTGATAAAACAAAATAGACGATGGGAAAGCATGACGACGGAAACGCAAAGAAAAAGGAATACGAATACGGTACAAAATAACCAGAGGCAACGAAAGGTAAAGCATGAACAAATAGTTAGACTAGCAACATGGAATGTAAGAGGAACGTACACAACAGGAGCTTTAAAGAATCTAGTTAAAGAAAGTGAAAAGTACAAAATAGATATAATGGCTATCCAAGAAACAAACCAGAAAGGGCAGGAAATAATCGATGTCGAGGGATATACCTTTTTTAACAGCGGCGCGGAGGACAGGAGGTTAGGAACAGGCTTCTTGGTCAGACGGCAGCTGAAGCACACGGTAATACATTTCACGCCAATAAGTAATAGAATGTGTTATTTACGGATTAAAGGAATATATAGAAAGATCAGTATAATAAACGTTCACGCGCCAACGGAAGAGAAAGACCCAGAGGAAAAAGACAGGTACTACGAAAGTTTGGAAGAGGAATTTGAAAAAATACAGAAATATGACCTAAAAGTTATATTGGGTGACTTTAACGCGAAGGTCGGTAGGGAGGAATTTTACAAGCCAACGATTGGGAGCTACAGCAAACATAAACTAAGTAACAATAACGGCGAAAGAATGATAGACTTCGCTACTGGAAGGAGGATGCGAGTTGCAAGTACTTACTTTAATCACAAAGAGATCCATAAAGGTACATGGATGAGCCCGGATGGAAAAACAGTCAATCAGATTGACCATGTAATAATTGAGGAGAAACTTATAGCGTCGGTAAGAAACATAAGGGTGTGTAGAAGAGCAGACGCAAATTCTGATCACTTTCTGGTAAAGGCAGATATTAAACAAGAAATGCCCAAGGAAAGTAAAGCAATAAGAGCTAAAAGACAAGAACGAAATATTAGTGACTTAGAAAAAGAGGAGGTGAAAAGCAGTTATGAACGCGAAATAGAAGAAAAATTATCCAAAGGAGGAGCAAAGGCAGATATTGAGGGTAAATGGAGTGAAATCAAGGAAGCAATATGCCAAGCAGCAGAAAAGATACTAGGAAACAAGACAGAGACAACCAACAAAGTATGGTATGATCAACAGTGTGAAGAAGCGCTACAAGAAAGAAATAAAGCAAGAATAAAGATGTTGGAAGCAAAAACTGTACAAGCTAGGAAGGAATATGAAAAATCGCAAAAGGCAGCAAAAAGAATCTGCAGGGCAAAGAGGGAGTATGAAGCAAAAAAGTTAGATGAATTGAAAGAGTCCCACAATAAAAACGAAATAAGAAAATTTTATAAGGAAGTGAGGAGCATCAAAGGAGGGTATCAGCCCAGAACAACATTTTGCCCAGATAAACGAGGTAATTTAGTAGGAGGGGAAAAGGATGTAATGGAAGAATGGGCTGAGTATTTCTCAGGCTTGTTAAACAAGGAACAAAACATTGAGAAAGAAGCAGTAAACCTAAGGCTAAGGGAACCAAAAATCGATAATATAGAAATCCCAACGTTGGATGAAGTAGAAGAAATTATAAAACAGATGAAGAGTAACAAAAGTCCTGGGAAAGATGGAATAAGAGCAGAACTAATTAAACATGGAGGCAAAACATTGCACAAGGAAATACACAAGCTCATAGAAGAAATTTGGAAAAAGGAAGAAATGCCGAAAGAATGGCAGAAAGCAATTCTGTGTCCTATATATAAAAAAGGTAACAAACATCAACTAGAGAATTACAGAGGCATCGCCCTTTTAAATATAGTGTATAAAGTCCTGTCAAAAACAATAGCAAGAAGATTGCAAAGATATGCCGAAGAGATATTGGGGGAGTACCAGTGTGGCTTCAGACCTAATAGATCCGTAGTGGACCACATATTTACATTACGGCAAATACAGGAAAAGTGTTTTGAAAGGAATATACAGCTGTACATAATTTTTATAGACTTCCAGCAGGCTTATGATTCCATCAAGAGAAGGAAATTATTTGAAGTAATGGAAGAGCTGGGTGTCCCAAGCAAAATCACAAAATTAGTGAAAGTAACCTTAAACAGAACAGAGAACCAAGTTAGGGTAGCAGGATGTCTCTCGAGGGAATTCGAAGTTAATAGTGGTTTACGACAGGGGGACCCACTCTCCACAATTCTGTTCAATTTGATTTTGGAAAAAATTATCCGGGACACTAAAGTGAACAGGGAAGGGACAATATATAATAGATCGCAACAGTGTGTGGCGTACGCTGACGATGTTACCCTGATAACAAGAACTAAGGAAGAACTAAAGACTTTAATAAGAAGACTAGATGAAAATGCAAAAACATATGGACTACATATTAATGAAGAGAAGACAAAATATATGGCTGTGGGGAAAATGAAATGTGACCCAGAAAATAACATAAAAGTGAAATGTGACCAAGATAAAGTCTACTGCTTTCAAAGAGTCGATTCCTTCAACTACTTAGGAGCAGAAATCACAGGTGATAGCAATCAAAAACGAGAGATAGAAAAGAGAATCACAAGTGGTAATCGAAGTGCAGCGGGGCTACATAAAATTTTAAGTGCTAAAAATGTGACAAGAAAGGCTAAAATAAAAGTGTATAAGACAATAATCCGACCAGTGGTAGTATACGCGAGTGAAACGTGGACCCTAAACAAAGAAGATCAAAGAAGGTTACTGGTGTGGAAGCGAAAAGTACTGCGGCGAATTTTTGGGGGAAAGAAAGAGGAACAGTGGTGGAGAAGAAGAACTAACACGGAAATAAAATGCCTGTACAACGAGCCTGATATAGTGTCGGTAGTGAGAAGGCAAAGAATACGATGGTTGGGCCATGTGGCCAGAATGAATGGAGAGCGTGTGGCACAAAAAGTGTTATTAGAAGACCCTTGGGAAAAAAGAAGAAAGGGTAGACCCAAGAGGAAATGACAAGAATGTGTGGAGCAAGACCTGAAAGAAATAAATGTGAACAATTGGAGAATCAAGGCGAAGGACAAGAAAGAGTGGAGAAAAATCGCAGACAAAGCCATGGGCCTGGAAGGCCTGCAGTGCTAATATATATATATTTACCCCTAAAAATAAATACCCGGGTAATTTAGATCACTAATCTCACGGTATTTAAACCTTTTCCAATTCATGGAATTGTCATGTTCCGTGCAATTTTAGGCAACCTGTATATAACAGCAATAAGATAGCATTAATAAAAACAGAATTCAATGCTCGAAGAAGAAAGAGATGAACATAGAAACAAATATTTGAGTAGACTTGAGGCTCATTTTAATTATGGCATATGTCAACTAAATATGCCTACTAAAATAACTTCTTTGAACGGTTATCTCTTTCTTACTCAAGTATTATGTGCTTTTGTTCATGCCATCTCATTGTTGTTATACATAATTATGGATCCATCGGTATACAACGTTGTTTATATCGTGTGTTAAAAAAAACTCATTCGCAGCATGCCATTATCAAACTGAAGTTTGCCGTAACTTGAGATGTACCCATCGATGTAAATGAACTACCAAGTCAGAGAGAACTAAATTACATCTTGACCTTGGGATTATTTTTCTAAAAATATACAAAACACTTAACAAAAACAATTTTTATTCACCGTTATGATTAATACACTCGTTGTGTACAGTCGTGTTCAAATAAATCTGGGACAATGTTTTTTTCATATGGAGGTTGAGTTAAGAATTGAAGCGTATCTCCATGGATTTGCTGCTATCAGAAAGTGTTACAGACTTCATTTACCTGTCAAACATTAATGTAACTCTTTCTCAACCTACCTATGTAAAAAAAACATTGTCCCAGATTTATTTGAACACGACTGTACATGCCATCTTATTTTCCTTTTTGTTTGATAAAAGTACACTTAATGCAGTGTAAACTTTTACGTCACAGTGACAGATATGTTCATAATTAAATTGCAATCTGACATTCACCTATAGACTTCAGTTAAGACATGACTAGATTTTCTATCTTTCTTTACAAAGCCTACCCTAAATGAGGTGTTTTTGGAACACACAATATCATTTTGATATTTTCTTTGCCTAATTAAGATTGTTTCTTAATATGTATATAAGTATGTATTATTATTAATGTTCTCCAAATTAATGTTAAGTTCATTTTTCAAAAATGGAAGCAAAATAATATACAAACAATATAAATCATCCCAATCTCCAGAGTCAGAGCCATCACAATTTTTTTTTTGTAAATTCTGACAGGTGCAATTTATTGCTTATTGTTTATTTCCATAAACTTCGGCAGCCAATGTTTCTTCCCGATAAACTACTAATTTACCTAGGTGACTGCTTATTCAGTGTCACATTTAAATTGTTACTTTACATAAAATATTTCAGTGCATTTACTATCAAATTCGAAGTTAGCAGGTTAGTTTTTGCATCAGTTTTAACACAAATTGACGCAAAAACTAACCTGCTAACCTCGAATTTGACATAGGCTTATAGTGCCACCAATGACATGTAAACAGAAAGTTGGGATGATACACCTGCGAGAAACATAAAAGCAAAAAATTACTAGAATTTAATTCAAAATTTCCCGCTCTTTCCCCACTTTTTAGTACTCACACTGTACGTAGTTTATTTATTAAGATAACATTATTATGTGAGTAAAAGTTAACTTAGTTTTGTAAATATTACAAATTTGATAAATACCCAGTTTTTAGGTATTTACCCGAGGCAGGGGTAAATACCCATTTATAAATACCCTACCCACTGGTAGGGTTGCAACCGATGAAAAGTTCGCTTGAAAAGTTGGTAAAATTTTCGGAAAAGTTGGAAAAGTTCGCTAGTACCTTGGAAAAGTTGGAAAAGTTGGAAATTGTCTGCAAACTTTGGCAGTTAATGAGGCAGTTGTCAAATACCTTCAAAAGGATATCAAAACAATGCTGTTGGATGATGATGTTTTTTGGGTGAGGCTCGAAAATACCAGAGATCTGTTAGAACCTATTGGAAAATGGATAACCAAAATTGAAGGAGACAAACCAAGTGCTTCTTTAGTTCCCGAAATATTTGCAAATTTAAAGCCCATTTTTGAGGAAAAAGTGCCTAAATGCCCTGCCAGCAAAGCAGAAGAAAAAAAAATTATGGACATACTTGCTGATCGCCAGAACTTCTGTTTACATAAGTTCCATCTAGCGGCAAATATTCTGGATCCACGTTATCAAGGACACAAATTGTCAACCGAGGAACATGTTGATGGGCTAGAGTTCATCAATAAGATTTCAGAGCATATGAAAGATGTGGATGCCGAACAAGTAATAAATGACTTTGCTAAATATAAAGCAAAGGATGAACTGTGGGCTAAAGAATTTGTCTGGACGTGTGCTCACAAAGTGGATCCTGTAGTGTGGTGGAAGGGCATATGCTCCACATCTCCTCTATCTAAAGTTGCTTCTGCTATTTTATCAATGGCAACAACATCCGCAGCTACTGAGAGAAGTTTTAGTACATATAGGGCCGGTTGCAGAAAGCAATGTTAAGTCTGGTGTTAGCTAACATCGCGTCAAAGTGAACAAAAGCAAATCAAATCTCAAATGCTTATGGTAACTAATACATTAGTAAACAAAATTTGATTCGATTTTGTTCACTTTGACGCGACGTTAGCTAACACCAGACTTAACATTGCTTTCTGCAACCGGCCCATAGTAGAATTCATACGAAAAGTAGAAATCGATTAACAACGGAGAGAGCGGGAAAAATTGTTTACATCAGCCACAATTTGAAGCTGCTTACAACAAACCATAACACAAAGACCACGACTGCTGGTGAAGATGGTCCCCAAGTCCTTTCAACCAGCAGCACTGCCAACACTGATCAAGTACCCTTTGAGTCTGGTTTAGGTTTATCCGTCTCTGCCAGCAGTGCCAGTATGGTCACGAAGAGGTTGACAAGGTCAAAATGTGGGATTCCTGCTCCTGCCAAACAATCTAAAAAATCTTTAGCAGAGAGTCAAGAACTAGAATCGACAAATGATGAGTATGGGCCAGGGTCAGATTCAGATGAACAATCTACGGAGTCTGATGATTCTATCGCTATTTATGAAGATTCTTCGTTTAGCAGTGATGATGGTGATTCATCTTAGGTTAGGAGGCTTTGGTCGTACTCTTAGGTTATATTTTATTGTTTGTTGTTTTGTTTTATTGCTTATTTTCGTTTATAAATTATATAAATAATATGATAGATAATAAAAGGTTGGGTCAGTATTTTATTTACATAATTTCCACACAAGAACAAATCACAATGCAAGATGCAACCTTAAAATTACCGTAAAGCTCAACTTTTCCAACTTTTCCAACTTTTCCGAACTTTTCTTGAAAAGTTGATCGAACTTTTCATCAATTCCAACTTTTCCGGAAAAGTTGCAACCCTACCCACTGGGTATTTACCCAACCCACATCACTAATCTGAACACAACAGAAACTTCGATGCTGGCTACTTATGCTGATGATACCGCAGTAATAACAGAATGAAAACCTAGAAATAGCGGTAAACTACTTACAAGCTGCACTCGAATCCATTAGTAAACGGCTTGACTCTTGGAAGCTCGAAATTAACATTCCAAAATGCCAGGTAAAAATTTTCACCCTAAAGCAAATTAGGACACAACCTGACATACATAAATCAAACCAAGTTAGAATGGAATGCAAGGGATAATGCTATTAAATATCTGGGGGTGTATCTACACACCAGGCTAGGATGGGGATACCAATCAACTAAAAGGTCATCTACCTATTGACTGCGCCCTATTAATATATAAATCTATACTCAGACCCATAATAACATACGCTTGTGTAGTGTGGAGTAATACAAACAAAACTCATAAAAATAAGTTAGAAGTGTTACAAAATACGGTGCTACGAATCGCAACTAACGCCCCCTGGTTCGTGAGAAATGAGCAACTATGCCGAGAATTACAAATCCCTGCGATTGTGAACTTCATTGAACAAGTGTGTGAAAAGTTTTTTGCTACTATTCACGAGTGTCAACACCCAGAATTTTTTTGAGTTTTGGACTTCAAATACGATACACAGTTTACAACAATAATACCAAAATCCACTTCTAATAACACCAATACCCAAACCTAATTAGTCGTGTAATAATTTCTCGTAACACAGGCAATTACTTCCTCCTCTTGCTCATCTAACGCTCTTCATAAAGTGTTGTAGAGCATTCGTGCTTTGTGAATATGATTTAATTTCACAAAGTTCAAAACCACGCTGTAAATACAAATATTTTGAAGGTATACATCTAGGTCTACCTAGTTAATCATACAGCATGAGTTTTTGTTGAGTAAAAACAACCACCACTAAACTGACAATGATCTCTACACAACACATTTTTGAACACACTGTACATACAGTAAAAATATATATTTTTTGGGATGCTGAATAGACGTTTATAAACGAAAACGAATCTTGAATTACAATATAACCAAAATTGAGTAATCTATGTTAATAAATACAAACTTGAGCTCTTGAGCAGGTGTAAATGAATGTGTTTCACATGTATGTCCCAAAAGACAGACTCAACACAGACGTTGATCCTTCACTCAATTTGCTATCAGCGTTTCCCTACATTACAAATGCTGTCGTATACATTTCAAACGCAAACCGGAGAAATCAGTCGCACAACTTACCTTCTTTACACAAACCACATTATGCAATGCAGCTTGCTTGACTAGCAGCTTCTGCTCTGCAAATTCTTTGGGTAATTTGTAGACCTTAGAAGTTTGATGAGGTTTTCCATAATCTACAAGCCAACAGTTGTATGGACGTTCTGCCGATGTGATAATGGCGCGTTTCCATTTGCCATCATCATGGATAAGAGCAACCTGCAAAATTAATTAAATTGGCAAAAGCGAAGTTTATAAACCACACACAGCATACCTTCCCTACAAGCACAGTTTCAACTGCATGCGGTGCACTTTGGAGGTCTTGTTCCAGATGATGTCTCTTTTTAGCATTTTCGCTTTCAAATAACCAAAATAGGTGGGGATTCACGAATGTAGGGATAGTCACTGTCGCACTTTTGTAGTTCGACATGATTGCATCACGAATGTATCACTAAAGATTATGGATACCGCGTATTTTATTTGAGGTTAGAGCAAAGCACAAGTCTTGCGCTGCTTGGATTCAAATCGACAAACGCTGAAGTATTTGACGCATCGGCGCCATCAGCAGTAAACAATAAACAACACTGCTTTGTGATAAACAAAGACTCGTCACAGTGTTGCCAGTTGGATAATACAAATTTTCCCCATTTAAATATTAGTTTCTCCCGTTTCAGAACACCAAAATCCCTATGAAATTTCGACAATTTTACAAACATTTCTTACCCTTTACAACAAAAATAAGTATAAGAAGTAGACAAATGTACATGTATTTTTCTTAATTTTCTTTTTCCTATCGCGGAGACCATTTTTTGAGCTTTATATTACTTTGGATTTTTATTTTTACTTCGTAAAATAAAGTATTGTCAAATTTATACCCATTCGGAGTCACGTGATAATCTAGTAATTTTACGTATGTCGATTCTTAAAAATGCAATTTTAGGGAAATAAATGACATTCCGTTTTGTAGGTTATCCTGACATATGCCAATTTCTAAAACAAGGTTGCTACGGGTTTATTCTCTTATATGAAATCAAACTGAATTTACAGATTAAAGAAAACATAACATGTCGTAAAATGTAAATATAATAAAGATATGTCAGCTGCTACATTAAAAACCTGCTGCGTATAGCAAATTTTAAGTCAATTTCTGTGCATGCATATTCTGTTATAGAACATTGCCATTTGAAGCCTATTTCCTTGCACAATCTATTTAGGGAAGAAACTGAATGTGAAAAATCTCCAGATTCTTCAACCAAGCATTTTTTAGATTTCTTATGGTTACAAATTCTTTAGCTACATACATTTTATATACAGTGTCTTGACTGCTTCGTCGACTTCCGTTTTTGTATTCTTCACTTTCTGGCTCATATTTCGGTAAATTGTGCTCTCCGAGATATTTAACGCAAGAGAAGCACTGCGAACAGCGTTGGAGGGTGAAACTGTTGATTTACTATTATTAATATTGTACTCTTCATAAAAAAAACGCATGATATACAAATTAATTGTTGTGACTGCTCGTTTCTTTTAATTTCCAGTTTTCGGCTCAACAATTTTAGGTTTTATTACCCTTATCTCAATAACTTGCACGAAAAATATAATCTGACAGATTAGAAACGTCAAATTTTTAAAATTAATTTTATGAATCGACATGCCTTTTTTTCAAATTTCTTCCATTTCATCTATTTTACTAAAGATGAACAGAGACAGACAAAAGTCACGTGACTCCGAATGGGTATAATTTTGACTATATGTTGGCACCCTGCTATTTTTCACTAAGTGATTTTGAGCTTTACGTATTGGTGCCCCTAGCAAATCTAGAACTGTCAAGAGGTGTCAAATATTTCAAATTGAAATTGAAATAATCCATTGCCAACTATTTTAATAATGGAAGAAGCGAGTAGCAGCAACTTGAAAAAGGGAAAGAGAATTCTCTTAAATGCTAGAGAGAAAAAGTCAGTAGTTAACTATTGTTTGGAAAGACGCGAACTTACACCCGGCCTTTTAAATAACGATTTGTATAAACTAGCTGCAAACATTTTTATGGTACGTTCTTACAATCTATTTTTCTGCCAATACAGTACTTAACTTAATAAATCAACAGATAAGCGAAAGTCAAGTTCGTCAAATTTTAAAAAATTTTGAAAAAGGAGAACCTCTGCTAAATTCAAATAAAGGAGGTGGGCAGAAGAATACCTATGACGACGAATACTATTTATATTATTTAAAAAAGGAGCTTTCGCATAAGATATACGCTTATCATGAATCGAATGAGGATTTTACTATTGACGATTTACTACACTATGCCCAAACTGAATTAGAATTCACTAGTGGACTTTCCACCCTTTTCAAAATTATCAAATCCATGGGATTTTGATACAAAAATTATAACGTAAGAGCAATTTTGTGTGAGCAGTCCCATGTTAAGGCTCTGCAATTAACTTTTCTTAAAAAAATATTTACAACATTTACAGTCTAATGAACAAATAAAGTTTATTTTTCTTGATGAAACATGGATTTACCAAAATGGCAGTAACGTCCGAATGTGGATACACGAATCTGATTTAAGAGCAAATCCCAAAAGAGTAAAATGCGAGGGGAAAAGATTTACCGTTTTACATGCAGGATGCAAGTACGGTTTTCTAGAGAATTGCGGTATGCTTTTAGATAGCAAAATTGAAGACAGAGACATTTTTGAAAAATGGGTGCAAAATCAATTAATCTCGGCGTTACAAAAAATTGAAGGAAAGTGTGTTGTTGTGATGGACAATGCACCATATCACTCGGTGCAGATTAACAAGCCTCCAAGTTATGGTTCAAAAAAAGATATAATGAAGAAATGGTTAACATTAAAAAATATTCGTTTTGATGAAGGCTCGACTAAAAATCAACTCTGGCCATTAATCAAACCTTTGACACAACAAGAAAAGAAATCTTATGTTGTAGACAATTTATTAAGTTCAAAGGGATTTGAAGTTCTTAGACTACCACCCTATAATTGTCAGTACAACCCAATTGAATTGGCATGGGCATTTTCTAAAATTTTTTTATAATAAGCACATTAGAAAAACAGACCCATCGTGCAAAGGTCAACGTAGGGTTGGTAAAGTATGGGAAGAAGCTCTCTCACATTACACGCCAGAAATGTGGCAGAGAAATGTAACACACTACGAGAAGCTCATTAGAAATGACTGGGAGAAGTATATGGGCAATTTGCCCATAGAAAATTTTCCTCCTATTATAGTTTCTCTCACCGAGTCTGATTCAGAATTTGAATTTTCTGATTCAAAATAATCGGGATAACCCATTGAACTATAATATACTAAGTATACAACTGGAACGCGTACGCTGCACTGCGGGAATGAGGATCGGCTGTTAGACGAGTACGGTTGCTGTGGAAGAGGTTACCTATCTTTGTTCCACTCAAGCACTTATATGATAGAAATGTTACCTTCAAAATATACGATAAGTAATATTAAATGTGATAAAACAATATTTTTGTATTCAATTTATGCCTGAGTGTTGCTTTCTCTCCTAGTAGTTGTAATTTTTTTAGAATGAGTTTGAATTCTAAAATCTGCGTAGGTGAATTTTTTGTACGATTGAGTAGAAAAATTGCTAGATTTTCAAAGCTGTAAATATTTATTATAAAACCCAAGGCAAATGTCTTCCTTGCATGCTGCAACACACAACGACCATTTATTTTTAACTGCTCTATATAACTATGAGTGTATAACCCAACTTTTTTTGTTGACATTTTAGTAACTAAAATTAATGTACAGTCTAATAAAAAACATTTTTGTGGAAGTATAGTCAAGAAATTTTTTAAAAATTTGACACTGACAGCGCAGATGTCAAGTAAATGGACTATACATAAATTTTTAGTTCTTTTTTTCCACTAAAAAATGATTGTCATTTTGACACATATGTCCATGTTAAGAAAAGCAATTTGCCAAGAGTTCAAATTAAGAAACTTTGACATTCAAAATTGGCACATAACCACAATTTTGAAAAAGTTCTACTAACACGAGGTATAATAATTTCCTAGCGTTTTAATCACATTATCACATATCTACCAACATTGTAACACTTTGACAGTTATTATAGAAAAAAAACGTACTTTAGTAATTAGGATTTCATTCGAACTCCAGATTTTTGCGAAAATATCCGTTTTCGTGTCTTCTTATTCAGAAAAAGTGGTTTTCGAAGTAATGTCTATCTGTATGTCCTTTCTACAGCAAGACGCTTTAATCGATTGGCTTCAAAATGTATATTCTCGTAGACTCGTTTTTAATGTAAATTCCGAAATCCCAGTGATTTTTGGTTAAAATCGGGTAACCGGAAACGGCACTTTACTATTTTTACTTCCTTTTACGATAAAGGAAGTATTGGATTAACCCCAAAAATTCGAAATTGAGTTTCCAACGGATCTTTACGTTTTAGAGTCCCCTGAACCCAAAAAACATTTTTGTTCATTGGTCTGTCTGTGTGTCTGTGTCTGTCTGTCTGTCTGTGAACAGCATATCTCAAAAACGAAAAGAGGTATGGCGTTCAAACTTCATATATATAAGTTTTATGTACTATGTAGATACGACAGCAAGCTTTTGAAGAAAATCGCATCACAAAGCAACCACTAATAGAGGAGTTTCTTAAATGCACCTGTCAAATAATTGTTAGGGACTGGCCCACCCGTCGAAGGGCGCTAGTGTCGCCACTCGGCAAGGTTGTGAACCAAACTATAGTTAATGATGAGTCGGTATGTGAAGAAGTGTTGTTTCAAATTGTGCGGATTTAGTGTATAAGCCACAAATTTCCCAAAGGCATAAAAAATCCTACTAATAGAAACGTTTTCTGAATGCATCTGTCAAATCAAATAATTGTTAGAGATTGGCCCACCCGTCAGGAGGCGCTGGTGTCACCTGTCCGCTTTTTGAAAAGTGCGTAAATAGTTAACTCATACGTCAAACTGACACCGACAAATCATTTAAAATGCGTGAAAAGCATTTTGAACCAAAGTAAATTGTTGCAATTGAGCACGACTATTATAAGATTGACAATACTTATTAAACAAGATTGCTATTTGAATTACTCAAAATATATTTATTATTCGCAAATATTTTGTTTGAATTTTCCATAATTATTGTAAACTTCAGAACCTATACAGATTTTGCATATTCCCAATTATGCGGTTCAAAACTTTAAAATCGAGATTCTGATGAAGGCCAATTATGTATATGCAAAATTTGTATTGGTGTTGACGGCATATCCTTGATTAATCCAAATATCGTAGTAATGGCGTATTTAAATTTTGCTGCCTTGCTCGAATAGTTTCTGGCCCACCCGTTGTAGGGCGCTGAAACTTTTATACAAGCTTACTAAGGGAGAAATCGCTCTATTAGTGGTTGCTTTGTGAATCGCATATTCGGAAGTAGGTGTTTACTCTTGTAATTTTTCAGTTTTTTTCAATTTTTTCAAAAACTACTCTTAACGATTTCTTTCAAACTTGACATTTTTGTTAAATTTTTAATGTGTATTGATGTGACATTGGGGATTTTCCAGTTGAATACTTCTAAAATGGGTTTCTTTTGTTTGTTTTTTGATTTTTTTATTAACTCCAATTTTAAATTGAACACCCGGTATATTACTACATTTTTGAATTCAGCTTAAAATTTTAGAGACTATTCAACTCACCCCCAATCATAATTTAGTATTTATGTCATTTGCCACCAACCAGCGTACAATTGTGCAACAATTCCGCTAGCGGAGTTTTAATGACAATTTTTTTCTCTTCCTGTGACATTTATTTAACTTCCTGTAAAATTAATCAAATGTGATTATTAGAAATGTCAAATTTGACAAACAATTTATTTTACGTCAACAGATTTTTATTTTCAAAGAGGACGTGATAAAATTGATTAATTACTAAGAAATGTCAATTTTGTTCGTTGAATAGTCCTTCAAATGCCGCTTGCAGACGACGAATTGCATGAATTTTTGTCAAAGTGTACTGTCAGTCTATGTCAAATTCGAGGTTAGCAGGTTATGTTTTGCGACAGTTTGTGTCAAAACTTACACAAAACCTAACCTGCTAACCTCGAATTTGACATAGACTTACAATGCCACCAATATAAACAGTGTCAACCTAAGAAATAAAATCACAACCATTTATGGTCACCCGGTACCATTAATGTCAAAACTTTAAGTGTCAAATTCTTTTCATGTAATAAGATTAGATTTTCTACAAATTAATAATATACGATCAAAGGAAAAATATTGTAACTAACTCGTACGTTAATCGGCGATTAATAATCTTTATGATTAACGGGCTCGCTGGCGCTCGTGCGTTAAAATGTCTCGATTATTAATCGCTCTTATTAACATACTTGTTTGTTAAATAACTATTAATTGTAGAGATTATTAGTCGCCGATTAACATACGAGTTAGTTACAATATTTTTCCGTTGATGGTATATTATTAATTTGAAGGAAATCTAATTTTATTCCATGAAATGAATTTGACACTTAAAGTTTTAACATTAATGGTACCGGGTGACCATAAATGGTTGTAATTTTTTTCTTAGGTTGGCACTGTTTATGTTGGTGGCAGTGGACATAAACAGATTCTTAAAAATCGTTCATTAATAAAAAATCATCCATTAATAAGGGTCATTATGTTACAAGCCAAATTGACTTTAACGACACCGCGCTAGCTCATACAAAACGTCACGACAAAGCTAGAAGGCCAGGACGGACGATATTACTCAAAATCGGGACAATGACTCACCTAGGACCGCTGCAAGATATGCCCACTAGATTCAGTGAAGCAAGGGGTGGTCCTACACGAGATTTCCTACGGGCAACGGCCTAAGGGACGGTAAATAGTGATAAAATAGATTGAGCGCCACCCGGTTCCATCAATCAGAGCGAAACTACAAAGGTAATCCCACAGAGGAACCAGGAAGCAAATGAGCCTACCTTTCAACTTTACACCTTGGCGAAATCCAAAGCTAAACGGGAAATGGTAAAATCGGTGTGTGCAGCCTCACGACCCCCAACACTGCGGCGGCGAGCGCCCTGACCTACCTGCGACGCTTAAGAACTTCTTCCAGGCGCCACCTCACATAAATCTTTACACAGTAAATAATTCACCCTGAAAATAAACATGCACAGGCACATGGGGAAATCATAAGACAACGTACAGCAAAGCGGTCTATTGGTCTAACACATTGCTAAATATATATTTAGTGCTGCATAAAGCGATAAATATTTATAAATCTAGCAACGTGTGGACACGTGATGGGAGTATCTTCTTTAAAAGCAATAACACCGTACACAAGGTCTCTACGCTTAAAGAACTAGACGAGATAGCAACAGTCTAATCGCTGCGCATCTGCTGTGTTGGTACTATCAACGTATTTGCTAATTTGTTTACTTTCTTTTTTCTATCATTACAAAAAAATGTATTTTAATTTATAAATAGTAATCAGTCCTTACTCCTGTAATTAATTAAGTTGCTCTTCGGAATACAGACACCTACTTTATGAATGTGGTTAATCATTTAGATATATTAGATAATTATCATAATTTTGAAACAGTTGAGTGCGAATCTATTGATGTTTACAAAGACTTTGAATCTAAACAAGACAACAATGCAGTATTGTTAAATGTATTCCATATAAATATCAGAAGCGCTAAGAGAAATATTGATGAATTATTAATCCTTTTAGATTATGTGAAAACTGTGTATGACTTGATTGTTCTTTCAGAGACGTGGCAACTCCCAGAAGGCTTTAAGATAAATTTGGATAATTATTCCTACCACTATACCAATGGTAAATTCAACCAAAACGATGGGCTTATAGTATTATCAAACCAGGTATTAAATATGAAATCTGTTAAAACTATCTCGGAATCTGAAAACACTTTTCTTGAATTAATATTTGAAAAAACTAATATTTCATATCGTGTAATTTGTGTATACCGGCTACCATCCACTAACGTCTACACCTTCCTCCACGATCTCCAAAATATTGTCGAACTAGATTGTCCAAATTATGTAAATATTTTTTTGGGAGATATAAATATTGACATTGGTGGGGTTACAGTTGGGATGCTCACAGAGAACAGATATTTGAATATTTTAGCTGAAAGTGGCTATACTTCTGTTATTAATAAATCTACTAGAAGGTCTGGTGCAACAAGTAGCTGCATTGACCACATATTTGTTAAAGCTCCTAAAAATTTAGATCAATCGTTTACATACTATTCAGCAATAATTAGTTGCGATATAACTGATCATTTTCCTGTAGTACTAAAAATTAGTTCGAAGATTATGAAAAAATTGGGATACAGTAATCACTAATGATACTGAGGAATCTGCAAAACAGCTTGTTGATATCATTAAATTTAATATTGATTCCTCCACTACCATTAACAAAATTAATGCTAAGCTTAAAAAAATAAAGCCCTGGATTACTACGGGCCTAATAATTTCTATTAGAGACAGGGATTTACTAAGCAGAAAAGTTAAAAAAAATCCTCAAAATCTTCAATTAAAAGAACTTTACCGACGAAAGAGAAATTTACTCACGGCATTATTGAAAAAAACCAAACTAAATTTTTATAAAAATAAACTTTATCATGCGAAAAATAATATCAAAGATACATGGCGAATTATATCCGAAATTAATGACAATCAAAAATGCCCTGATATAATTACTCAAATAAAAGACAAAAATGGTAATTTAACTAGCACGTATAAGAAAACTGCTGATGTACTATTAGAACATTTTTCAACTGTGGGTAGAAATTTAGCTACTGAAATAAAAAGAACTGCACCTTGCCCTGACATTAATCTAGACAACGACATTCCAACTGTAAGCAAAACCCTTTATCTGTATCCAGTTCAAAACCGTGAAATTGAGCAGTATATTAATGAACTGAAAAATTACACTGCGCCAGGGCATGAATTTGCAAAACTATTTCACCTCCTCTTACTAGTCTGTTTAACTTAATTTTTTCCACTGGAATTTTTCCAAAAGTATTTAAGAGAAGTGTGATTATTCCCGTGTTTAAAACTGGCGACAAAACTGATGTAAATAATTATCGTCCCATATCACTCACATCTAATTTAGCTAAAATATTGGAAAAATGTATAAAGCATAGACTCCTATAATTTTTTAACAAAAATAACATTATTTCCAATAAACAGTTTGGATTTAGGCAGAATATTAGTACAGAAAATGCATTATTTCAGTTAACAAGTCGACTTTATGATGGTATTGACCATGGTAAACTGCAGTTAGCAATTTTCTTAGATCTAGCGAAGGCTTTCGATACCGTATGTCATGAGCGCCTTCTTATCAAGCTAGAAAAAAGTGGATTGCGGGGTGTATCACTGCAGCTCCTCACTGGGTACTTAACTGATAGAATGCAGTGTGTAAAAATTGGGGACTATTATACGGAACAACGAGCTGTAGATTATGGTGTCCCGCAAGGTACTGTCCTTGGTCCCATCCTATTTACCTTATACATAAATGATCTTATTAAATTAAATATAAATGGTGAATTTATACTATTTGCAGATGATACAGTGCTTATTTTTGAAGGTTATGACTGGGACACTGTCAAATTAAAATCGGAACTTGGCATATTAGCCGTCAAAAACTGGTTGGACGCAAATTTGTTAACTCTTAACATAAATAAAACTAAATTTATTACCTTTACATCCTATGTCGCATATCAGCCAAATTTACACACTATCAAAGTGCACTGTGGGGGCTGTAGGGTTTCAAACTGCAACTGTCTATCTATTCATAGAGTTGATCATATAAAATATCTTGGGTTAATTGTTGACCAATGCCTGCGATGGCATGAACACATTAATTACACCACCAGTAAATGTAGGAAATTAATTTATAAGTTCATACAATTGAGGGATTTTCTGCCTATGCCCCAACTGAAAATGGTGTATTATGCCCTGGTTGAGTCATTATTAAGGTATGGTGTAATCGTTTGGGGAGGTACCTTTCCTACTACTATTCAAATTCTGGATTACGCCCAGAGGAGTATTTTAAAAGTCATGTACAAAAAACCTACAGTATACCCAACAAGTCTTCTCTTCGAAGAAGCAGAAGTTTTGGATTTGAAACTGCTTTATGCTAAATCCGTACTACTATTCTTATATAAAAACAAATCTCTGAAAGAAACGATCAGCCATTCATATAACACTAGACTTAACAATGAAGGAAAAGTGGTTATTCCTAAAATGCAACTTACACAAAGCCAACGATTCATAACATATCTTGGACCAAAAATTTACAATATGCTTCCCTCTTCGTTTAAAACTGTAAATAACTCTGGATTATATGCCAACAAGCTGACGAAATTCTTAAGATTTAACAAAAGTGTCATATTAAAATTGCTTAGTTAATACTTATTAATTATATATATTCACATTCATATTGGTTACGTGTATGTGTTCTGAGAACAAAATATTCGTAGATTACCTATAATTTAAATCATAACAAAAAGAAACTAATTTGGTGAGTAGTCAAATATTTTTCTTTTGAAACTGTACTTAAGATATTACAACACTTGCACACGCAAGTACTATGTACTTATGTGCAAGCTATCCCATTTTTAATTTATTATTATTTTGTTGTTATCAATAAAGATTACTTACTTACTTACTATATACATACACAAGCGCCAACGTCTGTCACCGTACAAAATAAGAAACAGTACCAAAAAAGGGACTACAACTATAGGCCCAGCTGGGGTCGCTTTACCTCTAACTTACTGCGAAAATATGAATATTTACATACAACCCAAAGCGGGTGGCTGACATTTATCTAAAGGCACGTTTATGATTATTTACATACAGCCCAAAGCGGGTGGTTGACATTTATCTAAATGCACGTTTATGATTATTCACATACAGCTCAAATCGGGTAGCTGACACTTATCTAAAGGCACGTCAATGATTATTTACATGTTACACACACTACCTTCTTCAATTACAGCTTCGCCTGGCCTCGTCGTTAGTGTCGGGAGCTCACCTACAGTGCAAGGAAGCAGCAACGCTGCAGCGGTACTGGTTGATGACACATACTCCTCACAGGAAACGATACGGTGACCTTTTGCACGTCTACGTGCGATGAATCCCACGACGACGTGGTATAATGCCTGCCTGGCACACGAGAATACGGGGCGGCGGTCGACACAAGAATAGAGGGTCACCAAACGAACTGCACGTCTAACGGCACGGAAGCACCCTCGACCGGCCGCCCACGCGCCCTAAGGCGCGTGGCGGCTTTAAAAATCACGCTTTAAGAAGCGCTTACAGCGACCGCCAGCAACCCTCTTTGTCGCTCTCACAGGCTCGCGTCTTGAAATTACTCCCGAAAGCACTCCACAAACCAAACTCGCGACGGCGGTAGACAGGAAAGACGGCGATGGGGCGAAAATCTCTCAGTTGCTCTTATAGACTCGCGTTTTAAATTCTATCAAACAAACACGCTTAAAGCCAACCTCGCAACGGCTACAGAAGCGATAACAGCCCAGGTGCAAGCCGAAACTTCTAGAAAAGGCTGCGTGTCAAATCTGTAGGATTTTAAATAAGCCAAGAAAATAATTATAAGCTAGGCTACCAAAACGAGTACCTTACAGAAAATTACAGCTGCTTAAAACTATGAACCGTTAGCTGCCTGCACACAATTTGATGAACTATTAAGCGTAAAAATACGACAGAAAAACTATATACAAGCGGGGTCAGAATTTTTGAACAGAAATACTCCAAAAAGTAGCACATTTGTAGAATTTAAAAATGTCCTGACAATAAATAGACGATTCTCTATACATTAATGAAACCCATAAATAAACGATCAACAGAAAATAACTATAATAAAATGAAATAATCTGATTTTTTTTGCTTTAATAATATACTCAATCATCGAAGAAATGGTATGTATGTTTCGAGTTAAAAGTGCTCTTGCCGCTTTTGCGGCTGCGCCTCAACGAGCAATATTTATGCGCAAGCGGCAAGAATGTACTTTCAGCTCCTAACATACAATATACCTACTATTTTGTTAGTGCAGTTTTTAAAAAAATTAGAAAATTAAATTTTTACGAGCAGTAAAATAAAGTCGGGTATGAATACATTCCATTTTTAAATTTTACTTTCTATTACTTCATAAAATATAGTAGTCACGATTTTTTCGAACTCGAGATTTTTGTGAAAATATCCGTTTCCTGTCTTTTGATTTAAAAAAATGGTTTTCGTATTGGTCTGTCTGTGAGTCTGCAAGTCTATGAGCCTGTGAGTCTATCTATGTTCTACCGGCAGCCCAGACGGTTTACTAATCGATCAGCCTGAAAATGTATATCTTGGTGACTCATACCAAGCCTCAGAAAGATCAGAGTTTGAAGAACTGTAATCTACAGTTTACCGTGCGAGTGTGGAAGACCATACATAGCGGAAACACAACGACTCCTACGAGTGAGAGTGTCGGAACGCCGTAAATATTTTACAAAAGGCGAAATCACCAAATTCAAGATCCCAGAACACGTCTTCAACGATGATATTGCATTGTCACATTTCAGGGGCACCACTATTTTGGCAATGTTGTTACCGACCTTTCGAAGGGACCTCTGTATATAGTTTCAGTTTTTAAAATCGTAGCTAATATGATTTGGAGACTACTATTCCTTCTACATCGGCTTTATTCTGAAATTCGAAAAATAAGCTGCTACTCCAAGTACAAAATCACATCACTTTATTTATTCGCTTAAATAATAAACTAATAAAGAATTACAATTTGTTTTTAATTCATATTTTACGTGCTGAAAATTACATAAGTAAACTGTATAAATAACAAACAATAATTTCCAAAAGAATTTTTTGATTCCACTGTATTTGACTGCAATATATTATATACTTATTTAGTTTACATTTTCTGTCATTTCGAGGACTTAAATACGTAAGCATTTATAAATAAAACAAAACAAATTATAGGAAATTACTTTTTTTGCATAGTGATAGTGAAAATCGTCTTTTTTTAACGAAAAATCGTATTGAAAGTTCCACTTTTTTAAACGCAAAAATCGTGAAAAAATTACACTCTTTTTAAATATTTTATTGAAATGTCAATTTGACAGTTGTCAATTCCGAAATTCTAAATTTTGACCAAGAGATCACTATGCAAAAAACTACGTGTACGTACATCACGTTTTGAAAGTCCTTTTTTTCATTCATTTGCTTGATTAACTCGGGCTTCGTCCTCGTTATCAAACAGCAAATTCATGAAAAAAAGTATAACCTTCAAAACTAGTTGTACAAATTACTATGTCAGTTGAGCGTTCAAACGCAAACAAATCTAACTAAATTTGCACTAATGACGCTATGCTCTATTAATGTACAATAACTTAGAGATTAATATAATATAATATTCTACCCCTTAGAAACCTTTTAATTTAATGCCAAATAGCCTTAAAACGATACAAAATGGAGAAATAATACTAAATACTGAATTAGCATATACTACGGACAACCTAATTACGATAATACTTAATTTAAATACAATGTCAGAAATGTAGCTTACGCTAACTTCAAACACGTGGGTCTAAAACATCTCATTTGTCCATTTTGTAAGTAATATTCGGTATTGAGAGGTTATGATTAGCTTGCTTCTTATTAGGCATAGGTACATATTCGCTCATTTATATGTTTATTTACTTTAGATCGTGTGTGTAATTTTATCACGCTTGTCGGTATATTTTATTAGTAATGCACGGTTGGCTGGGCTAAAAATAAATTGTTTGAAGAGTTTGGTTTTATTTTATTAAAAATGATTAAAAATATTTGCCAACAACATTTCACCAACACCGCATTTATGTCTTAACTTTCAACAAAATATGAACATTTTCTTCATTTTTTCCATGGAAACTGAAAATACAAGATAGTGTACAACATCATTTGTCTACAATTGTAGACCATCATTATCTTAAATTATGTCGATTATGTGCCCCTCACCAGTCCTTCCACATTGTAACCTAAAGTAACGACGTTATTCCTTTATCACCCCATTGGCCGATTGGAGTTCCTCTACTTAAAAGACGGCAACAATTTCCTTGTTACCTTTTAGAACAGTACAACCATAGGTATAATAGTTTGAGTTGCTAGACTTTTCATTAAAGTTTGTTACCTAACAAGAATTCAACAAGTTCTGAATGACCTTTGCGTGCAGCCCATATCAATGGCGTCAGTCCTTCCTTCACTCTCCCGGTCTCCTCCTCTATTTAATAAAGGTGAAACGGCTTCCTTGCTTCCATTCATGGCTGCATATAAAATACTGCTCTTCCCCGAAATGTTTTCTTCGTTGATGTCTGATCCATTATCTAACAGGAATTCAATGAGTTCTGAATGACCTTCATGTGCAGCACAAACTAACGGCGTCACATTTCTTCCTGATCTCGTTCGTTTATTTGTGCTCCTCTATTTACTAGCAGTGAAACTGTTTTTTTGTTTCCATTTGAAGCTGCACATAAAATACTGGTCTGGCCAAAAATGTTTTTTTCATTAATGTTTGATCCGTTATCTAACAGGAATTCAACGAGTTCTGAATGACCTTTACTGGCAGCACAAAGTAATGGCGTCATTTCTTTCTAATCTCGTTCGTTAATTTGTGCTCCGCTATTTAATAGAAGTGAAACTGTTTCTTTGTTTCCATTTCTAGCTGCACATAAAATACTGGTCTGGCCAAAAATGTTTTTTCATTAATGTTTGATCCGTTATCTAACAGGAATTCAACGAGTTCTGAATGACCTTGAAATGCAGCCCAAAGTAACGGCGTCATTTCTAACTGATCTCGTTCGTTAATTTGTGCTCCTCTATTTAATAGAAGTGAAACTGTTTCTTTGTTTCCATTTCTAGCTGCACATAAAATACTGGTCCGGCCAAAAATGTTTTTTTCATTAATGTCTGATCCATTATCTAACAGGAATTCAACGAGTTCTGAATGACCTTTGCGTGCAGCCCATATCAATGGCGTCAGTTCTTCCTTCACTCTCCCGGTCTCCTCCTCTATTTAATAAAGGTGAAACGGCTTCCTTGCTTCCATTCATGGCTGCATATAAAATACTGCTCTTCCCCGAAATGTTTTCTTCGTTGATGTCTGATCCATTATCTAACAGGAATTCAATGAGTTCTGAATGACCTTCATGTGCAGCACAAACTAACGGCGTCACATTTCTTCCTGATCTCGTTCGTTTATTTGTGCTCCTCTATTTACTAGCAGTGAAACTGTTTTTTTGTTTCCATTTGAAGCTGCACATAAAATACTGGTCTGGCCAAAAATGTTTTTTTCATTAATGTTTGATCCGTTATCTAACAGGAATTCAACGAGTTCTGAATGACCTTTACTGGCAGCACAAAGTAATGGCGTCATTTCTTTCTGATCTCGTTCGTTAATTTGTGCTCCGCTATTTAATAGAAGTGAAACTGTTTCTTTGTTTCCATTTCTAGCTGCACATAAAATACTGGTCTGGCCAAAAATGTTTTTTTCATTAATGTTTGATCCGTTATCTAACAGGAATTCAACGAGTTCTGAATGACCTTGAAATGCAGCCCAAAGTAACGGCGTCATTTCTAACTGATCTCGTTCGTTAATTTGTGCTCCTCTATTTAATAGAAGTGAAACTGTTTCTTTGTTTCCATTTCTAGCGGCACATAAAATACTGGTCCGGCCAAAAATGTTTTTTTCATTAATGTCTGATCCATTATCTAACAGGAATTCAACGAGTTCTGAATGACCTTGAAATGCAGCCAGAAGTAGCGGTGTCATTTCCTCCTGATCTCGTTCATTAATTTGTGCTCCTCGTTTTAATAGAAGTGAAACTGTTTCCGTGCTGCCATTCATAGCTGCACATAAAATACTGGTACGCCCCGAAACATCTTTTTCCTGGATCTTTGATCCGTTTTCTAACAGGAATTCAACTAGTTCTGAATGACCTTCACTGGCAGCCCAAAGTAACGGCGTCATTTCTTCCAGATCTCGTTCGTTAATTTGTGCTCCTCTATTTAATAGCAGTGAAACTGTTTCTATGTTTCCATTTTTAGCTGCACATAAAATACTGGTCTGTCCCAAAATGTTTTTTTCATTAATGTCTGATCCGTTATCTAACAGGAATTCAACGAGTTCTGAATGACCTTGAAATGCAGCCCGAAGTAGCGGTGTCATTTCTTCCTGATCCCGTTCGTTAAGTTGTGCTCCTTTAGTTAGTAGAAGTGAAATTGTTTCTTTGTGTCCTTTTATAGCTGCACATAAAATACTGGTCTGTCCCAAAATGTTTTTTTCATTAATGTCTGATCCGTTATCTAACAGGAATTCAACGAGTTCTGAATGACCTTGAACTGCAGCCCAAAGTAACGGCGTCATTTCTTTCTGACCTCGTTCGTTAATTTGCGCTCCTCTTTTTAATAGAAGTGAAACTGTTTCCTTGCTTCCATTGGCAGCTGCATAGAAAATGCTGGTGTTCCCCAAAATGTTTTTTTCGTCGATCTTTGATCCGTTATCTAACAGGAATTCAACGAGTTCTGAATGACCTGCACGTGCAGCCCCAAGCAAAGGTGTAAGTTCTTTCTGATCCCGTTCGTTAAGTTGTGCTCCTTTATTTAGTAGAAGTGAAACTGTTTCTTTGCTTCCATTTACAGCTGCTAATAAAATGCTGGTTTGCCCCAAAATGTTTTTTTCATTAATGTTTGATCCGTTATCTAACAGGAATTCAACGAGTTCTGAATGACCTGCAAGTGCAGCCACAAGCAAAGGTGTAAGTTCTTTCTGATCCCGTTCGTTAAGTTGTGCTCCTTTATTTAGTAGAAGTGAAACTGTTTCTTTGCTTCCATTTACAGCTGCTAATAAAATGCTGGTTTGCCCCAAAATGTTTTTTTCATTAATGTTTGATCCGTTATCTAACAGGAATTCAACGAGTTCTGAATGACCTGCAAGTGCAGCCCCAAGTAAAGGTGTAAATTCTTCCTGATCGCGTTCGTTAATTTGTGCTCCTTTATTTAATAGAAGTGTAACTGTTTCTTTGCTTCCATTTAAAGCTGCATGTAAAATACTGGTTTCCCCGTCAATGTTTTTTTCGTTAATATCTGATCCGTTATCTAACAGGAATTCTACGAGTTCCGAATGACCTTTACTGGCCGCCCAAAGTAACGGCGTCATTTCTGACCGATCTCGTTCATTAATTTGTGCTCCTCTATTTAATAGAAGGGAAACTGTTTCTTTATGTCCTTTTATAGCTGCACATAAAATACTGGTCTGGCCAAAAATGTTTTTTTCATTAAGGTTTGATCCGTTATCTAACAGGAATTTAACGAGTCCTGAATGTCCATTGTATGCAGCCCGAATTAGCGGTGTATATTCTTCCAGATCTCGTTCGTTAATTTGTGCTCCTCTATTTAATAGAAGTGAAACTGTTTCCCTGCTTCCATATATAGCTGCACATAAAATGCTGGTGTACCCCAAAATGGTTTTTTCGTTGATCTGTGATCCGTTATCTAACAGGAATTCAACGAGTTCTGAATGACCTGCAAGTGCAGACCAAAGTAACGGTGTAAATTCGTCCTGATCTCGTTCGTTAATTTGTGCTCCTCGTTTTAATAGAAGTGAAAATGTTTCCGTGCTGCCATTCATAGCTGCACATAAAATACTGGTACGCCCCGAAACATCTTTTTCCTGGATCTTTGATCCGTTTTCTAACAGGAATTCAACTAGTTCTGAATGACCTTCACTGGCAGCCCAAAGTAACGGCGTCATTTCTTCCAGATCTCGTTCGTTAATTTGTGCTCCTCTATTTAATAGCAGTGAAACTGTTTCTATGTTTCCATTTTTAGCTGCACATAAAATACTGGTCTGTCCCAAAATGTTTTTTTCATTAATGTTTGATCCGTTATCTAACAGGAATTCAACGAGTTCTGAATGACCTTCACTGGCAGCCCAAAGTAGCGGTGTCATTTCTTTCTGATCTCGTTCGTTAATTTGTACTCCTCTTTTGAATAGAAGTGAAACTGTTTCCGTCCTGCCATTCATAGCTGCACGTAAAATACTGGTACGCCCCGAAACATCTTTTTCCTGGATCTTTGATCCGTTTTCTAACAGGAATTCAACTAGTTCTGAATGCCCTTCACTGGCAGCCCAAAGTAACGGCGTCATTTCTTCCAGATCTCGTTCGTTAATTTGTGCTCCTCTATTTAATAGCAGTGAAACTGTTTCCTTGCTTCCATTGGCAGTTGCATAGAAAATACTGGTGTACCCCAAAATGTCTTTTTCGTCGACCTTTGATCCGTTATCTAACAGTAATTCAACGAGTTCTGAATGACCTGCACGTGCAGCCCCAAGCAAAGGTGTAAGTTCTTTCTGATCCCGTTCGTTAAGTTGTGCTCCTTTATTTAGTAGAAGTGAAACTGTTTCTTTGCTTCCATTTACAGCTGCTAATAAAATGCTGGTTTGCCCCAAAATGTTTTTTTCATTAATGTTTGATCCGTTATCTAACAGGAATTCAACGAGTTCTGAATGACCTGCAAGTGCAGCCACAAGCAAAGGTGTAAGTTCTTTCTGATCCCGTTCGTTAAGTTGTGCTCCTTTATTTAGTAGAAGTGAAACTGTTTCTTTGCTTCCATTTACAGCTGCTAATAAAATGCTGGTTTGCCCCAAAATGTTTTTTTCATTAATGTTTGATCCGTTATCTAACAGGAATTCAACGAGTTCTGAATGACCTGCAAGTGCAGCCCCAAGCAAAGGTGTAAGTTCTTTCTGATCCCGTTCGTTAAGTTGTGCTCCTTTATTTAGTAGAAGTGAAATTGTTTCTTTGCTTCCATTTACAGCAGCACATAAAATACTGGTTTCCCCTTCAATGTTTCTTTCGTTAATGTCTGATCCGTTATCTAACACGAATGCAGCAAGCTCTGAATGACCATTGCGTGCAGCCCAAAGTAGCGGTGTCATTTCTTCCTGATCTCGTTCATTAATTTGTGCTCCTCTTTTTAATAGCAGTGAAACTGTTTCTATGTTTCCATTTGTAGCTGCACATAAAATGCTGGTCTGGCCAGAAATGTTTTTTTCATTAATGTTTGATCCCTTATCTAACAGGAATTCAACGAGTTTTGAATGACCTTGACGTGCAGCCCGAAGTAGCGGTGTCATTTCTTCCTGATCTCGTTCATTAATTTGTGCCCCTCTATTTAACAGCAGTGAAACTGTTTCTATGTTTCCATTTGTAGCTGCACATAAAATGCTGGTCTTGCCAGAAATGTTTTTTTCATTAATGTTTGATCCGTTATCTAACAGGAATTCAACGAGTTCTGAATGACCTTTACTGGCAGCCCAAAGTAACGGCGTCATTTCTGACTGATCTCGTTCATTAATTTGTGCTCCTCTATATAATAGAAGTGAAACTGTTTCTTTGTTTCCATTCATAGCTGCACTAAAAATACTGGTCTGGCCAAAAATGTCTTTCTCATTAATGTTTGATCCGTTATCTAACAGGAATTCAACGAGTTCTGAATGACCTTCCAGTGCAGCCCGAAGTAACGGCGTCATTTCTTCCTGATCTCGTTCGTTAATTTGTGATCCTCTATTTAATAGAAGTGAAACTATTTCTTTGTTTCCACCTATAGCTGCACATAAAATGCTGGTCTGGCCAGAAATGTTTTTTTCATTAATGTTTGATCCGTTACCTAACAGGAATTCAACGAGTTCTGAATGACCTACATGTGCAGCCCCAAGTAAAGGTGTATTTTCATCCTGATCTCGTTCGTTAATTTGTGATCCTCTATTTAACAGCAGTGAAACTGTTTCTATGTTTCCATTTGTAGCTGCACATAAAATACTGGTCTGGCCAAAAATGTTTTTTTCATTAATGTTTGATCCGTTATCTAACAGGAATTCAACGAGTTCTGAATGACCTTGATGTGCAGCCCAAAGTAACGGCGTCATTTCTGACTGATCTCGTTCGTTAATTTGTGATCCTCTATTTAATAGCAGTGAAACTGTTTCTATGTTTCCATTTATAGCTGCACATAAAATGCTGGTACGCCCCAAAAGGTTTTTTTCGTCGATCTTTGATCCGTTATCTAACAGGAGTTCAACGAGTTCTGAATTACCATGAAGTGCAGCCAGAAGTAGCGGTGTCATTTCTTCCTGATCTCGTTCATTAATTTGTGATCCTCTATTTAATAGCAGTAAAACTGTTTCTATGTTTCCATTTGTAGCTGCACATAAAATGCTGGTCTGGCCAGAAATGTTTTTTTCATTAATGTTTGATCCTTTATCTAACAGGAATTCAACGAGTTCTGAATGACCTTGATGTGCAGCCCGAAGTAGCGGTGTCATTTCGTCTTGATCTCGTTCGTTAATGTGTGCTCCTCTATTTAAAAGAAGTGAAACCATTGCCTTGTTACCTTTCTGAACAGCTGAAAGCAAAGCTGTCGCTCCAGTATGGTTTTTCAGGTAAATATCGGCTCCACGATTTAGAAGCAGGGCTGCTACATCTTTATGTCCATTGTCAATAGCGCAATGGAGTGGTGTTCTTCTGTCATTATCTAGGTGGTCTGTGATCTGACAAAACTGCAAAATTAGGTTTACAATATCCGTTAAACCGCGTTCTGATGCCCAGTGAAGAAGTGTTGCACCGTCATGGTCAGAATAGGAGTGTATTTCTGTTAAGCTGGTATTGTCATTTTCTGTCGGTGTTTTGGACTGATATGCAGACAAAGATGACGTTTCGTTAGCTATACCAATATCAGTTCCATAACGTAAGAGAAGTTTAATAATTGTTGTCTGATTGTAGTGTAGCGCATAAAAAAGAGGAATTTTCCCATGGACATCTTTCATAGTGATACTTTCGTGTAAATAGCAATTTTCGATAAGGGTATTCAAGATGTCGCTGATTTTATTGGTAGTAGAGATTAAAAGGTAATGTAATACGTTCATTCCCATATTATCTTGCAAGTTAATGTCGGCTGAACTCTTTATTAAAAGTTTAGCGATAACGTTTTGTGTTGTTATTACTGCCCAATGTAGCACAGTTCTACCGCTTCTGTCTCTTATATTAACATTTGCTTCACTAGAAACTAATAAATTTACAAAGTCTGCGTTACCACAGATTACTGCAATGTGCATAGCTGTACAACCCAAGGAATCTGTTGAGTTTAGGTCATGTGTAGACTTAATTAGTGACGGTGTTACAATAACGGTATCATTCTTAGCAATTGCATGTAAGCTTTCTTGGTCGTGGTATTGAGCTTGCGCTTGATTAATAAACTCCGTTGTTTGTTTAAGTACAGATTGTCGAATTAATATGGATGCGAGCGAACCATACAGAAATTTATTTAGGTAACGCAATATGTAACTATTTTCTCTAGTTTCATATTTAAGAATTGGATTTTCGTATTCTATAGCAGCACAAATTGCATCGGCAATGTGTAAGCTAGAACTGGCAACGGCATAATCTAATGGTGCAAGTTGTAACACTTCATCTTCTTCGTTTATGAACAAATGTTTTGGTATTAATTTTAACATATTTACCATTTCGTCTTTGATAACTGCCACTTGTAATTGATCTAACTCTGCCTTAGCATGCGTCGAAATGGGATGATGTGTACCCCACGCTGCGATTAGATGTAATACCTTTCTACCACCTTTATCGATTACCTTTAGTTGATCGGAGTCCGAGTCAATGATTTTCTTAGAGTTCTCTAGATCAAAGTTTAAAACTGCCAAGTGGAGAGGACATTCGATTGCTAGAATGCGATCAAACAAATTCCGCACAAACACATAACTTGGTTCAAAAGTTTTTCTGAGTAAGATTTGGACGAGCTCTCTATTTTTTGAAAACATGTTTGCGGACAACCAGTCCGCCACTAAATATTCGGCAAAAGTACGATGAATGAATCTGAAATTTGTATCACTTTCGGCGACTATAACTCCACTTTTCTGTATAAGTTGAAGTGACACAGGACGAGATTTAAATTCTCGCTTTAAGAATTTCTTAATTTTTAGTTGACCCAAATCGGTGTCAGGAAATAGCTGTTGCAATGCTAAATAGTACATATGGGTTTTGTAATCGTACAATATATCCATTGTATTGTGTCCGAACTTTTCGCAAACCATCTCCATTCTTTGCTCGATAAAATGCTTATACAAGTCAATCAAATCAAATCGTGTGG
>OW679202.1:106954156-107141544 GCA_940337035.1 Agriotes lineatus | reverse complement strand
TGAAAACCCAGTTTATACACTTAAAAAATACATGCAAAATATATCATAATAGTGTGTAGTGCCCGATTTCTAAGGCGCCGACCGTACATTATGTGTTATGTATTGGAAATTAAGAGGTATTTATTAAGAAGTGTAGAAAGAAAGAAATATGCCGGACTGCTTGCTAATAGCAATAAAAAGTGGTAAAACGTTTATCTTTATCGATCGGGCGGGTTAAAGGCGCCGCCTCTTGTTTTAAACCTTTAGACATGTAAGCAAATAAAAAATTGTTTTATAGTTTGATGCGTTTGCAGTTTTCAGGCGTTCAGGTTTCAGGTCCCCAGAATTTGATAATGTTTATGATAGGAGGTAGTTACGCGATAACCAAATGGTGTTTTCAATACAACCTGCTTTGTTTATGAGTTATGACGTATTTATATTTACAGAATTTTGAGCACTGCGTAGGTCGCTAAGATATGGCACGTAGTACCTTTGAATAGAGGTTTTATATTCAAAGCGTAGTACGTATCAGCATGAGGTTATTTTTCATTCAAATAATTGGAACGAAAACCGAGTTACATAGGTTATTTCAATAACCGGATAACCGTTTATTTTTCATTCGAATACGCTCATCACTAATCATAACCATGGCTACTACTGCCAGATACAAATGCAACTCGCTATTAGTGGAGTTAATTACTGTGATTTTGTGGTATGGAGTAGTAAAAAATTTTTCCGTGGAAGAATACATTTCAATGAGGTATTTTGGGAAAAAGAAAGTGCTATTGCTATGAAGTTTTTTAACAATGTGATTATGCCAGAACTTCTCGGTAAATATTTCACAAATAAAGCAGTTAAGGATGCTGCAGCTAATACCGATTGGAATGTATTCAAAGCGTCATGAAATGTTAATAATGGTACAAATTTAATGTTTTGTAATAAAAGTAGTACGTCTAATACGGAAACAAGGACCACTGCCCTCGTACCCACGCAAACTAAAGATAACAGTATATATTTTTTGTGTAAGGGTCCTGATAATGGAACGCCTATGATTTCTTGGTGTAATTTGCACTGTTCCGTGGAATGGTTTCATCTGTACCTAATACTGAATGGCATTGCCCTTTATGTAGTATAAGTGAAAGTAATCTTATTTTGTATTATATTGGTATTGGAATATAAAATAAAAGCAGATAAATGTTTTAATCGATTTATTTATCACTTTAATTGCAGTACTGTAAAATAGGTAAATACAAACATTGTGTTTTTAAAAGCACGCCTGCTGTGATATGTGTTACATTCCGACTATCGTATGTCATGTCATATGTTGCCTTCTGTCATCCACCAAAAAAATATACAATTATTAAATTCACTGACATGGCAAATAAATAGGACTTAACTATTGATAAAAAATAGATTTGATAACATGAAATAACATTTTATGGTCAAAATTTATTTAAAAACAATTTAAATTCAAACACATTTAGGAAATTTATTCAGAAAATGTATAACTGTTACAAAAATATTATTTCTATATTAAAATAAAGACACTTAAAAAAAATTTCCCGCTGCTGTTCATGTAAGTCAGTGATACAGCCTTAGTAACAAAACATGTAAGTTGATGATTATATTTGTTTGCTGCTTTCCATTGACAACGGAACTTAATATTATTATTAATTTCCTAGGATAATAAAATTAGCAAGGCTTAGACGTTTTGTTTATAATTTCAAGTCTTTACGTGACATGTGACACGACTCATGAATATTAATCCTGGTGACAGGTGACAAACCAAATTTTTTCAAAAATCTAGGAAAATTTGGATAAGCAGCGGGAAAAATATAATAAGGTAACTAAGAATGTATCGCCTATTAACATTTTCGGCAGGCAACAAGCCGCGGCTTTGCCTTGGCTTGTACTTGCCTACTCCAAATGTTAATAGGTCCTTACATTCCTAGTTACTTAAATAGCTATTAAAAGAAGCTAACAAAAGTTATTAAATTCGTCATACATTTTAAATGCGGTATATGCCGCGGGTTTCAGCTAGTCAATGTGAATGTTGAAGCTCTACTTGCTGTCGAGGTACACACCAATATCTTGATGTAAGTAACTCTTTTAATGATGATGTTGTTTAAAGAATATTGAAAATCAATTGGTGCGTAATTTCTACAGAAAGATTGCTTGCACATTTATTAATATTAACATGTAGTTTATTAAAATTAGAGTATTGAGAAAATCTATCTAGATCAGCTTGAATATTTAAATAATCTCGTAAGTGAAGACACTTTTCCAAAAATGTTGACGTCATCTTCATACGAGTACAACAAAATATTTAAGTGGCGAAAATACTGTTTTAAGTCATTAATAAAAACCAGGAGTAATAGTGGACCCAAGTGAGAGTCTTGCGGTACTCCCAAGGTTACCACGAAGGGCGCAGACTTAAATCCATTTATATTAACAATTTGAGAACGATTGAAGACATAAGAAGACAACCACCTCAGAAGGCAACCTTGTACCCCGATTCCAGAAAGTTTAGTTACTAACAAATTATGATCAATTCTATCGAATGATTTGCTGAAATTGGTGTACATCGAGTCTACCTAAAATAATTTTCCAAATTATTTGCAATGAATTCCGTATATATTACTAAGTTTGTTTTTATAGCTCTTTTGGAAAAAAAAACCATGTTGTTATTCAATTATTGAAAATTTTAAGGTATTAAATAAACTTTAATATCTAAGACTTTCAAACACTTTACAAAAAACAGATAATTTGCTAACTCCTCCCCTAAATTCCTACTACCGAATTTTTTATAAATTGGAACTAATTGAGCTGTTTTCCAAATTTCAGGAAAAGTACCACATTGCATGGACCTGTTAAGCAGAATATTCAAAGGATGGCACGGGCTATTTGCACAATTTTTAATAAACGAAGGATAGCCGTCGGCATCGGCACTTTATTTAATATCTAGAGATTTTAGTGTCTCAAGTCTTGCTTCCTTGCTAAATGTAATCGTAGTATACAACTATTATTGTTATACGGGACAAACGCGTCCTTACGTATGTTGAACATACGGTTCATACACACTACGAAAATAGACGGATATCTTTACCATTTTTAGGGGAGATATCATTATAACTTTGTTCGGAATACCCGCATCCTTTTTGCAATTGGACACATTGTTCCAAAATTTCTTGGCCAAGTTTTAATTTCATCTTGAATGTCATCGATATACGATTTATAGCCTTTAAAAATCAAATTTTTACTTCGACGTCTCAAAAATTGCACTGGCTGATCCAAGGGGGTGTCAATGAGTTCAATTGACACCCCCTTGGGCCTTAAAAATGTAATCTGATAAAAAGTTGACCACTTTGTTTTAATTGTAAACAAAACGCACCCTTATAGCATCCGCTCGTAATTTAAATTTGAATTTGCAGAATCCTTTTTCAACATTCTTCATTTCTTTTTAATTCCAATAGGCGCAAATTTAACCCCCCCCCCCCCTCCCGCATTGATGAGGTTTTTGTCGCTCGTCGATGTCGATTCTGTGACCTGTCTCGTGTATACCAGTCTCAACTAGACAAAATAATGAACTGCACCTGGTTCATAGTTATCGGAGCATTTTTATATTTTGCTAATAATATAATGTTTTCATTGTTTGTTTTAAATTGTACGACTAGTTAGTCAAAGTTTAAAAGTCTGCAAAATTTTAAGGTTAAGTACTCGTATGTAAAACAATGCTTATGTTATAACATTTCGCGTGAAAGCAACAACGTACATACTTGATTTTTAAGTAATTGGCATTTATACAGATTCTAAGCGTTACACAAAATAAGGCATTTTCTAACTGGTTTTATAAATTGTTATTTCAAATGTATTCTCTTTGTTTTATGTAATTTTTTAGAATGGCACAACCTTTTAAAAACAATAAACATTAGACGCCTTTATACAAAAACCAAAAACCGCTGCCCTTCATGTTAATCAGGATAAGACGGTAGACATTCAAAATCTAGAGAAAGCAGATGATTTGTCAACAAATTTCAAAGAAACTGAAACAGCATCCACTTCTATTCTCGCTAATAATTCGGAGATTGAAAGTTTGTCAAACGACATCGGAGCTTATTTTGGCAGCACTGATAGACTTCCTGGGACTTTCTAATTTAAAGAAAAAAGAATTATTGGAGAACCCTTACGTTTCCCGAAAAATGTGCGGTATGAAGTAGCATATCAAAAAAAGCTCATTAAAAGCGCTTTTCAAAAATTCATACAGGGCCTTCTACTTGAAAAAAACATCGAAATTATTCAATTTTGTAACGTTTTTCTTCATATAATTTTTTCTCTCGCAGCAGCCGCCTGAGATTCAGCATTTTTTGCATAAAATCGTTGATATGTATCTCTATCTCCAAAACAACTGACATTAGACCCATACAACTTGATATAAAATTATTAGTATTTCAATGCAAAACTTTCAGGTTACCTAAATATAGGACATTATATTTAAAAAAGTTAGTTTGATTCTCTACACTTTCGAGCCACCCTGTACAATCAAAACTATTTTAATAATGTGCATCACCTTTGTACTTACAACTTTTATATACACAATATGTATGTAACTCTCATAGTTTTAGAAATATCTCCCTTCCCCCGCCCTTATTTCTTTTAGATAGTGTAAAGTTTACTTTTTTGTTATTTTTGTATAGTAGCCTATATAGCTAAAATAGCGGCGCATTGTTTCTTTTTAAGTGTAGTGTTAATTTAACTTGTGCCTTTTAGCCTATTGTTAAAATCGAAAAAAAATTAAATATGAAAAATCAATTTTTATTTTTTACGTCTTTTATCCTATATGTATTAGGGATGTTCCGAATATACAAAAATTCGTATTCGCGAATACGAATAGCGAATACAAATACTCTTATGAATATTCGCGAATACGAATACGAATACGAATACATGACCTTGAGTGAATAATATCAACATCAACATCGTTTTTGTACGCGCTGCAAATTTTAGAAATAGTATGGAAAATAGTTTTGTTTTTTATTTAATGTTATAGAATGGTTAATATTTAAAAAAAATGTTTTATTTAATGTATGAATACCTGTTTTATATTTTTATTAAAATTCTTATCTATATTTCTATAATTTTAATGTCAAATACTCGTATAATATTCGTGTTAATTTTGGCGAATACGATTACGAATACAAATATTTAAAATATAGCGAATACTCGCGAATACGAGTATTCGGAACATCCCTAATATGTATGTACCTAGTGCCATCCCATATTAGGCATTACCTACTTAAACTATTAGTTTAGCCTTACTGTTCAATCTACAAAAATTAGTTGACACCCCGTTAGGAAGTCTCTGGATCCGCCTATGCAATGACGTAGATGAAACAAACTCTTCCCAGTTTTGATTCATGAAAAAGTTATTGAACTCATTGTAATCAGCTTTTTTAAAATTATGAAAATCAGAAATATTTTTATTCACTGTATTAAATGTACGCCAACCAATATAGAATTCAATTGGTGGATGATAGACATCAGCATAGACTAAAGCAGTATCACTTCTTTTAAAGTTAATAATCTGCGATTTACTACAAAACAATAAATTTAATATTCTGCTATCAACGTTTTTCACAAAATTTAATTGGCGAAATTCACCAAACGAAAATAGATTTAAAGGGGAATTATTATTATCAGTATTAGTGGGAACATAAAAACTAAATACAATAATTGATTCACCTGCTAGGTTATCAAGATTCGTTTTGAAGTGGAGAGCCTGTTCTCCATAGTCGTCTCGTAGGGGTAAGTAAACGCAGCACACATAGATCTTTATAGTAGCGTCTTCATTCTACAGAGTTATCCACAGATCTCCAGCTTCGCTCTGCAATTGAACTTGTTGCATCGAAACTGTTTTCCGAACTCCGATTAAGATACCACCACCACTGCTAGCACTAGACGCAGTCTCGCGATGACGCCGAAAAACGTTGTGAAGGGATAGATCAACAATTTCTGAATCCCTGATTTCACTCAACAGGTTAGTTTCCGTTATCAAGTAGATATCGGCACCTATATTTAAAGTATTTAATTTGAATTCAGCTGTTTTGCTACACATGCCGTTAACAGTTTCACCATACACTAAGAGTTTATTATCCATAGCAAGAACTGATAGTAGATAGCATTTGTGCTATTTAAAGAAAGGGTAAAATATTATTATTTTTCATTAATTTTACAGAATTTAACATATTTAAAGTTAAGTGACTTAGCGAAATCACGAACTTCTTTGAAGATGAGTTTGTTTTGGAATGTGAGATGTTCGTTTAAAAAAGATTTTTTCACCTATTTCTGGAATTTTCAGACAAAGTTGAGGATAACCTGATTCGCACCGTTTCTCTTTACCTAAACTACTGATTTTTTCTTTAAAATACTTCGAGAGAAGCTCTACTACAATATTTCTCGGAGTTACGGTTGAAACTTTGGACTCTATGAGCAACCTCGATTTTTCCTTCAGCCTCCTCACCAAGATAACCGGTGATCTTCTTTACAATCTCATCCTTATTATCAGGAACTGTTTTTAGTTCTAACAGTTTCTTCCAAATCGTTCATGGATGATTTTAGATTGTATAAGAGTTTCATCTTCCATCTTTAGCAACTCAAATCATTTGCCTACCTTATTTATGTGTTCAATTGATTTTTGGAAATCTAATATTTTATCAGAGCAAAATTGAACGGAAGCTATTCTGTTTTCTTGCTTACGATTCATTTCGAAAAATTCACGTTTTGGTTGACTAATAGCTTTTAATATGCTCTTTGGCCTTCTGCATCATCTTTATCAATATTAGATTCTTTTCCCGTTCGCGATGACACATCCTCGGAGAGGGCACCGATGCTGGAGTATTTCTGATCACCCGCTTGATGACGGCAGGTAGAACATTTCCACATAAATCCTGGCATAGAATTAAACAGACGTTGTTCATTACTGACATTTTAGTGATGTGTTGAACGCAAATTGAACAGATATCCTGCATTTTAGCCATTCCAACAGGAATTGATTATTTTTACCTGAAGTACGTACGACTTGTATTTCTTACTATTTAAAGGAAATCGAAGTCTTAGCCTCCGTAAGAAAGCCTGAAAATACAAAGCACAGCAGAATACGTCCGCACTGATAGAGGATAGGTTGAAAAGATAGGTAAATTTGTTGACAGGGGCAATATCTAAATTGTTATGAACAGTGGCATTAAAAGATTAAATAAAGGCATTACACTACAAAAAGTCTCCATTAAAGGTTCGTAACAAAATTTTAGGCAGGTGAATATTCAATTTAGAAGAATTTTGAGTTTGTGAAAAGGAAGACGAAGATCTAAGAATATTAAGTTGTGGTGGAAACAAACCTTCGTCACTTAATACAATCTCGAAATATTATTATGGGCTACAACCCTCCCTCTCTTAAGAATTTTAATATTAATTTACCAATAGACAATAAGACCATTATGGCATGTATTAATAAAATATCTGTAAAGGCGCTTACAGGAAACTTATTTCGTAAGTGAAAGTTTTAAAACAAGAAATTTTGAAAATCCAAAATACGCTTATTTTCGTCGAGGGCAAAAACCTGAGCTTGAAACAATAAAGAAGCCAACCTGCGATCAATTACTAATAATAATCTATGGTAATATAACCGCAGATCAATCCCCTTATCATTTATACACCACGGTAGCTCTGAAATGTTCTTACTCACCGCAATGACCTAGCTAGCTTCAAATTCGATGGCCTTGGGTCGCAGATTTCTATCATCAGCTGTACTACTGCAAGCTCTTTCAATAATAAGAAAAACACAGGGCGCCATAAATCACAGATTTCGAGAAATAAATAAAATTACAGCAACAAGTAGGTCTGTAAATTGTTTATCACAAGGTTTAAGTACAGTATATAATACAGTATAATGCTGAAAATGCAGCACGCACAAAAAATATGCGAACCTCTTTTGGGCTCTTGGATTGAATGTGATCACAACTCAATGAAGGAGTAAGCTTACCACTGTCTAATGTTTTAACCGTTATCTCGGTAATGATAGTAAAATGGCGTGAGGGCACTTTTTACAAAATTCTTAATACGTATTCATTAAGCAAAACTTTAAATTTGTGAATTGTAAATTTGGGAACAATTAATACATTATATTTTAAATTTGTAAAGCATAGATTTATGAACCATTAATACATTACATTTTAAATTTGTAAAGCGTGGTTTAAATTTGTAAATTGTAAATCTGAAGCGTTGTTACAATCGATTCAGCCAACAATTCATAGGCGGACGTGGTTGTCAACAAACGTTGAAACAAGACTAACCTGGGTGGTGATAAAAAACGTCACCGGCAGGCACTGAATTAGTACAGGTTTATTTTTAGAGACCCAGCCATCAGCAGCGACCTCGTGGCCAAAGTTGATAAGGGGACAGACGCTCCGTGTTACAAACGGCAAGCCCAAAATGGCATTTCAGAAAGGAGTTGTGGGGCTAAATTATTAATTATGATGCCGATTAGGACATCTAACGTGGCGTCAATCCAAATAAGAAGTCGCTTAAAAACGGCGTTTAAAAGCGGTACTTAAAAGTGGTAACTAAAAGCTGATAAGAAAGGGAAATTACTAAACTTGAATATCAAACCAAGGAGCGTAAACATACCTGATTTCAGTAATCAGCCCACAAACAAAATTAAATAATTATCGAGGTGCAATAAAGCACACGAGATGCCTTCTTGGAACAAGTTGCTCCAACCAAAGCGAAAGTTAAAAATGACGTCGCGGACGGAAAATGACCGCGGCGGCTGGCGCAAAGAGATAACAAGTGAATTTCGGAAAAACCAAAACCAACACTTTTGCGCAAACAAGATTTGATATCCATTGAAATACAGCGAATTACAATTCAAGGGAAAATATACAGGCTGGCCCGGAAGTGACTAAATGGCGAAACAAATAGCAGGAGCTAAAGATTTGTTTCAAGCTATGTGCAAAATATTATTTTTATTAAACTAATAGGTAGTTCTCGAGTTAAAGCAAAAATAGACAGAGTTTAATTTGTAGGGTGCTTACCCTGTATATGTTTGACCGAAAACATATTCGGTTTTGAGCAAGGTAAACATATAATCCTCACTCAAAATATCGTCTTCCTGCAACAATAGTTTTTGATCTATACCACCAACAGGTGAACAGATAGACGGACAGACAGACATACGGAATTGAGAATACTTTATTTTTGTCATCTAGGAACGAGAGAGAGGCGAGAAGATTTGAAGTAATATCGGAAGATGATTTTTTCACGAGTGCAATACTTCTTTCGTGTTTTAGACGAGTGAAGTAAAAAGGTATTGTCCAATACTTGAAACTGAATAACGTCTGGATCCGTATTCGAATTTTGTAGATGCATTTACACTACACTGGCGCGTATATATTTTTACTATGGCTTTCTACATTTTGCCGTAATAAAAAAGGTAATCGAGAAAATTATAGGAAACAGCGCTGTATACATATTGGTTTTTCCACGTCTAGTTCTCGTTGTTCAATAGACTTTTAGGTGATGACCCCCTAATTCTAATGCCTAACAAAAATGTATTGAAATCTCGTTTCAGGAAACCACATTCCCTGAGTCAGAAGTGTATCTCGGTTGGAGCGAAATTGTCAGAGAGGCAATGCCATACGACACAAAGTTCTATATATCGCCATAACTGTCATGAGAGCGTCCATATCTGTTGGTACTCTAGACCAGCAGTTCCCAAATTGTGATCCGCGAATCCCAAGGGTTACGCAAAAGTTCCATGAGTGTTCCACTAACAAAGATTAAATTAAAAATTAAAAATGATCAAATAAACATCCCACAATAATAAAATCATGGTAGAAAATTGTCTATATAAAGTATCTGCTGAACCTGGCTCTTGCTGAGTATTTCCACATATCGGCGGAGTGTTAATATCACTTGTTTTGGTGGGGTATACTTTCGAAGCATCTATCGAAGAAGATTTTTTTCTATGCGCACCTATAAAGACCAATGCTACTGGGGGGGGGGGGGGGGGGCTGTAAAAATTGTCAGTTATGTGAAGCCTCGTCCACTCCAGTCAGACATTTTAAAAGGGCACGTGAAGAAATGGGAACACAGCATCAATCACTCTTCATACCGAAGTCAGATGGCTTTCGAGAGGTAAAGTTTTTGCCAGAGAGAGCTGCGTAACGAGTTTAAGATTTTCCTAATGGGAGAGGGCCTTTCTGCATCCGTCAGATACGTTCAGTTTTCATGACGAGAAATGGCTCATGCAATTAGCTTATCTCGCGGATATATTCGGGAACCTCAATGAAGTTACCAAGTCTTTGCAGGGGAAAGCAACAACCACATTTATAGTGCGAGAAAAAAATGAAAACCAAACCCATATTTTGGATCTTATGTATGAAATAGAACAACTTCGAATAGTTTCCTCTCTTAAACCGATTTCTAAGCAAAGACTATTAGGATTAATAAAACGCAAGGCCTTGCGACCGACAAAACATATATTCAGGAAGTACAAACAAACGAAATACAATGCACAATAACAAATATCAAGCAATGGCGTCGAGAGCGCAAAACAACACATCGCGTTAAGCCACGACCGATGAACCTTTGAGATCGACGCGTCTGTCAGCTGTTAACGCGAGTGTAACAAAAGTACAGTGCCGGCGCAAAGAGCTGGGCGATTCGCACTCTAACACTTCCCCTCGCGATCGTACGGCCACGTTTCGCGATCGCTTTTCGCTATCACTGGAGAAGCACAACCCAAACCCAACATTCGCACAGAACTTTGATGTCGAGGTCCAGGAAGTCCTTTAGTAAGAATATCAGCCACCATCTCTAAAGTTGAAACGTGACTGAGACCAAGAACTTTTTCTTTCAGGACATCCCTTATAAAATGGTATTTAATGTCAATGTGCTTACTCCTAGCATGGAAACTAGGATTCTCAGCTGGGTTCAAAGCCCCCATGTTGTCTTCAAACAGAACAGTTCTAGACAAGTATTTTAACTCCAATTCGACAAGAAAAAACCGTAAATACGTTGCTTCGTTGACAGCTTCGGCCATCGCCATGTATTCGGCTTCTGTTGAAGATAAGGCAACAGTCTTTTGTTTTCTTCCATCCCACGAAATAGGGCCATCTCCAAGAATGAACACAAAGCCAGTATAGGATTTTCTATCATTTGGACAATTTCCCCAGTCCGCATCCACGAAGCCTTTCAGGTATTCCGAATTTTTATTGAAAACCAATTCTAGATTGATTGTGCCCTTCAAATATCGAAGCACACGCTTAGCAGCTCTCCAGTGCTCCTTTGCGTAACAACTATTGAACTGTCCCAAGTAACTGACAGCGAAACTATTGTCTGGTCTAGTTGAGATCGACAAATACGTTAAAGCACCTACTAGCTCACGGTAAGGAAAATTTTCGTCAGGTGGTTCTTCACTTTTCATAAGGTTAACACCCGGATCCATAGAAGTGCAGACAGGTTTCGAATCGATCATTCCGAATCTATTTAATACTTCGTTAATGTATCCAGTTTGATGCATAGAAGTTGTATTGTCAGTTCAACTGAACTCTATTCCCAAACAGTACCTAATATCACCAAGGTCTTCCATTTCAAACTTCTGTGAAAGATACTTCGCCAAGTTGTCAATGATTTCGCGATCATTCGGACGCTCGACGAGTTTTCAACTAACATTCTTGGTGATGGACTTAATTTCGACGGCCATAGCATCATACCACTCATCAGCCTCTGGAGAATTGATGATTGCTTGTCTCATAGGAACTTCAGAGATATACGCCTCCTCTACAATTTCAGTAGTTCTCGCTTCTGCCGCAGCATATCTAAATACCTTACAAGGTCTTCCCCTCGCTCCTGTTCTTATTATCCTAGGTATGCCTCTTTCTCTTCTGACATTCGGCTCATCGCTGACTTCATCCTCTTCTTTATTTTCTGAATATAACTCTTCTGCAGTCGTCGGATTCATTTCGACCTCTACTAATTGTGGCAACGATGATTCACCAGTTTCTTCTTGGAGCACATTTCCAGGTAAAAAGTCGGCAAAATAATTAATCTCATTATTGGATCCCTCAAGAAATTGTACATCTTGAGCGATTTCAACTTTTCTTTCGCAGAGTAACCACACACGATACCCTTTACTTTCTTCCGAGTAACCCAAAAATATGCCTTCTTTGGCACGCGATTCAAATTTTCCTCTATTGGGTGGCCTATTTAAACAGAAAACGCGACATCCAAATTCTTTAAAGTGACTTACGTTGGGTTTCTTCCCGGTCCACACTTTATAAGGTGTTTTGCCATCGAGACTTTTAGACGGACAACGATTTCTAATATAGTTAGCGGTATTAACTGCTTCGGCCCAAAAACTTGTTGTAAGACCAGACTGCATTAATAAGCAACGAGCCATGTCCAAAAGAGTTCGATTTTTTCTTTCAGCGATCCCATTTTGCTCGGGATTATACGGAATCGTGAGACGTTGAGGGATGCCACGTTTCTTTAAGAAACTGTCAAACTCGTCACCGATGTATTCCCCACCATTATCAGTTTGAAAATACATCACTTCCTCTCTTGCTGATTCTCGACCGTTGCCATAAATTCCTTTGTGGCTTCTAACACTTCGCTTTTCGATTTGAGAAAACGAACGACGCACCATCTAGAACAGTCATCTATAAATTCCAGGAAATATCGAGCTTTATTGATCGATTCGACGCGCGTTGGCTCGCAAACGTCCGAGTGTACCAGTTCTAACAATTTACTGATTCGGTTAGATCGTTTCGGGAAAGGGGTACGCACCATCTTCCCCTGAAGACATACTTCGCACTTAATCGAGTCTTTTGCGAATTTCACACAAAACCTTTATTTATAGCCTCGACCAAGTCCCTTACGATTAAATGCCCTAAGCGCCTATGCCACATTTCAAATGTGTCATCAGAAGAACCCGCCGCGAAAATCGAATCCGAAGTCGACGTTTTAGTATCACTTATACTGCTTTCGCGAGCGTAGTAAAGTTCACCAATTCTGTCTGCAACTAGCTTCACGCTTCCATCGTTTCCGATAACAAAAGCACCGTTTTTTCTAAATACTACTTCAAAGACGTTGTTGGTAATTTTTTCCACCGACAGTAAGTTCGTACGTAAGTCCGGAACGCATAGGGTGTTCTTTAAAGAAATGTTCTTTGACTCACCAAATCCATCAGCTGTGAAGGCAGCTTTCCCTTGAGCAGTAATATTTGTTGAAGCATTATTCGCCAAGTTTAACTGGCCACATTCAGATTTTATTTCTGAAAAAACACTTTCTTCGCTGCGCAGGTGAGACGTTGCACCACTGTCCAAACACCACATTGTCTTCTTGCTAGCACTGTTCGAATATAGGCACTCCGACGAGCGCAGACAAACATCTTCAACATTCTTCGCGGAAGCACGACGATTGTCTTTATTCTTGCAGGATCTTTCGACTGATATATGCTTTCCAACTTTAACCAAACATCCCTGGACGACACACATCCTTTCACTTCCTTTAATTCAGATGGGTTAATTGCCAATATAATATCCGATTTCGCTTTGTTGTCGCTTCTCTCCCAAGCAATCACCGCCGCAGCCGAATCGGCTTTACAGGCTTTTGTACATTCGCCACTTACGAAAGCCCAAGCGTCATTTTTCAATAGTAGTGCTTCCATTTGCATTTTCCACTTGTCATAGTTTTCCTTGTTGAGGGTTTCAATTCTAGTCAAATGAGTCGCACTCATTTTTCACGCTAAAACACAGCCGCAACTGAACGATAACAAGAACTAACGAAAAATGTTTCACAAACAGCACACTGTACAACTCGAACACGTTCCTGGACCCGTAACCTATTAGGATTAATGAAACGCAGGGCCTTGCAACCGACACAACATATATTCAGGAAGTACAAACAACCGAAATACAATGCACAATACCAAATATCAACCAATTGCGTCGAGAGCGCAAAACAACACACCGCGCGAAGCCACGATCGATGAACCTCTGAGATCGACGCGTCCTTCAGCTGTTAGCGCGAGTGTAACAAAAGTACAGTGCCGACGCAAAGGGCTGGACGATTCGCACTCTAACAAAGACGACTTGCAAACTGCAACTGCTGTACCAAAAAACATCTGCGAACATTTAATGGGACTCGTGAAATCAGAATACTTCTCAGGCACTAATAAGGACATCGGCTAGATAAAAAATTCCTTTGTCAACCAAAATAAAGCTTGCATGTTATCCCAGTACGAGAAGCTAATTGGAATTCAGAGTTCATTAGCCTTAAAAATAAAATTGAAATCTATGCCACTGAATGACTTTCGGGTTAGACTTAGAGACGAATACTTGTCAGTAGCTGAAAAGGCTACCTTAGATCTGCTCCCCTTCGTATCCAACTATCGATGCATTCACAATGACCAATAAAAATACAGGGTGGAGTTGGGGTTCCGCAAAAACAAGCGGCTCCTTAAAAAATCCATATCCGAAAAAGTTTGGGAACCGCTGTTCTAGATCAATTTAATAGTTGGTACAAAATATAGTAAAGATACCTCGCCTCTAGACCGGTAGAGACATTTTTCTGCTGGTTATGGCGTAACTGGCTTTGATCTTGACTTTTTCCCTTTCTTCTATCACTACCACAAATTCTATTTATCCACACCATCTAAGAAAACAAGTTAGACAACAATGATGAGATAACCCAATCGCGATCTAATGAGAAAAATAATCAACGACGTGACTAGCATGTGGATCTGGCAGATCGGCAAAGTTTTTTTTTGCAATAAACGTGTATCGATAGGAATAAATCAACGACACTGCATTATGTATTTATTGAGGTGGCAAGAGAAGAAAAATGTTGATTGATCTTTCTTACTCGCGTAAATCCACCAATATTATAGTTATTGCGATTTAGCCAAAATCTCAAGTTTAAATATAATTATGGTTATTTGTAAGGTCACTTATTATAGAAATGCTTCGATTAGTATTAAAATGTAAAATGTCAATCGTAATTATAAATACATAACTGAATATGAACACATTTATTTAAAATAATGAATAGCCACTACAATAACTACATGCTGCAAATATGAAATTTGTATTCTAATACTTAAGCTTACGTAAATAAGGCATAATAACTGAAGAAATTTGTAAGAATTTAGACGTCTGCACTCTGCAGTATGAACTTTTTATACAATACTCACATCATTGGCCAGGAGTAGTGAAGTCAAAGGCTACAAACAAGTTATGGAAAATGTAAGAATGTTACCGTTCAACAATATCGCGAGATATTTGTTTAGTTGTACAAGCCGCAAACCATAATATGTACATATTTACCGGATTCCTTATAACTTCTAAGTCATTACCCTATATACCACTTTTAAAGAAATATCACAAGTGCTTCTGTGTTTATAGCCATTCCTAAACAGCAAAATGTAACAGGCGGTCTGCCAAAACAGGAAAATCTAAAGTGGAGACTAATAACTGCGAATATGATTTATAATCTAAATTGAAACCACTAACTACTTAACATTTCCTCAGCAAAACGGTGCAACCAGAAAACAATTAAAAAAGAAGCCCCAGCCAAAAGAACCAATCAGAAAAACATCGATAAGAAAAAGACCATCAACACCAATAACAGCTAGAATTTTGGATTGGGGGCATCTTAAACTATAAAATACCACGATGAACTTGACTGACATTTATTACGATCCCTCCAACCACGCAGGATTTGCAGGTGCGTTAATTTTTTCTATGCAAAATAACCACAAATTTTTTTTAGCAACTTTCTTAATGATAAAATTTATATAACTACGAAAAGTAAGTCTATTACCTATAATAACTCCCAGATATTTAATTTCAGGCACTTCCCGGTAAATACATTTTTGTGCGTAAGATGGTTTAAACTGGAATGTCTTTTAGTCAATATAAAAAGAGCATTCAATTGACGTAATTTTAATATCAGTGTATATTTTCTTAAAATACGGTACATTATTTACATTTTTTAAACAACGGTTGCTACCAATTCATCATTTAAACGTTTTATGTATGAAAATTATTTTACGTATTTTGAGCGTTGTGCAGCGTATGTAAATAAGACGTAGCCCTTACGATCGCTCTAAACTACGTTTACGTATAGACGTTGAGGAAGTATATCTGCTATATTTGTAAATAGACGGTTTATTATGTTACTAATAAAAGATGAATGTTAAATAACGGATGCTATCAATTTATCTTTTAAACGTTTTGTGTATGAAAATACATTTACGTTGTATGGTTAGGTAAATAAAACGTTGCTTTTACGATTGCGAAATACATTTTGTGTATAGACATTGTGGAAATATATATACTATATTTTAAAATAAACGGTTTATTATGTAGCTCATAAAAGATAAATGTTAAACGACGGATGCTACCAATTCATCATCTAAACGTTGTATGTTTGCATTTTTTTTACGTGTTTTAAGCATTGTATGGTATTGATAAATATAACGTAGCCTTTACGATTGTGAAACTACGTTTACGTATAGAAGTTGTGGAAATATATATATATTATATTTTCAAATAAACGGTTTATTATGTTAACCGAATATGATGCAACTTCATCAAGAGTGCACCGTCGAAAATCTTCGGTTTATTATGTAACTCATAAAAGATAAACTAACAACTACCTATTTTGCTTATTATACCTACAGTAACAGTCCAATTATAACAGGCAATAACTTATGTTTTCACATTACCTACTTAGGTTTTAGTCTAATTTACATTATTACATAGATAAAAATTTGGTATTATACCGGGTGTCGACAGAGAATGGTAACGCCCCTTATTTAATTAACGCTTTAAAATATGGATTTGAAATTCTGGAATCGTAAATTATGTATAAAAGTTCATGTTTCAGATACTTATATTAAACCATGTCATTCTTTGTTGTTGCGACAGTGCTACGAACTTATTTTTTTTAAATGGAACATATTTTATTACAGATTCTGAAAGAGGGTAAACATTTTTAAGCAAACACTTACTAAATTTCAAAAATCGGTTAATAATTACGGACACATACCTACTCGTGTTTTATTCAATACAAATACAGCACACAGTCAGTTGTTACGAACGTTTATTAGTAGAGAGAGGAAAATATTGTTTTTGTAAATGAAAGTAATAATTGTGCTTATTTAATATGTAGATCTAATTGAAATTCGCATATCACACATCGGTCGGACGGTGCCCGCGCTAGTACATACAAAGCAGTAGTTGGGGAAATTAGCATGTGGCTCAAAAAATTCAACGATTTCGTTTTCAAAAATTTTTTATTGTAGATTAATAGGTTGATGTATTTTGTATTTTTCGAAGATAAAATTAATAGAGGTATAATAGTGATGAAAACTGTAAAAAGTTAAATACCTAATATTATTAATACAGTAAACAGCTAAAATGGTTTAAAAACCAATAAATAAATAGAAAAAATAAAAATTAAACATGTACTGAAAAAATAATAACAATAATAATAATAAATCTCTAATTGCTCAGTTCCGAGGAAACTGAGGACCTATCAGTGGCGGTAACAAACAATGCAAATAAAAATTAAATTTTTGAAACATTTTGATTTGCCACATCTCATCGTCCCGGTAAACCTAAAAAAACAGATTGTTCTTGTTTATTGTTCGAAAAAATGATGGAAGGTTTATTGTATTTATTGTTTCAAATTCTATTCTTAATGGTGTCCATACAATGAAAACGCAATATTCTCTCTTTGCAATGTGCATTTCTCCTTGTATTTGGTAGAAGCAATTATGGTTTCTCTTTAGTTTCAACTGTCCATTTTCTTCAGTTTACAGGATTACAAGAACTAAGGTTCTAAGAATTGCAAATGCGTTAAGCCTGCCGCTATCCTGTTTGGGACTACTTGACAGGAACAATGAAACGGGTATATTTGTGCATTTCCAAGCAGTAATTTTTGTAAAGATTGCCGTCAGTTTTACTTCACCGTTCGAATTGTTAAGACGTGCAGTGCGGGTTATTTGTTAGTGGCTGATTGTAGTTATTTATTAATTAATTAAAATACGAACTAATCGAAATCGTGGCATTCATAAAGTGCAAGTGCATCGCGCATCCCCTTTGAACGTGCAACAGATATATCTGGTAAGTTTTTCATTGAGTACCCTTGTTAGCTTTTTCTTAGAGTAGCCTTTTGTCTTATTACAATAGATTTACCTGTTGCCCGTTCAAGTTACTGAATAGTATGTGTCATTACTAAAAAACTTGAAGCAACGGAACCATGTATATTACAGAAGTTTTCGACAAACGAAATTGTAAAACACAAAAAAATTCCAGAATCAACAATAAAGTATGTTCTTAAAACATGTGCAGTTGTTTCGATAGTTTCAGAGTAGCAGTAGAAATATATCTCAAATTCTCTCTTATATAAGCTCTTGCAGAACATTTTTTGTACCTTCTTAATATTAGAAATATTATGTTTTTTTTTTAGTTTATTTATTGCCAGTTCAACAAAGTGCATTGTTATTCATGGCACTGATATAAAGTTTACATGTCTTACAGAACACATATCATATGGTACACAAATTAACGTATCAAGTAGTCCTCGAGGATGAATTGCATATTCTTGGGTGTTAGTGGATTAATTATCTTCGTATTCACTATTGTCGTATAGATCTTGTGGAAGATTGCGTTACAATCTTCTGTGTATATTTTTGTGTCCTAGCCGGTAGTGGGCAGCACCTTCACAGTTGTTAATATTAAGTAGGAACTTTTTGGTAGTCTTCCTCAGATATTCTTCAATAGTTGGAATTTTTAACTCGTAAAGCAGTTGTGTATTTCGGATGTACCAAGGAGCATCAACTGATACCCTTAGGATTTTATTCTGCAGTGTTTGTACTTTGTTGATGTTGGATTTAGAGGCATTGCTCCAAATAACGCAAGCATATGTTGCTAAATCGTCACGCAGTCCGGTTGACGGCCGGCGCTATCTTGATACCGGGACAATAAGTGCGAAATTTGCTACCGGCCATACGAATGTAGGAAACCAGGCATCGTGCGGAAATTTGGAGACTGGAATGAATAATAATAATACACCAAACCACTTGCAACTACGGAAAGAATTAGGCTTGGGCACGTGGAATGTCCAAGGTTTAAAAACGAACACAGGTAAACTGGCCGTGGTAGAGAGAGAATTGTCCAAATACAACATCGAACTAGCTGGACTCGCTGAGACCCATTGGATTGGCCAAGAATGCTTCAAACCGAGCCATAACAACTACATATATTTCTCTGGAAGTGATCGACAGGAGTTCACGGAGTGGCAATTATTCTATCAGCCAGATTACAGAGATACGTACAGGATTTTCAAGCGATTAATGACCGCATAATAATGATCAAGTTGAATGCTAGACCACACAATTTCAACAATGTACAAGTGTATGCACCAACAAGCACTTCAACGGACGATGTGATAGAACAGTTCTACCGTCATCTTGAGAACACTATGCAAAGAATCCCTAGTCAAGAATTTGTCATAGTTTGCGGCGACTTCAATGCGAAAGTGGGCAACACCACCGTAAATGATCACATCAAAAGTGTTCTAGGCAAATACGGAATTGGAGATCGAAACTAAAGGGGTGAACGTCTTTCCAACCTCAATGTGGTGTCCGTCAAGGATGCATACTTTCACCAAATCTATTTAATATCTACGGAGAATACGTAATGAGGAAAGCACTAGAAAACTGGCAAAAAGGTGTCTCGGTTAATGGCCGAACATTTAATAACCTGCGATTCGCTGACGATACGGCACTTCTGGCAAACTCCGAGGAGGATCTGAGAGATCTCATAATACTAGTGGAAACCGAAAGCAGAATATTTGGTCTTGAATTAAATATCTCCAAAACGAAGATAATAATTGTTGATAGGCTGGCCGATAACAGGCCTGAAATAACGAGAATGGGCCGTTTTAGGGTTGTAAATGAATATGCGTATCTGGGTTCCCTAATAAGCAACACTGGCTCTACGGAAAGTGAGGTCCGTCATAGATACGATCTTGCCAAGGTTGCAATGAAGAAATTAACAAAAATCTGGCGAGATAAACACATATCCATTGCAAACAAAAAGCGTTTGGTTCATTGCCTCGTTTTTCTCGTTCTAACCTACGCATCAGAATCATGGACTATGAGAATGAGTGAGAGGAGGAAAGTCGATGCGACAGAAATGTACTGCTGGCGTAGAATGCTTCGGATTCCATCGACTGCTCATCGTACTAACGTATCCATATTACGGACCTTAATGTACAGCAAAGACTCTCTGCAAGAGTCGGTCGCTCAGGTTCTTTGGACATGTTATGAGAAGAGAAGAATGTATAGAAAAGCTCATAATACAAGGAAACGTTGAAGGCAGAAGACCTCGAGGTCGCTCGCCAACTCGTTGGACCGATCACATGGTTAAAATCACCAAGAAACCATTCCATACATTAGCAAATGAGGTGCGCGATAGGAAAGTATGGAAAAGCATAATAGACGACGCTCACGTAAGACTGACCACCACATTCCCAGTGGGGAATAAGGACTGACGAGAAATGTTGCTAAATATTATGTAGGTACATATGTAATTACGATATTCAATCTTTTTCAGGAGCACCCAACAACAAATAAATTGCATCGGTTAACTGAACAACAGTATGCAGATTTGGAGAAAACGCTCAGCATGGACACAACAGAGGCCGACGAAGGACTTCAGATTTTAGATGTACCTATTAAATAAATACCTTTGAAATAAATACTTTTCAAGTTTTATTTATTCCTCAAACAGACCTATTATAAGCGTTACAAAAATATCTACGAAATTGTGACTGTTCGAAATAGTCATCGTTGCATCGGATACGCGACTTATTTTGAAAGCTGTCATAACGATGTAAAAACTACGTAGCGTTTACGACGGTTTGCTAGACAACGTTGATTGTTTGAAATTCTGAATTTTAGAAATAGTCATTATTGCATCGGATGTGCGACCCATTTTAAAAGCTGAAATAGCGATGTAAAAATTACGTACCGTTTACGACGGTTTGCTAGACAACGTTAAATGTTTGACACTTTGACTGTTAGAAATAGCATTGATTAATTACACTTCAGATAGCTTATTCATACGTCTGCCGGCGGACCCTCTAATACGCCGGCGAACGCCAGATGGCGCCACTACTTTCGACGGCGCCCGTGTTTGACAATGCGGCTCTAGATGGAGCTTGCGAGCCCAGGGTCTTCCAACGTCGCGTTGTTACCGGATTCATCTGACCCATTGCTTCAAGCTACTCTAATACAGATGGCACTCATTCAAATACGACGTCACGCATTAATAACTCATGACTTAAAACATTCTTTGAACAATTTTGAACTTAGGATCGTCCTCGGGATCGTCTTGTTTGGTCTTGGATGGTCTTATTAAGGACCAAAGGTTTAGAATAATTTAATCAATGAAATAATCAAAGAATTATTACTTATAATATAACTTTAGGAATGCCGAGATAGAAATTAAAGAATTGCTCCTTTATTAGATATTAGTCGATTTGAAAATATTAAAATAAAAATAGCTATTTGTGGTAAAAGTGTCTTAGAAGGCATATAAGTCACGCCATTGATTAAAGACACTTGGTCACGCAAAAAAAAACAGGTAAATCACGAGTGAAACGAGTCAAATAGTCAAATAGTTTTTTAAAATTACATTAAACAATGTCAACTTTCAATGTTTCAATTTTTGGGTAATTTTGATTTAAAGTCATGTTAAGAGAATTTTCAAATTTTTAGTTTTGTAATTTTTTTAAAAAGAATTTCTTAACAACGGATTAAACTAAAATTCCTGTGGTTGTTTGGGACTTTGACAATGTTCTAACACATTTGATACAAGAGAAACCTTGTTATAGGTACCTAATTGAAAATACTTAATCAAGACTTTGTAGTCCTTTGTTATTATCGGTTCGTGGAACCATTGATTGTGGAATTACCTGTTCAAGGAAGGGGCGGCATCCCTCTTTAGAAGTACCATTGGTTAATCAGTGGAAATAGATTATCGGCATTAAAACCACAAATATATTACTTTTAAATTGCTATTTAATTTGAAATACAATTTGAAGAATGTTTAAAAGCAGAATAAATTGCATTTTGTTTTCATTCCGACAGTGGTGACCCTTTTTGTAAGGTGTATACTGTGCGTGAGTTTTCGATTGTGAGTTTTTGTTTTAAGTTGCTGTTTTGTGCTTCACTTAGTAGTCGCATTTGTTATCAGTGTAATTGATTAATTTGAGGTAAGTTTCTAATTTGTTACAATAATTTTTAATAAAGTTTTATTTTTAACAAACAAGAATTCTTCACATTCGACTTTTTATATCAGTTAATCAATATCAATCGAATTTACCTATTTAGATTTTTAAAAAATTGACATACTCTTCACAAAGTTTTTTTATTTTGCATCTCATTAGCGTACTGTCTTCTATTTTCAAATTTTGTGACATAGCTACATATTTCAATTAGCCATATATGTATACAGGCTGTTTGATAAAAAATGCTCCATTCCATAACTTCTTTATTTATTATCCGATTTTAATAACTAAAAAAAGTATAAAAATGGTTTGACAGGCTCTATAAAGTGGCCCCACTCACATTTTTTTCAACGTTGTCTTGAATATCTATATCCATTTAAGAAAAAACAACTGACTATCGTTACGTATTTAAGAAGGGAATGAAAAAATCAAGATTAGCACTATTTTGCAGAGTTTGGAAAACCATTTCTTTATTCTTATTTTTTTTAAATCCGATCATAAACAAGGAAGTTACGGGTTGAAACATTTTTCATCAAACAGCCTGTATGTATAGTGTTTAGTTATTTTCTAGAATAATCGTATTTAATGTTATTGATTAATGATTACTAAAGGCCGGATTTTGCCTATTTTGCCTGTTTATTTTGCTAATAGATATTGATAATTTAATAAATTATAAATTCGTTTTCAGAGGAGGGGATGCTTCTACAGATATTTTATTTTGCCTAAAATTGCCTGTTTTAAATGTTTTGCCTAAAATTTGCCTGAATTGACAATTTATAACAATATGGGCCTTTTTCGTTTCGTAATCGAAAATAACGCCTGAAAAATTTAAGTCGCACATTTTTTTTCTGGGAATTTTAAAACAGGCCAATAGGAACATTGTCCACAAGCGAGCACGTGCTTTTCTACTGCCTTCTTAGGCGTGAGTCACTAATGACGGGACAACCGATAAGCCGAAGGTCACTTCCGGATTTCAAAATAGGTACTAAATTAGCAATTAGCCCTCATAAAGTAAACATTTTTTCCAAGAAGTGTGTTTAAGAGAGCACGAAGTTGGTGAATCAAGCTTCATTGAACTTTCGTGGAGTCAAGGGAGAAAAAGTTCATCAGAAAATTCTTATGGTTCTGGAAAAAACCCAGGGTGGCAAAAACTTAACAACATCAAAAATGCCCTTGAGGGAGGGGTGTAGCAATAATGGATAGCTTGTCCCCTAAAGAAGTATCCTGTTTTAAATACGCGCCCATCACGTCTCGCGATGTGGAACGTTCGTTTTCACAACATAAACATATTTTAACTGATAGAAGACTGAATTTTACAGAAAATAATTTAGAGAAATACATAGTAGCGTATTCGGTTTACGTGTAAAAAAATAGTATAAATAAAACTTAAAAAAAATAAGCAATTTTTATTTTTTGCTTCAGGGTATTAATCAGATTGTCTTTGCCTGAAAAGTGCCTGTTTTTAATTTTTTTTTGCCTAATTTCATATTTTATTTTGCCTACAAATCCGGCCTTTAATGATTACATTATTTCACACTTTCATTACTGGCAGTAGTTTAATACTCCTATTAACGAAACTAATTACATTATTCTGTTTAATTTATAGGTTTTTCAACATGCCTGGCAACCGTTGTTCCTATGTTTCTTGTTTCAAGAAACAGGTTGATTTTCCGGGGCTGCGGATGTACCGCTTTCCATGCGACGAGCGATCTAAAGCGTGGATACTGAATTCAGGTAAATTGCTAAATACTCTAGTATCACAACAAAAATGAAAGAATTAGATGCCTAATACAATGCTAATACTGTTCGACTCGCAGAATTTAAAAAAACCTTTTTTTGCTTTCAGGAAACGTTAGTCTTCTGGATTTGGCAGAAAAGCAACTGCGTAATAAATATATATGCGAAAATCATTTTCAAGTCGACGCATTTGTAAATGAGTCTAAGCATCGGTTAATAAGTTCAGCAGTGCCAGTAGCATTTAATGAAGAATTTAATGGAGATAAAGGTTCCTCATCATCTGAAAAACTGAATGTGTCTGCCACTCAGAAAACTTACAGTGGACCACGTAGGCAAGAGAATACAACGATAATTAATAATATTGTTTATCAGAGTCCGAATCGTTCGTCCGATTGTTCAGAGGTATGTAGTCCATCCTCTATTGAAAAAATTATAAGCATGCCGTCCATGTTTGAACAAAATCAATTAAAACGAAAATTGTTCGGAAATGTTGAGGAAACTCCACAAAAAAAGAAGATGAGAATTTCTATTGCAGGTTATAAAACGAAAATCAAAAATTTGCGTAAAAAATTTTCTCGTGTTACCGTTAAGGTAAAAAATTTAAAAGAACAAACCAACGTCGACAATTTTTTCAATTCATTTCAATTCTCTTCTGAATCTTCGAAGACTTTTGCAAAAATGCAGTTTAAGGCAAAGAAAAACAAGTGGGCTGCTTCTGAAAAAAAATTCGCTTTAATGTAGTATTATAAGTCGTCATCGACATATAATTTTTTAAGGCGACAGGGGATTATTCTTCCGGGAAAATCGACAATTACTAAGTGGTTGGGTAAATCTCAGTTTAGGCCTGGATTTAATGATGAATTTTTTTATCAAGTTAAAAAAAAATTTGAAAATGCTGAAGAGTCAGAAAAAAAAATGTGCAATATGTTTTGATGAAATGGCAATTGCGGAAAAAATTGATTCAATAAACAAATGGATGTTTTTGAAGGGTTCGAAGATATGGGGCATTTAGGACGAAAAGGTGCACCTGCCAAACATGCACTAGTGTTTTAGCTCGGGGTCTGTATTCACCCTGGAAGATGCCCCTGGCGTACTTTTAATCCGAGAAAGTAGTTAGTAAAGACGCGTTAAATATTTTGGTGCCAGAAATTGGGCAAAGATTACTAAATGCAGGTCTAAATCCTCGCCTGATAGTTTGTGACCAAGGCACAAACAACCAGGCAGCGTTTAAAAAATTAAAAATAACTAACGAAACTCCCTTTTTCATTTTAAATGAAGATAACGCAAGCAAAAAAAAATTTTTTGCAATACCGGATTCCATGCATATTGCTAAAAGCATGCGGAATAATCTTTTAAATGGAGATTTTGGGATGGAAAATGACCAAGACAAGAAAATTTCATTTGACGATGTTGTAAAAGTGTATGAAATTGATAAAAAAAATCAAAAATGCAAAGCCTTAACTAAGTTGACAGAAGCCCATGTAAGACCTAATTGCTTTCAAAAAATGAATGTCAAACTGGCCCTTCAAGTTTTTAGCCACTCAGTTGCTTCTGCGATTAGAACCTGTGTTTCAACGGGAGAATTAGTAAGTGCTACGGCTTTAAATACGGCAGATTTCATTGATTTTATGAATAAATTGTTCGATTGTTTAAATAGTCGTCTATTATATGACAAAAAATCCCTACAAATCGGCTCTCTCCGCTGAAAATAATCATGTTTTAAACGTTCTCAACGAAGCAAAAACTCTTGTTTCAAACCTATATAAAATTGACAAAAAAACAAATAAAATTAGTAAACCACCCTGTTTTCAAGGTTTATTACACGTGATTGAAGGCATTTTGCAGCTATTTAAGGAAGAAAAAGAACAGGGAATGTCATATATGTTAACTAACCGATTGACCCAAGATGTGTTAGAAAATCAAATTTCTATATATAGGCAGCATTGTGGATATAATCGTAATCCAAGCGCCAGGGCACTTAGAACAATTTTTAGAAGCAATGCAATCAATTCTTTAATGAAATCCACAAACAGTAACTGCGAAACAGATAATGATAGCATTGTGGAATTAATACCGGAAAATGGTATTATCGGTTCTTCCGGTCCTCTGACTTCATCTGTTCAGGTTGTTTCTGAAAATTTAAGCGAAACCATTGATTGCGAAACCGATTGGGAGGATATCGATGATATCACTGAATATGATACCGACGATAATCCTTCCACTTTGGAAGACTGTGCGGTAACGTACTTTGCTGGATATTTAGCAAAAAAAATGTTTAGATAAATTTGATTGTGAAGACTGTAAAACAAGTTTAGTTGTTTCCTCTGCACTTGATAATGAGAACGAGTTATTGTTGTTACACAAAACTTACTCCGATATCGCCGAACCAGATCTCTTTAGAGGTTTAAAAGCACCATCATTACAATTTCGAACAATAGTGGATAAGTGTTTGGATTCTTTTGAAAAAAATTATTCTAATTTTTATTACGTTTATGGTGTAAAATCGCATTTAATGAATCAAATTGTAGTGAATTTGCAGAAGTGGCTGAGTAGCGAAACATGTAGGGAGCACAGGATGTTTATTTTAGAGCTTTTGATAAAATGCAAATTATTTAAAAAGGGAAAATGGTTTCCAAAATCTTCAAGGAATCCAAATAAATTTGGAATTTTTAAAATTTCCCAATAATATTAACGTTCTCATTTTTCATTTTTTCTATTGTAGTATGGGTACCTGACCTACCTATATGAAATTTGATTTGTTTTCGCAATGAATATTATTATATGTATGTAATGTACATATATACATTTTGCTATACTTAAATCACTGATACTTGAATTAACGCTTATTCTTTACTGTGCAATTTGATTACACTTTATAATATAATAGTGCATTTAATCAATGATAGAAAAATCCTTATTTTATTAGTAAATAAATTAAAGCTTGTTTGTATATTAAATAATGGTTCCAAATTATTGTATGTATTATAATAAATTATTAATGTTATAAGTAATCATTTTTTGTAATAATAATAATTATTAATTATAATATTGACTCAATAATTTTCTTGTGGGCTTTTGTACGGCCATATATGGCCATATTTGTATTTGGAATTTTCCCCGTTTAAAATTAATAGGTATTTGTCTTATACTTTGTATAGGATAGAGAAGAGATGTCTAATTTCTGTAATAGATTTTTTCGCCTGTATGTTAAAACATGTTTTATAATACAATTATATATATATATATATATATATATATTAAAATAAATTATATATATATTATTATTGTGTTAATGTTATTATTATATTTTAATAAATTTATATCTAAAAATCTTTTGGTTTTGCTTTGCGTTATTTACTGCAACAAATTCCAACGAAAATGTTTTTACAATCTTATTGTGAAGTAGGGAAAGTTGAGTGAGTAATAAAGGTAATCGTTTCCAAGTAATCCCCAACTCCCAGGTAAATATGCAATTATGCAAATGAGATAGACCATGGTGCACAGATGAGACGAGCTATGTCCCCCCACTTAAATTTTGTTGTGCCATCTGTGTGGGAATAGGATATTTTAAACAAACTTTGTATCCGCAAAATGGGGTTTGGGTCCCAGGTAACGACTGAGTAACTGGGAATATTTTTTCTGAATTCGCGAGCGTTGCGCCAACTAGTGACCAATCATAGAACAATTTTCTCGACTCCGTTGTCGGCTATTACATTGAGTTATCTTAAGTGTAATTAATCAATGGAAATAGTCATCGTAGCATGGGATGCGCGACTCACTTTGAAAGCTGTAATGACGATGTAAAAACTGGTTTGCGGAAAGTTCGTTCCCCACATTTCGTTCCCCACATTTCGTACCCCACATTTCGTTCCGGGGATATTTCGTCTCCCCACATCCCGTACCCGGAAACTTCGTTCCCGAGCGAGCTCAATTTGACTCCTAGATTACACGGTGTTGAAAAACAGTACAGCCATCGGAATGCAGTTGGAAAATTAAAGATATTTTAATTAATTTATTTATTATAATAAACTGATAAGAACTGTATACAGTATGTCCCCGGTTTGAGTTTACAAGAGGGAACTAAATTTTATTTCTAGTTTCACCAAAGAGCATATGCTCTTTGGTTTTACATGAAAATATTATAGGAATTATAATTCCTGCTTGGCTTGTAGAGAATTTTAAGAAAATTTTCAGTTTTTCAAAAACAAGTCGGCCTTGACAGTTAAGCAAAAAATATTTTCTTTTCAGGTAAACTACCCTTTACGAGATGTGGGGTACGAAATGTGGGGAACGAACTTTCCGTATCCCGTAAAAACTACGTACCGTTTACGATGGTTTGCTAGGCAACGTTAATTATTGCATCGGATGTGCGACTCAGTTTAAAAGCTAACATAACGATGTAAAAACTACGTACCGCTCACGACGGTTTGCAAAACAACGTTAATTGTGACCGTTGGAAATAGTTATTATTACATCTTTATGTTGTAGTACAAAATACGTCGATTACTGTTACTCATAGTAACGTTTCAAAAATATCGCTTAGCGACGTATTTCGAAGGGACTTATATGTCTATCTGCCGATCGTCGTATATTCATCGTAAAAGCAAGAAAAAGATGTACAATCTACGTTGTTTCTCGATTCCCTGTATTTCATATTTGTCCAGTTTTGTATCAATTTTTTCGTATCGATTGTTTCAAAAGCACGCTTATAATCTAGAAACACTCCCACTACACTTTTCTGTTGATCAAGTTCCCTTTTCCAATTCGCTAAAACTAGATTTAATGTCGTTTCATACGAATATTGGCTTCTGAATCCAGATTGTTTGCCACTTATAATCTTATTTGCTTCGATAAACTCCTGCAATTGGTCTTTGACATTTTTTTCTAAAATTTGTTCGTACACCGGCAACGTATTAATTGGTCTAAATTCTTCACATTTCTTTGTACTCACAATTTTTCTGATGGGGATTACTTTCGATTTCTTCCAGGATTCTGGGAAAACTCCACTCTTTAACGACTCATTTATTAATTTTACCAGAGGATATCCTATAATTGGCAATGCATCTCTTAGAACCTGAACAGAAATGCCATCTGGGCTACCCTTTTTATATGCTCGTTATTGTCTTCTCAAGATCTATTACAGAAATCTCTTTAAATTTAAAGATGTTGACAGGATCAGGTATGAATGCTTCTTCAAAATCGGTGTTTAGTATATCAGGATTTATGTCGACAATACTATTTATGAAGTATTGGTTAGCATTTTCAGCAAGATGCATATCCTATTCACAAAACTGCTAGGAAAACATTTCCTAGAAGCAAGTATATTGTTAGTAACATTTTGGAATTATGGCAGACCGATCTTTGCGACATGATGAGTTTAGTATATCGGAATGGAGCGGCTTAACTACTGATAATAGTATAAAATATGTGTAAAATGTATAGATGTTACTACTTACTTACAACTGATATTTTAAATATTCTGTTGTCATATGTACTTGTTCTAGAAAATCGTTCCTCAAGCCCAAAACATACGCATTTACTAATTATTTTCTTTCTTCGCAAAATTCTCTACAAGGTTTTAAAATAAGTTCATTTATTAGTTCTAAGATTTTGAATATACGAGGAGCGTTCAAATATGAATTATAATTGCGCGCCAAAGACAGAGACATGTACAGAAGTATATGCATTAATTAATGCTCGGCAATAAGTCTTAAGGGTTGTATTTAGTTAAGGCGTCTTGCACCGTGGAATAGTGAAACGCTAACTGGGATATCTCGCTTCACAGCAGTATGATTAAAAAACTAATTTAAGCACCATTTAGAGCAACCTTTTCTCCAACGGGCTAAATCTCGAAAAGCGTTTTTTTTTCATAAATGTGGATGATATCGCGTTACACATAACACATGCATTTTAATTGATACTGCCAACGGAATTCATCTTTATAAATTTTTGTCTTTTTGCCCCGTTAAATAAAAGTATTTTATTGACCTACATGCATCGATCTATTTTTGCGTTCCCTCCAGTGACGAATTAATTCAGTTAGCGATTAAAAAATGTTCTATTAATTTTGTTAAAATTCCGTACAAATATAGGCAACACCTTAACCAGGGCTATGCCCCGGCAACCACACGTTGTTAAACAACAAGCGTATTACTGATAAAAGAATAAGAGGATTATAAGAGGATTATACCTTTCTGTAAACTGCAGGTAGAAAGTTTGTTTATCCAAATCAAACTAATAATACAGCAAGTACGGTTCTCAAAGTAATCAATTTTATTATGATATTGGAATCAACTCCATACATAATGGAATCAAAAGAAAATTTCCTCAAGATATTTACGACATCTTAGCTAATAGTGTTGATAGTGCTTGAATTTTGCAACTCTTTTCGTGTGTGTTTTTTTTTGTAAGCGGCTGTGCTGTCCAAATGATAGATGATTTTCGGACATAGATAGTATACCATTTAAAAAAACAGTTGGCGTTTTGAAGGTTATTGGTAATGGTTACAGAACGCTCTAAAGTTACACCTACCAATGTTTTTTAATAACGTCGGCAATAGTTGCATTAACTGTTTGAACTTTTTTATACTGACACTATTTATTTAGTTAAAAGTCTATGCTTATTTTCGTTTTAATACCTGCACACGGCAGTAGTTTTGAAGTTCTATCAACCAGTTAGGCATCGATCTTATTCTTTTTAATTTATTTTATTATATTTGAAAGTCGCGAGATATTACTGTCCAGAAATAAAAGTTGATTAAGGAGAAAAACTTGGTTCATAAAATTTTCGAGCTTATCTTTTAGTTATAAATTTGCATATTTTTGCAGACGTTGCTGACGTAAATATTCATCATCATCATATTCGCAGCACAAATGCTTTTTTTAAATACGCGAGCCTTACAAAAATACACAAAAAATGTACTGTTGCTCCGCGTTGATAAACGCAACCGTTTTCGGAACACCAAAAAAATATGATGAGCGACACTTTTTGGAATTTACAATGAAAACGTTCGTTTACTCAACACTAATTCAAATTTCGCACTATTTCTCTGCATGACAATGTAGAATACCGATCATGGATTTGTAATGCTTTGTAATAAATTACTACTAGATATGCCATAAAACGCGTATCACGTAACTGAAGAGGTAGTTAATTTGAATTCCTTATTTTGTGACATTAACAGTGGCGGTGCAAGAGCACCTTGGCCCCCTAAGCAAATATTTAAATGCCCCCCACCCTTGTAAAAATATTTATATACTTAATGAATTGTATATTTATAATTATAGTATACAAAGTAAACGTTTAACAAAAAAATCAAATAACATCCTGTTATAACCAACAGAAATAGTGTAGTAAATGCTTAACATTTAACACATTTTATAACTAACATATCTAACAAAATATCAATTGAAAATATAAAACTAAATAAAATCTTCAAGCTGGTATACAAATACGAAAAAAACTGTTGGATAAATATCTAACTAGGTAACACTAGTAAAATAAAATAATAATAAAACTAATATCTAAGTACTAACATTTTAGGATTTTTTGTCAAAACTACAGTTAATTAACATTTAAGTTTGTTTAGGGGTCGCTTTTGGTTGCCCATAGCAACAATCATTATCGGCCAACTGACTTTGTTGTTTGTTCACAGCTTTGTTGTCTCTAAATGCTTTGATGACAGTGACATAACTGGAAACTTCCCGGTAAATTTCAATAAATTTCCGATTATTAATAATTGCCGTTGCTATGGAAAATTTTCAATCAAATATACATAAGGGATATTCTCAGTTATAACTTTCCGTTGCCCTATATTTACGGTTGAATGTGTTTGCATTCTGTTTTCTTACCGAACTTTTCGTAATGAGGTACGCTGTCAGATTAACTTGTCATTATAGGCTTAACGATCTCCACTGGTCAAATCTACAACAGGCCATTGCCAGAGGCAATAGCCGTTCAGTTTGTTGCGTATATTTAGGCGTTTTCAAAAATCCCTAGATGTGGTGAACTACGATTTTAAAGTTACTAAATACTAGCCTTAACTTGGTTCAGTCCTTGAGCTGCCACAATTCATTTTTGTTCATTTGGCAAGCATGAGTGAAGTGGAAGTGCATTCAAGCGTCGAACAACGCGTTATTAGTAAATTTCTTACTAAAGAAAGTATCACATCATCAGAAATTTGCACAAAAGTTAAAAGACAGTTCGGTGGGCAGCACTGTCAGAAATAAGCGTTTATAAAGAGAGTAAATCGTTTAAAGGTGGCCGCATACGTGTTAAGAATGAACCATATCGAAACAGAGGAGAATGCTAACAGAGCAAAATGCACTTATTTGAAACGATCATCAAATTACTGTGAAGAATATTGCTTCTACAGGGTGTTTCAAAACAAATGCGAAAAACTTAAGGGGCTGATTCCTTGTTCAAAATAAAGGATATTTTTCCATGTCATTGCGTAAGTTTTTCTTACATTTAGTTAAGAAGAATGATAGCGGTAGCGGTAGTCTAATTCAATCCCCTCTACTCTTTTTAAAAAAGTTGAAAAATATGCAAAAAGTGTGTTTTTATAATAGTAATAATTCCATAAAATTTTATTGTTCTACCTTTTTTCGTTTTTAAGATAACAAATAAAAACATAATTTTTTCGCCATATTTGCAGTGCGATATCTCCCTAATGGTTGACTTTTGATCCAATGTTTATATAATAAACTATCCTTTATTTTGAACAAGGAATCAGCCCCTTAGGTTTTTCGCATTTGTTTTGAAACACCCTGTATATTAAGTATCAGTAAGGGTAGCGTGAAAAATACAAGTTCTTTATCTGCTTCTTGCAGAATAATGATCCACCCCATTTCGCTGCTCACAGGCTGACTACAATTCAGAAATTGAAATAGACTGTGCTGCCCTATCTACCATACAGTTCAGACCTTTTGCCATCATATTTTTATTTGTTTGGACACTTAAAATAGTCTGTATGAGGAAAAATATGTTTGTAATGAATAAGTTATTGATACTGTTTAAGTATGGGTGTGTCAGCAGCCAGAAGAATTTTGTTCTCGTAGAAAACAAAAGCTATCGAAAAGATACAGTTCATTCAAAGGGAGGGAAACTATGTAGAAAAATGACATGATATACGAGGGATCTTTTTCAAACTCTGATTCAGTAGGAATACAAAACTAGGATGAATATGAAACATTTATTGTATAGAAAATGCAAGTACATCTCTCAGTTACATTTCTACATAATCGTAAGTTCGATGAAGGCGCTTATCGCAGTGGCACGAGCTTTTCTATACCCTTCTCAAAGAAAGTTGCCTCCTGTTCACTCAGCCAACCGTTCACGTTGGGTTTCAGCATCTTTTCTAAATTATCTGTACCATTCTCACAAACAATCGTTCTTCATAAACTGTACTCATTTGACGATTAATTTTGGCCGCCTTATATCCTTGAGTTATGGCTTCAGCCTGAAGAATTACAGCTTTAGTCGCCCAAATTCACACTTGGCGGGCACACTAAGCCGTAATTTGCTTTCTTTTGGCTGAATACATAGATTCTAAAGGGCATAATGCAGCCAAAATTCATCGTTCGATGAGTATAGTTTATGCGCGACGGTTGTTTGCGAGAATAGTACAGATAGTTTAAAAAAAGGTGAAACCTAACGCGCACGGTTGACTGAGTTAATAGGTGTCAACATTATTTATAGAAAAGCTCGTGCCACTGTGTGTTAAATACCGTCATCGAAATGGCGCGATTATGTAGACATGTAGGTAGCTGATAGATGTACATACATTTTCTATGCAATAAATGGTTCACATTCATTCTTGTTTTCTAAAATCAGTTTCCGTACAGATGTTCATAATCTATATTTACGCAACCGAGGGAAAATAACAACCCCCTCCTTCAGATCTACGTTTTTTAAACAGTATTTTAGTGATGACTTTCCAAAGTCTTGGAATAGTATTAAAAATGTTGAAAAAAATGTCAGTTTGCTCTTGAATTATTTCAAATAAAATTTAAACAGCTTACTAGGAACGGTTAAGGTTTATGTGATTGGTTTCTGTTAGTTTTCTATTTTTTATGTTATTATCAACATTTATTATATGTACTTTCTCATTATCAATTATTAATTGTAAATAATTTTTCGCAGCTAATTCAATAATTTTTCATATTTCAGATATCGCTGTACATTTTACGGTGCGGAGGAAGAACAGGGTCTTTTTGACCCTTCGTCATTTAATTATACATCAATAAAGGATATTATTATACAGATATTGACACTTGTTACTAGTTTTGAAAAATTCGTTGAAAATTACATTTAATTTACTTAATTAATATTATATTTCCACTACTTGAATACTATAAAATGAACATAGATCATGGTCCAGAATATTTGAGTCAAATATTAGAATATTATTATAATAAAAAGCTGGTGAATGCTAAGAACTTAAAATACTCTTCGCATTCACGACTTTCAGAACGAACAAAGCGCAGTAATAAAACCCTCTGAATTGGTTGTGGCTCAGGATAAAGCATAGTTACTTTTCGGGAGAGCAATGATGTTATACAAAAAAAGTAATTAAAAATTGAATTTTTTTACATCAAATGAAGACCTATTCACGCAATACATTCTGAAACTAACATACAATTTTAAGATTGAGATAAATTAACAGTCATATTCCAATGTTTAAAATTTAAAGTGGCATACTGAAATAATTACTATTGAAAATGTTACTTAGTACTGACTGCATAAAAAATGTTGCCAGAAAATATATTTGAAATAAGTATGAGAGATATCGTATTTAAACTCCCTTCCAATTTTTACAAGCTTTTGTTCTATCGCAATACATAAAGATATTTTATTTTCCCTCTAATTTCTAATTTTTTGCTCTAATCTACACTTATGAAACTTTATGTGAATTTCAGTTTGAAAGTACGTACCACTTAGCTATCACAATAATAATTTGATTAATAATAAAATCAATTTCTTGAAAACTTTCTCGACCACACTGAATAATGGATATACGTTAATAATAATATATGAAATACTGTTTAACTTTCAACCACATTTTAGAAAATTGATAAAAAAATTAATTAAATTAAATAAGAGAATATTCTCACCGGCTCTGATTAGAAATTTGAAGTAACATTTTGAAGGCACGACGAGCATTGTAGTGGACTTGGTTAACCAGTTGTCAAAAATCGTCTGCAAAATAAAAACCTCCAAATTATATACTAACTTCGTTTTATTTTTGAGTAATTAATAAGTTTTATAACAAATATAATTACCTTCTGTAGCACTCTGCAAATGCCCACAATTTTTACTATAAGAGAGTGGCTATTACGTGGAAGCACTGCCAATTTATGCCTTATATATTGTTATCATACGAGAGGAGAGGGGACATTTATATCGCGCGATTGTAGTGCTAAAATAGAATTTTAGAATTATACATGGAATTTTACTGTAGGTTCTCGGTGTCGTACGCGTTTGTAATTGCGTTTCTTGGATTATTTTAAGATTACAAATCAAGGTAATGCATTCTGTAACAGCCTCAACTCGATACTGGATGTTTATATGGGCAATGCAGTTACTAAACAACTTGCTGGGTATATGATTAAATATAGTGAGGCAATAACATATGCGACTAATTGTAAATCTTCCCAACAAACTTGAAATATTTGCTAAGAATTATTTAAAATACTGTACAGTACTGAACAGTTTAAATGCTTTTAAAATGTTGTGCACAGAACTATTGTTATAAAATATTGATCTAGATTTGGATTTTTTAGTGGTTTGCGATAGCCGATAGCTCAGGGCTAGTTTTGGCCTTATCTTGCCTTCTCTCCATTTTCGAGATCATGATCAAGATTGAGCTTTTAATTTTAACTATGATAAACATCACTAGTTTTAAGACCAACGCAAATATAAAGGCTTGCATCAAGGCTCTTGGTCTTCGTTCGGACCTTGCTATAAAAATGTAAGGGATGCGTTCATAATATGCAGTGTTAAGATCGCCCCCGTCATTATGTAAAATGGTAAAATTTTTACTTCCTTTTACAATAAAGAAAGTGTTGGATTCACCCCAAAAATTCGAAATTGAGTCCCCTGAACCTGAACCTGAAGAGGTATGACGTTGCAATTTCATATATAAGATTTTTGTATACTATCTACATACGATAGCAAGCTTTTAAAGAAAATCGCATAACCGGAAGGATGGTGTTTACTGTTGCGATTTTTCAGCTTTTTTCGATTTTCTCAAAAACGGCCAAACATTACATTTTTATTATGTTTTTAATGTGTATTGATGTGAGATAGGCGAGTTTCCAGTTGAATACCTCTAAAATGGGTTTCTTTTTTTTTATTAACTGCTATTTTATAGAGCATTATAGAGATCTAATAAAATTGAAAATCTCAAACTTTTTTTTTTTTTAATTAAGGCTTTTTTGGGATCTTAGCCCATCCGCCACGTGAATTTGTTACAGTAAATTACTTAATGTTAAACTTTTAACACGACCAAAATTTCAATAATTTAAATCTTAATTGACGCCTCACTCAAAAATTTCACCAGTACTTTATAAATATTTATATTGTTGGAAGAAAGCATGCTGACCACATTTAAGGGAAACGAAATACCCATTAACCTTAACTGCTCCATAAACTGTGTGCGTTGTATATGATGTTTGGTGCACGCAAAAATAATGTGGTTCAAATCTGCCACTTCATATCCACATTCACATTTTGGAGAATCTAACAAATTAATTTTATGCAAGTGAGCTGGAAAACAACCGTGTCCAAATTTCAGTCTTGCAACTGTCGAGTAGAAAAATCTAGATATGCTCCCCTGCTTATACCAGCGGGCATAATCGACTCTCGGATGAATCAAAGCATATTGAGTCATTCTTTCACTGTAAAACATTCGCCATCGAGTGTTCCAGTTGCGTCTGAGAATATCTGATTTGGCCAAAACAATTAGGTCTTACCCAGACATGTTATTGTCGTCAATGGTGTTTCTATGCACTGCTGCCTTAGCTAGCTTATCTACTTTTTCATTAGGTTGAATATTCGAATGTCCTTTTATCCAGAAAAAACGTACTTCGACCCCTTTAAGTTCAAGAAAACAATATTTGGATACTACCTCAGACACCAAAGGATGACAGTTAGAGTAATGTTTTCTATGTCTGAGCGCTTGCAGTACACTTTGAGAATCAGACATAATTACAACATTATTAGCGTTAAGGGTACATGGGTACTGAATCGCTTCTAAAATTGCTTTCGTTTCCGCAGAAAATATGGACAAGTTGTTATTTAACTTAAATTGTTTTTGGATGTTATTGGTTGCATCATAATATGCGCCTCCACATCCATCTATAGATTTTGAGGCATCAGTATATATAACTGTTGCGTTTGATAAACGGTCCAATGTAGACAGATAAACCAGTTTATCGTTATATACATCTCCGTTATACGGCGGAAATACAATTTTAACTGGTTTAAGATATTGAAGAAAACTTTCTGTTGGGAATTTAGCTTTGGGAATTACCTCATCGAAAGACGACAAGTACCTGTAAGCTTCCACTAGAGGTGGCGATGATTTTTTCGCCCAGAACCTATTCACCAAATCCAAAACCGAAAGGGTGTGAATATTGTTATATATAGTATTTGAACTGCTAGTTTTCAGTTTTATAACATATTTAACAGCCATGAACGTCGACGTAAATCCAATGGAGGTTCTTCCGCTTCTACGTGCAACGCTTCAATTGGAGTAGAACTCATTGCCCCAACACAAATACGAAGAGCCTTATTTTGAACAACCTTAAGGCGATTTAATTGTCCCTTACTAGCGGAACCAAACAAAATACAGCCAAATTCGAGATGCGAACGAATGCATGCGTTGTAAAAGTTGCGTGCGATTGTAACATCCGCTCCCCATCTAACCTTTGTCATCATACGAAGAAGGTTCAAATACTTCTCACATTTTGCAGTAATGTAATTGATATGTTGAACCCAATTTAACTTATTGTCGATTATGAATCCTAGGTATTTAACGGATTCTTTAATTAGAAGCTTAATATCTCCTAAGATAACGGAATTTTCTGGAAGGTTCCTGTGTCGAGAAAAAAATACCACATTCGTTTTTTTGACTAGATAACTCGAAACCATTACGCTCTAACCACTTTTGTGTATGACTTACTGCCACCGAGAGGTTACTTTTGAGATTAACCAAAGATTTGTGAGACGAAACTATGCATATGTCATCAGCATATTGGATAGTTTTAACAGACGAATCAAAAATTTTGTGAAACTCGGCCGTATACAAATTGAAAAGAATAGGACTCAAAATAGAGCCCTGAGGAAGACCTATTGATACAGTTCTGGGACCTATTAATTGATTTTTATTAGTCCTGATATACAACCTGCGATCTCTAAATAAGTTTGTTATATTCCGTGCCACAAACATTGGCAAACCTAAAGATACTAATTTGTTTTCCAATATCTCCGAATTTACACAGTTATATGCATTTTTAATATCCAAGAAAATTGTGCTTAGATAATAGTTATGAGAAAAACTCCTTTGAATTTCTGTGATAAGATCGGTTACAGCATCGATAGTACCCATTGATTTACGAAACCCATATTGCTGGGATGGGAGAATATTATTCACTGCCATCCACCATTCGAGTCGCCTCTTAATCATTTTCTCATATGTTTTAAGCACACAGGATAATAAAGATATAGGTCGATAGGATGCTGCTTGAGTAGCATCGCAACCAGGCTTTAGAATAGGAACAACCACAACATTCTTCAAATCCTGGATTATTATACCCCCTACCCACATGGAATTAAAACTGATAATAGCACTTGCTGAATATTTGATGGAAGTTGATTGATCAAAACATAAGGCATGTTATCAAACCCTGGGGCACTGTTTTGGGGAGTGCTTAGTGCTTGTTGGAGTTCTAACATTGAAAACGGAGTACTTAAAAAATTATCATTATCAGAATTCGAGCAATAAGGTAATAGGTTGCTGGCTGAAGGTGGTGTCAAAGTTTGAAGAAGATTTGGAATCCAGTCCTCGTTTGTATTTTTGACATGTACTCTAATCCTCTGAAATTTCCTAATCGACTGCCAAATGTCTTTACAAGGCGAATCTTTATTAAGACTGTTGCAAAAAGAAATCCAGCCTTGTCGTTTCTTTTTCTTTAAAAACCTTTTTGAATACGCAAATGTTTCTTGAACTTTGATGAAATTTTCTAGAGTTGCGTTATTTTTATACTGTTTTAGTACCTTTTTACGTTCCTCTACAATTTTGGAACAATCCTCGTCCCACCATGGTGGTGGTGGTTTTCCTTTAATGAGTGAGGGTTTCAGTTTTTTAAATGTATTTTCCGCAGCCTCCTCCATGATGTCTCGGATGAATATAAATTTATCTTGCGCTGAGCGTAACTGAATGTTGTCAATATCCGAGTATCTTAAAAGGTAGTCGTAATAGGATCGTAACTTGTTTGAATCAATTTTCCATTTTCTGCTTGGATAAATCGTTTTATTTCCAATATCACTTGTCTCCAACGTAATGAGAATGGGAAAATGATCGGAACAGTAGGTATCCTCTAAAACATTCCAACAGATTTTTGGGGCCAGAACCGGTGAGGTTAAGGTAATGTCAATAGCTGAGATATTTTCATTTGGTCTGTTTATTTTTGTTGGGGAACCGTCATTAAGAACAATTAGGTTATGCTTGTCGATTGACTTTAAGAGTATGTTTTCAGGATTTTCGGACTTAGACGAACCGAAGAAGGTGTGGTGAGCATTGAAATCTCCACCAAAAATAAACGGGGAGGGAGCCTGTGAGAATAAACTATCGTAATCGTTGTAGCTTAAGTTTGCATGATTTGGACGATAAATCGAAATAAACGATATCTTTACTTGCGGTAGAAATACACCACATATATTGACATTATTAATTTTATTTGGAAAGTTAATGGGTGTGAAGGAAATAGTTTTGTTGATTAATATTGCGGCGCCACCATAACCGTCATTGCGGTCACATCTCTGAATATTATAGTTTTTTAAAGATATTTTATACTGAGGCTTAAACCAAGTTTTACTAATTAAGGCTACGTTGATATTATATTCTACAAGTATCTTTTCTAAATTTTCCCTTTTAGCTGGGACAGATTGAGCATTCCACTGAATGATATTTAAATTAAAATTAGCCATTATAACTGCAAGAGGTGAAAACTCTCGTTGATGAAAAAACGTAATAGGTAAGCGATAAAGATAAGAAGACATAGACAGACATTTTAAACAATTACATCGGAAGACTCCGATGCATATCCCTGAGTATCTGTGTAACCATCTGTTTCATCTTGCGATGAGCTAAGTTGACCTATTTCATACTCAGAGTTTTTATTAATCTTTTTTATCAATCGTTTTAGCCGTGATTTTAGGGTATTTGAATTTACAACACGAATGCCCTTGACAATTAATTCTAATAGCGATTCTATGTCAGACGTGAATGCCTTAGCAACTGTTAAAACATCTTGTTTGCCTTTGACGATTGTTAGGAATTCGCAAAATTTTTCAAAATTAATCACTTCAATGTCGTCGTCAAAAATTTTTTTAAACTCAAAGTATGAAGTACTATCATCTGAGATTGTGTTTTCCTTTAATCTTTTAGATTTCGGTTTAATAAACTCAAATTTCGATGTTGAATCTTTACTTTGCTCTACATGGTCTTCTTGCTTATCATTTACTGAAACCTCATCTAGAGATATGATCAGTGGTGTATTGGTAAAAAGTTAGGTACCGGTTCGCAAATGTGGTGACGACAGCCCCTACACCTTTTTACATAGTCAAATATATTTATATACTTTCAAGTCGTACATTTATGCTTCAAATTTTTTTATTTTTGCTGGCCATCCACGGGTAAGTACGTTTCTTGCTCTCTCACATTGGTCATCCATCTATTGGTCAAGAACGTTTAGCAGCATTTTATTTGATTTCCGTAGATGTCTTCACATAATTCGAAACTTCCACAAAGGAGTCAAACTTCGCAGCCGGCGGTGATACACTTTCAGAAACTTCGATTGGCCTATGGTCCATTTCATTGTTATCTACCAGCTTCACTCGTTTTAAAGAGTTTCAACGACGTTTGCTTTCTTTCGCAACTCATTACAAAGGGATCTTCTTTAATAGTTACCTATAATAAAGTCTGTACAAGATTTTACCCAGAATTTCCCTAGTCGACATTGTGACACTAAATAATTTTAAAAATGAAATTAAGTTAGGAGTAAAAATAGCTTAACGTTTCTAATAAATTAAATAAATTTTCAAATAAAAAAAAATCGTTACCGTAGGGGTTTGAACCGCGGCGCTTGCGACTGCGAACAAATGTTACTGACCAATTCCTTACTACTCTACGGAAAACTGTTGGTATCGTCGGGTTTCAGCTGGCTTAACCTTCACGACGGGCATGTTTTAAGAAACCAATGCAGATAATTCTTTCACTAAACATTTTTTATTCATTTTTAAACATATACGCAGAATGTATATATTTATGTGCGATCGTTTTTACGATATACGTCGATGCCTTGCGCAAATATACGTTTCCCGTCTATTTCAAGGTTTGGAATTTACGCATCTATGCGGCTCGGGGCCTAAAAATCAAAGGAAAATAGAGGTAACAATATCTTAACACTTGCTTATGCAAATTAAAGCAATTATCAAATTTTAAAAATTACAGGAAAGGGATTCGATTAAAATCATCTGCGCATACAATCGTCGATAGTCAGATAGATTTAACTGCGCTATGAGGCTCGCTGATGTGTGCGACGTGCGGGTGTATTTAAGTCAAGGGTGTTATTGTGGAAACTTTTTGAATTTTTGCGACCTTATCTTGTATTTGTTGGGTTCTATTTTCGTCAAGTGTAAGGCCTGGTCTATGTGAAAATTACTACTTTAATCTATTTTACACTTAACGCAAATATAAACAAAATTTTATTATTTTAAGGTGCTGACCCTGTATATATTTGTATGAAATTGTACCGGTTTTATTCCAGGTACATATATAATATGTATGCAAAATATCGTCTTCCTCTGACAAATACGTTTTGAGCTATACTGCCAAAAGACAGACAGACAGACAGACGGAATTGAGAAAACCTGTTTTTCGTCATCTAGGCAATCTGAAACGTCAAGATCTGAAGGAATCTCGGAAGGTGATTTTTTTGTGATTACAATACTTTCTTCGTGAATGCCTATATTGACCAACCGGCCCGGCTACAAAACGGTCAAACAACCCCAAGCAGGTAGTTAGGCAATAACGTGCAAATCACCTGCTGACAGCTGTTTACAGTTGCTCAGATTGTTATTTCTTCGAATTTAATGAAGAGTAGTGGTGTCCTTGCAGATAAAACTGTGCATATAAAAACGAATCTCCTGCAATTTACGAATTCAGAAATCACTCTAATGTCGGCTCGCCAGCCGTCTGGGAAAAACAGGCACCGGCTCGTCGAGCCGGTGCGAGCCGGCTCCAATACACCACTGGATATGATATCTGATTCTGTAGATGACAGAGCTTGGCGTTTTACGGCCCCTGAATTTCTTACCGAACCGCTATGAACAACATCGGACCTATTGCTTAGTTCGTTAAGAGGAGCCCGTAAAGGGTAGTTTCAAATTCGATCTAACTTCCTGCGTGCTATTATTTACTACTGACGTTTGTTCTGGGTCCCTATGAATATCGGCAGTAGTGTTTATCACGTTATTGTTGTCAGATAAAGTTGGACACTTAGTAGCAATGTGTCCTATTTTTTTGCACGTAAAACACCTAATTTCGTCCGTAGTAAAAAAAAATTCTAAATGAATTTTGTTTATATTGAGCTAAGATAGACTCTGGTAAGACATCATTTTCCTCGAGGATAATATAAACCTGTCTGCGGAAACTAAGGACATGTTTATACTCTTGTTTATTCAGGCCAGCTCCTATAAAATTGATAGGAGACAGTTTTTAAACCTAAACGTTTTATTTCTTTCTCTATTATTTCGTGCGGCAGGCACGGAGAAACATTAGAAATAACTATGCGTTTAGCTGGTGACACCAATCTACGAGCAGGAATAAATGATTCGTTTATTGTTATGCCACCCTTGTTGGACATAAATAAATTAACTATTTCTTTTGACGCTAAATAGATGCAAATCCTGTTGTTAGAAACACGAGAGGCAAAAATCACGTTTTTTGGACCAACTAACTCCCCAACTGCAATGATGTAATCATTCTTTTGGGTATTTTCGATGGCATCTAAAATAATAGCTTGCTCACGATCGGGAAAAACAAATTTAGAACTGCTAAATTCTTTAACAACAGTCGCAAAGGACTGTGTATTTGTATTTACTGTTACAGACTCAGTTGAATTACTACCTGTCAATACATTTTCGTGATCTAGATTGCCTCCATCCCCAGAAGCAATTAGAATATTATTTGATAGGTTATTCATCTTAATAAAGTGCAGACGCCAATGCGTCTCTCCTATTTAGCGAAGTGCACTGCGATGCAATGAACACAAAACGAAGGACCCCCACGCGCCGAGTGCGCGTGGAGAATGCGATTAACAAAACCACGTGTTAGCGCAAAATACAGGTTTCCACCAAAAAATTAAATAAAATCCTAATCTAATCAAAGTAAAAGCGAAAAATATGGTACTTATCTGTAGGCCACGTTTGTTTAAGTCATCATCACCACACAGAAACCAAACACTGTGGAATTCCTTTATAATTGCACTGGCATACGGATCACCTGTATACACGTGTTTCTCATTCGAAATCCAAAACGAGACTCTCAAATCTCAAACTTTGGCCATAGATTTTATGTAATATGTGTAAGAGCGACTACAACTACAATATTTTGACTGTGATATCACTTCCGGTTATACCGAAAGTCGCTATCAACTTTGTTATTTTAAATAGAACACCCGGTATATTATTACATTTTTGAATTGGGCTTTAACATTTTAGAGAAAAATGTTTCTTTTCACTTAACTCTCTATTTTGTACGGTTTCTGTAGAATTTGTAATTTTTAAAATTTTTTGCCATATGCTTAAGAATTAAAAAACAAATTTTTGACTAATTACAAAATTACTGTAAAAGGAAGTTGTATGTGTGTATCACACCAGATTTTTACTGTTAGCGCCCCTTAATAGTTTTCTATACTTATTATTTTTCATTGCAAATAAATTGTAATAAACTAAGATGCCTATTTGAATCCACCAAATTTAAATACTGCAGGTTGGTTACTTGTAAATCACGTACCTCCTTCTTGTTTCTTACTAATCTTCTCAAACACAATTTGTCAGCAGATCCTCCGGCTGTTCGTGCTGCACGTGCAGGTTGTAATGAATTAATGATAGTCGAAACTCGAAACCTAAATAATAATTCGTGCCACGATTGTATTTAAAAGTAGTGCATTCGTCCAAATTTTGCATACCATCATTGATAGGTAAGTTCCAACTGTTATAGTTTGCTACTTCTTGCCTTAAGAATACATATTATTGACGATTAAAGTAAAGACGTAGGTACTTATTTTATTAAAATCATTTTAGAACTGCTTTGCTTACTTAATATTTAGCTAAAATCATAAATCAAAACAAATGGCATACATCATATTATAAATTGAGGTTTATGTGGTGATACATAAGGACAAATGATTAAAAAATTCTAAAAATGTGTTTGTAATAATGGCACCCGTTTGTTTTTGGGCGAATTGTTTCATTTCGAGTTCTGTGACAGTTTCTGATAGGTTTGCACAATTAGAATAAAAACTTTTAACAAATTAAATAAAATAAAAATTAGCTTTTGTGATTCCTTGAAAGTTTATAAACTTTAATAAAGCCATTTTGCGATTGCTATTATTCTCTTTTAAAACATAGTCCTGAACTTGTATTTTTATATCATTTATATTTTACTTGTTGAACTTTAACATGATACATACCTACTATTTTATACAAACCTTGAGGTATTTTATTTATTCTATTCGAGAACACTTTCAGCTTTAATTTCAAATTGAAGCAACTTACAACGATTTATAAAATATTTAAAAAAAAATACTGTTTCTTTTTATATCCCTAATTCTTCTAAACTTGTTAGCTTTACAGAACTACTTAAACTTTCTTGTGAAAAATTTATTAACGGGTTTATCTGGAATGCACTTTATAAACTATAAAATACACAATTTTGGAAAGAAAAGGTCTTTTTCAGGGACATTACACATATACAACCGTTAAAATCGTAAAATACTAAAACTAATAAAGTAATGTTCGGGAACTTCCTTTTATGTAGGAACACGGCCTGAGATAAGGCGAGTCAGAGTCGCTGAAATATCTATTTTCGAATCCCAGTCAATCTGGCACACCGTTAACGGCCTACTGAGTGATGTGGTTACCATCACGCTTTCGACGACTGCCTTACTTTCTCTACTGCCACAGCTGTGGTTTCGGTACCCAATTTTCAAAGCGACTTAGTGGACCGCCCGTCAGTTGCTAGTTGTTGGGATTGAACGGTGTACCGTGGCACCGCAGCCTGAACTCCCTAACCGTTCGGCCCCGTTGGCGATACTAAAACTAACAAGGTTTGACATATTTGAAACTGATTGAATTCACAATAGAAACCAGTCTAACGTTAAAAAGATAGTTTAGAGCTATTATAGGTTAAACATGTCAGATTTGGAACTGCTGCCTTTCGTATAGACTAGCATACCTTCTTTTGAATGTGCACAACAGCTTAGGAACTTTACATTCAAGTTCACTTACACTACACCATCAGAAACGTGTCGGAACTTTAATGTTTTACAAAAAAAAAAGAAAAAATGCTGAAATACCTAAAAATCTTGATAATGTAAATGATATTAATAACTATTTTATAAAGACAGTAAATTCACCTGCTCCCGATCTTCAGTTACTACATTTTTATCTCAATAACACCAAACTGAATACCAGTGATTTTTTTTAAAAGCCGTTGAAGAAACGAAAGTTAGAAAAATTTTAAGATTATTTAAATCCACTGCTGTTGGGTGTGACAATATAAATATTAAATTACTAAATCTGAGCTGCTCTATTTCTTTTACCTTCGGTAGAACCTTGTGTGAGAACGCTTCCTAAAGACGTTGCCGATCTTATCCGCTTCGCAACTGTAATGCGTATGGATCGAACAGAGTACACCACTACGGTTCAGTTTTTGCTCGTGATTCTTCTTATGTCCCACTTTCTCGCGACCCAACTTCCAAAATCGAACGGCAAGTCACTTTTCTCATAAAATCTACAGATCTGATATTCAACGGAGGTTGATTCCTCGCGCGTCAAAGCCCCCTCGGCTCTATGGTTTTCTCAAAATTCATAAACAAGATATTCCCCTCAGGCCCATTGCCAGTACCATAGATTCCCCTACTAGATAGTTCACTGGTAAGCCTCCTTCGTATGTTCGCAATTCAGCCCATTTCGTTGAACTTATGTCCAATATAAGCGATGAACCTGAGGATTTACTTGTGAATTTCGATGTCACATTTTTTTTAATTAAAGTTCCTATTCCCGATTCAATAGTCATAATCCAACAGTTGTTATCAGAGCATGGGGAGACGTCTTCAAATCTACCTGCCCTGATAGAAAAATGCCTCTCCTCCACTTATTTCCTATTTCAAGGCCAGTTCTTTAAACAAATCTTTAGTACGGTGATGGGTTTTCGTCTTTCACGTGTCGTTGCCAATATCTTCATTTGAGCTTTCGAAACCGTAGCTCTGGAATCTTCAGAATTGAAACCTAAAGTTTGGTTCCGATATGCTGACGTTACCTTTCTTATTTGGCCACATGGTAAAGTTTTCTTAAATCATCTCAGTAGTCAACATCCAGACATTAACTTTACCATGGAGCTAGAAAGTAACGGCTCCCTTTCTTTCTTAGATGTAGGCTACATGTCTCTCGCCAACCCAGTGGCAAACTTGGTCATTCTGTATATCGCAAATCCACTCACACTGATCGCTATCTACATGCCGATTTCCACTATCATCCTACACAAAAGCTTTCCGTTATCAATTCGATTGTATACCGGGCTGTTTCCATATCCCAACCAGATAATATTCAGGCTGAATTAAACCACATTCGGAAATCTCTTAGGAACAATGGTTACCGTGTTAGGGATATACAGTCTGCCATCAATCGCCATCTTCATCTACGGCCACCCAAACCTCCAAAACCCGATCCTCCTGCAGCAATAGTTTTTCTTCCCTATATCCACCAAGTCACCGACCGCGTAGGAAAGTTTTTTCGAAAACAAAATATTAAAACAGTATTCAAACCCCCGAGCAAATCTCACAGGTTCTTCCTTCACTTAAAGATAAATTAAACACGATGTCATCTAAAGGTATTTATCGAGCCCCTTGCTCTTGTAATGCTGTATACATTGGTGAAACACGACGGTCAGTGAAAACTCGCATATCCGAGAGCCAGCGCTGTTTCAAGTCGGGTCTCGTTTCATCATCAGCCATCGTCGAATACCAACGCGATACCGGCCATAAGATTTTTTTTGATGAAACTTCCATTATCTGCAAATCCCCATTCTTCTTTAGCAGAAAGATTTGGGAAGCCATTGAGATTTACAAACACCCTAACAATCTCAATCGGGACCAAGGCTTTTCCCTTCCTTCTATGTGGAAAGTGCTAATCTCTAAGCTCCGCCCACCACCACTGAACCGCGACGGCATTTGCCTTTTCTCCTTCTGATCGTTAGAAGACTTTCGCCTCTGGCGTGGTTTACATGTGGAATTACCGTGATCCTCTATCCCTTCCCCTGCAAAAGAGTTTCGTCTCTGGCGTGGCTTACACGTTGAGTTACCTTGCTTTTTTGCTGTTACTCCTGATGAAGCCTCTTATGAAAGTGGATGAGTTCTTCAACCTCAATAATGACACGGTCCAATGCCGGAAGTCGTTTGTTACTTAATTTATAGTGAAAGTTATCGACTAATCGACAAATGATCAGTCTTCGAAGCTCAACTATTTGCTTTTAATAAATCGTTACAATACATCCAACAAAATGAACATTCTAATAAATAATCATTATTAATGATTCTTCAAGCGCTTTATCTGCCATAATAGATTCCTTTAATAAAAACCTGCAAGAATACAGAGTAACGAATTGGTAGACGGGAACAGAATTGATTACGAGTATTGAACAGTAAAAGCCACTAAAAACTATAAAAAACTAATATGAAGCTAATGTCAACAACAGTAGGATCAGACAACAACGAATAAACTACAAAAAGTAAAAAGGACCATGTCAAGATGGACCAATACAGTTAGAAAAACTAGACGGGAAGAAGTACTGTTTAATAGACTTATAATTTGACGCATGAAAGCAACTCATAATTACCTTTTAAATAAAGATTCACCCATGTGTAATCACTGCGAACAATCTCTTACTGTGCAGGATCTTATTATGGAAGGTGAAAAAAACCTCAACCAAAGAAGAAATGACAAATCAACAGATAAATGAAAGTCGCTCTGAGCGATAATGCAACAGAAATCCAAAAACTATTACTATACCTGAAGGATGTAAAATGCATTTAATGTTTTCATACTGCCAAAACCAATGTAGTTACGGTACTATAATTCCGTTAATAAAAAAATTACGCAAAACCTCCCAACTAGGAGTCCATTCAAGTTAAACAATGTAAATCTATTCCATATATTAACAGTTTAATCAACAAGTTAATTAACGTTTTGAAAGATGTAGATGTAAACCTAGCAAAGTGTAGAGCACAACTTAAGGATAAGTTTCCTACAATGCAGAATTGAAATGTTATATATAAACTTGATTGTCTTGACTGTACAGAATGTTACATGGGCCAAACATCTCAACAACTAAAACAATAGCAAACGTATTTTCTAGAAATGCATCATATTAAAAACCATAACTGTACTGTAATTAGAATACCTCAAATATTTTTTAACCATTAACCTGATGAATCCGCCAAGATATCCCTTGTTATGTCCTTTGTTGCGAATTATGACGTACTAACCTTGTTTGGTATTTAGCATGTAGTCATATTAGTTTAGTTTATTTCGTTAATAGTTTTTAATACAAGTAAATAGCTGTACATAATTTTAGTGTAGTTTATAATTCTACCTCACGGTAATTTTACCCACTATTGGTGGAATGTCGAATTAGGGGACTTGCCGTACCACCTCCTGCCACCCCTAAGTGTTGGGTCGGTGGACCATATTGTAAAGACAGATCAATTTAAGACGAGTTGGTAAATGGTCGGTCAACTGATCCTATTGTATTTGTTCAATCGCTCGTTTTTATGGTTTTGTGCTCCTGGAGTCACGGGTCAATCTACGTGCCACCTCACCTGTGAGCCCTCTTGCATTTCCCACAAGATAAGTCCCTACGAACTTCTACTTTGCGTGAGTGTTATCGAATCTTACACTCTCCGTTTAGGTAGAATTAATTTAGTTATTAATTGCCCTCGAGACATATAACAAACCTTACTTTTGTAAGTGAACACATTCTATATTTTAAAATTTTCTACAACTTTATTGTAGTTTTCCCTGAGAAAGGAATAAAGCTTTCCGAAATATTGGCTTAGAAAAAATAATTTCCGTTGCTGACTTCGCCAGCGCAACAGAAAGGTGTAGCGATTGCCGCGCTCTGTATTCAACGCAAGAAACAGAAATGTTCCACCATTGCCGCATACCGTGGTATCGCAGATAGCAATGTACAGTAATCGAGGCGCTCCGTACTTGCGAGGTAAGTTTCGTGTAGACCCGTTTACAGATTTTTTAAATTGCCGTCTCATCAACTTCATATAAGTAATGTTGAATACGTTGAACATCCGTCTTGTCGAAAGAACAACTTCGCTCATCGATTAAGGGGAACATCATCCATGGCTGGTAGCAGAAATTCTCTAATGCGTTTAAATAAACCTCTTGGTATCAATTTTTAAACAAAAAATAGAGCCGAATAACTGCTAGGTGACATGCTACACCAAACGTTTGCCACTATATAGTTTTGGCTTCTTTCGTTAATTTTGATAATTGAGATTTTCACTGTTCTAAAACGACAATTTTGCGATGAGACTACTCCATTTGTGGAAAACTTCGCTTCATCCGAAGATTAAATGGGTTTGTAAAAAAGTAAATCTTCCAATATTATCGCTCCAATGTCTATATAAAATTTCAGTCTAGGTTCATAAACATCTCCTTTCAAGGTATGCATGAATTTGGGTTTAAATGGTTGATTTTTTTGTAAAAGACTTTTACCTAAATCAAGCTGAAAAGATCTCTGTAGAAGAATTAGTTTGGGGTTCTCTGTAACAGAATTAACAGCCATGGCACTGGCGGCATCGTCTTCGTAAGAATATAGCTTTTAAAAGTAAGTAAGATACTAGATAATTGTTTGTCTTAACTAGATGATTATTCGAAGATTTATAGACTTTGACAAAAGGTTAATCTTATTCAAAGAAGAGTCTCTAATTGAAAGAGTAGGCTAATTAAAGTTTGTAATTCTTTTCATTTTTTGTTTCATCAACAGTTATTATAATACAAGTTTTTTAGAATTATAAAAGGTTACAAATCCAAATTTTCGTGAAATATGTAGTTTTGTAATTTTAAGTAAACCGCATTTTCCAAGCATACCGTAAACATAAAAACAATTAATTAAAAAACCAGTAAAGGAATTTACTCAGAACTTCCCTCGCAAGTTGAAATTTTGAAACTAAACATTTTGAAAATATGGAAGGAATCAAAAGAATATTAATTTTTTGAAAGTGTACATCCTGTTTCTGTTGAGTCCAAAATATGTATATTTTCGTCAAGGGTAAAAACTATGCTATGTGCAAAATATTACTTTTTTAACTGATAATTCTCGAGTTAAAACAAAAATAGACCACATTTTATTATTTTAAGGTGCTCACCCTGTATCGTATTTGACCGGAAATATATTCGGTTTCGTGCCTGGTAGACATCTAATCCACATGCAAAATATCGTCTTCCTACACCAAGTAGTTTTTGAGCTAATAGACAGACGAACGGTCGTACATACCAATAGACCGACAGACAAACGGACGGACAGACGGACGGAGGGAATTAAGAAAACATGTATTTCGTCATCTAGGGACCCTGAAATGTGAGACTAGGGAAATAGAAAACGTAGTAGAACTTGTTTAAAAAAAAGTTAAAAAGCATTTTTTTTAGATGGAGATGGAGGTTACTAATCTTAATGGAACACATTTTCTACAAGCGTTTTTTATTTTTACTAAACTTTTGGTAAGTCGCCAGTTTTTGTAAATTTATGCATAAGAAGCGATCTAAATCCAGAAAAAAATAAATTAGCTGGCGGCACCGAAAATATGTGCCTAAAATATATTTCAAAAACATTATTGTATTCGCAATTTGCATTTTATATTGAAGCATGTTTTGGAAATAGGGCCCCAACTTTTGTAACGGTAACATTTAAAGATATCAATTTGACGAAGAACTAAATTATTTCAACAAGATTTACAAGGCTAAAAACAAAACTTGACTTGTTCAAATCAATGGTTACATTTACTTGGCTTGTGCAACTCGCTATATTTAAAAAAATACCATCAGTTTAATTGTTGGAATATGAAATGAGTTTGATATTAACATTGAGTAAGAGTTAAAAATTTAAGGTTGTTTAGAGTGTTAAATATTTTTAAAAATGAGTTATTGTATCGATAAAAAATAGTTTAGATGCACTTGCCAAATTTGATAAATACTAACAACTGTACAGACGCATAAATCGCGTTTATGTGTAAAACATAAAATTATAAACTAAAAGATATTTTAGTATTTCGAAATAAACGGTTTTTATGGCCTTTTAAAGCCAAATGCCTTTTCTAGCTGTGAACCAAAACATTAAAATCATAAATCAAGTTCAATGAATATAGTAAACGTTAAACATTCTACCAAACAGTACGTTTAAACACTGCAATGCAGTTTCTATATTAAATTAATATAGAATTAATTATATATATTTATTATTCGCGTCATTTGACATTACACTAGAGAATAAGTTAATGGCTTACCTTTATAAAAATAAACTGCAAAGATAATAACTTGAAAGAAGTTAACTTGTGGACCTTAAAGATAATAGCTTTCTTAGATTGAATATGCTTAGCTTATAATTAAATACTTTGACAGTGAATTTGTTTACGTTGCGGTATTTTTGAAATTTATTATTTTAGTCTCATAGAGATGAGAGTTGTTTTTGTTTATTGGTGTATGGGAAATAATTTCAAACGTTATCAATTAAACATTTAGTACCTACCATTTAGGCTATTGTACTTCCGTTAAAAAACTAGCTAAACGTCTTTGTGAACATACGCCTCAGGCTAAAGGATATTCTTCATCAACCATATTAATATCCCTGTCCGTCCTGGGAAGTTGAAGGAAAATGTTATCAAAAATGTTCCCTGCTGGTTGTTTAAAACGGATTATGTTGTAAATAATATAATGAGTACCTGGCCCTTGACTACACTTTTCTCCAATGAGTAATAGCTTCCATATTATAAGGGTATTCGAAATCAATTTACTACCATCAAAAAGTATTATATATATAATAATCTTTGGTACCATTGGCTGGGTGAGCGCGATTGCCCCCCCCCCCTCCGTACTTTGCGCACCAGGTGCTTTCTTGTTCATAACTGCAACGCCTGCAATCACCTGGTTTGCACTTACATACACTTACACACCCGAAATCCACAACGCGTTTTGAGCTAATTGGCACATCATGAGAAATATGGTTTAGTTTTATTACTAGCAGGATAATGGTTAAATACCAAAGTTTTGATTATAGAAGGTGACACGAACCGGCGCATTACAACTATTAACTTTGTTTTTTCGTTTATTTCTTTCTTGCCAAAAATTGTATTATTTAGTGCATAATAGATATTTGTTGTCCTCTTAATTTTATTAGATAATTCTGAATCTAACTTTCCATCATTTGTGATAATCGCGCCTATATATTTGAACGTACTGACTTCTTCAAGCTGTGTCTCTGCATGGTATAATTTTATAGCTGTATTCTGCCCCCTTATTTATAACCATTGTGTTACTTTTATTTGGGTTAATTTCCATTTTCAAATTGTATATCTCTTTTCACGGAATGTTCAGTCATTTTTGCATTTTCTTCCTATAATCCGCAATTATTATCACATCGTCGGCGTAATGCAGGGAATCTATTTGTACAGATTGCATATTTTTGTAACCAATGGTTGTCTGTAGGCCGCCTATTTTATTTTTAAAATATTCTATCAATAGTTATAATGAATAGGAGACTTAGAGTATCTCTTTGTTTGACTCCTTTTTTAACGTGGAAGCTTTCAGAGCTCTCGCTCTCCGTTAAATTGTACTTTCACTGTAATATTTTTATATAAAATATTTATGCTTTGAATGATTTTCCTTGGTACATTCATTTGCTTGAGGTAATCTTGTAGAGCAGTTCTGCATATCGTATCAAAAGCTGCTTTGATGTCAATGAAAGTGAGTTAAAGTTGTTCGACGGTCTGTATATTTTTTTCAATAATCATTCTTAATGTGAAAATGTTGTCTGTTGCTTGTCTGCCCCTTCTAAAAGCAGCTTGTTTTATAAGCTATCGAGGAAAGACAGATTGCTCTATAATTGTCACAATTTTGTTTGTCGCCTTTTTTGTATATGGATAATATTAGGTTATTTTCCCAAGCTTGGGGAATAGTGTTAGTATTCCATATTTCCGAGTATATCTCCCATAGCCAATTTATCCCCGTTTCTCCTAGGTACTTGATTATTTCCGTATGGATATTGTCCTTCCCACAGGCTTTCCCAGTTTTTATTTTGGATATCGCCTTAATCACCTCCTTTCTACTGATAGTGTCATTTTTGTCGTCTTCATCGTTTCCTTCTGTTTCTACCATTTCGACTATTTCGTGGTCTTCTCTGATTATATCGAATTTCTGGGCAAAGTACTCTTTTCATATGTATTTCTGAAGTGCTTACTTGTACTTTGTTTTACGTATGTTTTATTCCAGTAATCCCTGTGGGTTGGGGTTAGAATAGACCCACAGTATCCCTGCTTGTCGTAAGATGCGTGGGGCTAACTAACCCATGGGTGTAAAAAGTTACGAAGTCTAACCAGCAGCCTCTGAACGACAGACTGATCTCACGGAGACGACAAAAGCTATGAATATGGACTGTATTTTAGGTACTTGGAATGTGTTAAGCCTATACAGGCCCGGCGCCTTGAGGAATGTAGTGGACGAAGTGGGTCGATACAATATCGACATAACCGCCTTACAAGAAATAAGATGGCCAGGTAAAGAAGTTCTTAAGATGAAAAAATATACTCTATTCTATAGTGGCAATAAAAGAGAACGCCATGTACTAGGAACTGGATTTCTCGTAAACAATAAATTAGTAAACCAAGTGTGTGACTTCAAGGCTGTTAACAAAAGATTATGTAAATGAAAACTACGAGGACGTTTCTACAATATATCTTTAATATGTGCCCACGCTCCTACAGAAGAAAAAGAGGATATCATTAAAGACCAATTTTATGCAGAACTAGAGCAGATATATAGGGGTTGTAGCACTAACGATTTGAAAATAATATGCTCTTTGGTAATAGGTAATTTCAATGCAAAGGTGGGAAAGGAGGACTGGTTTTCACCGATAATAGGAAAACATAGTCTACACGAGATCTGTAACGACAATGGACTACGGCTAGTTGACTTTGCTGCTGAAACATGCATAATCATTGGGGGAACACATTTTGCCTACAAGAACATACATAAGATGACTTGGGTGTCCCCAGATGGGAACACAAAAAATCAGATCGATCATGTATTGATAGACACCAGACATGCAACAAGCCTTATGGATGTTAGAAGCCAAAGAGGGGCGGACTGCTCATCCGATCATTACCTCGTACGTGCTAAGATAACATCTAAAATATCTAGAATGTTTGAACGCAAGGGAAAGAGGAAAGAAAAATGGGATGTGAAAAAGCTGAAGTCCGAACAGGGACAGCAGAGATATGAAATGGCTGTTACTAGTAAATTGCAGGAAATTAATGTCGCTAACATAGATGAAGATAATATCGAGACGCAGTGGAATACCTTGAAGAATGTTATTATTGAAGCTACAAGAAGCGATCGGTAAACAAAGAAAACAAAAGTATAAAGAATGGTTCTGTGACGAATGCGACGAAGCATTGAAACGGGGGAAACTGACTAGGACAGCAGTATTGCAGGTGGAAACAAGGCAAAAGATGGAAAAGTACAAAGAGGAAAGGAACAAAACCAGCAACATACTAAGAAGAAAAAAGAGAATATTTATGCAACAGAAAATATAAAAAATTGAAGAACAGTACCAAAATAACCAAACAAGAACTATGTACAAAACGGTATATGTTTTTTAAAAAGGTTTCGAACCATGAAGCAATATATGTACATCTAAAAATGGCGACATGCTATGTCACAAGCAGCAAATCTCAAAAAAATGGGCCCAGCACTTTAATGAACTTTTAAATTGAGATGATCATAATGAAGAAAACGGAAACGAGGACGAGCGTTTAGACGAAGATAACATTATAAATATTTTGCAACACTAAGATGAAAACAGCACTTCGAGCATGTCGAGGAATTCAAGTACTTGGGCACAATAATTACTCAAGATAACGACATCACCATTGAAATTAAACAACGTATATTGAACGCAAACAAATGCTTATATGGATTAGGCAAATTATTTACATCAAGAGTAATGTTTCCTCGACATTAGTCTACAAGATGAGACTATACAAAACAATAATAAGACCTGTAGTCACATATGGATGTGAGGCTTGGACAATGACTAGTAAATTTGAAAGAAAAATATTGCAAAAGATCTATGGGCCGGTGTATGACAATCAGGCTGATGGGTGGACACCACGTATGAACCACGAACTGAGACAGCTAAACGAGGATCTAGACCTGGTGGGATGAATTAAAAAACAGAGAATAACATGGCTAGGTCATGTCTAGCGTATGCCCGAAAATCAAGTAATTAAAAAGGTATTAACACACATTCCAGAAGGTCGGCGCCCAAAAGGAAGACCTCGAGGGCGATGGCGAGACAATGTTACGAGTGACCTTCAAAAACTAAAGGTGCAAAATTGGATCATCGAAGCTAGTGATTGGGACAGATGGAAAGCTATTTAAGTAGCTCCTTTCTTTGTTGTTGAATCTCCTCTATACAGGGTGATTCATAATTATTGAATCAAACTGAAATGGTAGATTTCCCATGCCAAAAGAAGACAAAAAGTCTATATGAACATATGTACTTAACCAAACGGTTACCTAGATACAGGCTGTTGCTTGTTGCAAAAGCAACATAATTGTTTCCAATTATTAATAATAACAAGGCATATAAAGTGCAACCAAAACAAAATGTGCGTTAAATTTGACAGATATTCATCAGTAGTACGTCATTTGCTTTTTATAAATGTTCTAACAATCGATTTATTTCGATTGTTAAACTGTACCTACGTTAATTACTTGATGGAGGGGTTTACTTCAGAGAAGTATGCTGATATGGTGTTTATTTATTGGTATTGTGAGGGTAACGCACGTGATGGAGCTAGGGAATACCGTCAAAGGTATCTAAACATCTATTGATGCACTTGACATGCCTTGTTATTATTAATAATTGAAAACAATTATTTCATTTTTGCAACAAGCAACAGCCTGTATCTAGGTAACCGTTTGGTTAAATACATATGTTCATATAGACTTTTTGTTTTCTTTTGACGTAAGAAATCTATCATTTCAGTTTGATTCACTAATTATGAATCACCCTGTATATATATTGAACTCATTCGGGTTCTTACTTTGTGTTACCTATTAGTATTTGTTTATAAATTATATTTTTATCAATTTAAATTGCCCTGTTTATATTATTTGAATATTAATGGTTATTCTTTTTGCTAGCTCCAGAAACTCAGGGGTGGATTCCTTTTATCTAGATTGCTTATTCTGAAATTTGATGATCTGATTTTAATTTTATTACAAGTCAAAAATAACTTCTGTCAAATGATGTCAAACAAATTTGAAAATTCAATGATAAATACGAGATTGTTACATTCGCCACATAACAATATCAAACAATAAGTAATTCCTTAATAATGAATTTACCTTTTTAGTCTTTATTTTCTTTCAGTACTTACCTAATACCTAAAATCACTCACCTTTTACTCGAACTTATCAATGTCCCTGATGTCAACCAACCTGCTCTACTCCGCCAACTGCTCCAGTCAACAAACACAGCAAAAGCCGCCAATGACACCCAATATGTCAGAACTACCCAAAATCAGGAACAGAAGCTCTCTCACAGTATGAACCCAAAACAGACCCCAGTTGTAGTCACTCAACTCCAACACCGCATTCAAAAACACTCCTCCAAATTACTCTACTGACCAGCACCAAGAACCAACGGTCTCTCCCTCAGAACTCTCCTTTCGTACTAACAGCTCGATGCAATCCAAATCAATTGATATACAATGTCAAATGTAATTCTTCAATAAACTTAACTTAGTATTTTTCTCCATTCTCCTTTGTAGATTAGTCCTGCTTTTAGTTTTTACCATATACTTGCTATCTTCTTCCATTTTATATCTCATCTTCTTAAATTAAATCCCATTTCTATTTTACCACGCGAATTTAGTCTTAATATCAACCCTTCTTAATTTCCAATCATTTTTCTTTTAAAAATAGGGTTTATTTCATACTTTTAAATTACACCAAATTAATTACAGCTTTACATTTTTCAAAATTTGTTATCTTAATAATGAAAACAAAATCCTTAACGATATCATATTTTCTCCTTCTAACACACTATATCTTTATTTTTTGATTTCTACCTATGTGCAATAATTTATTTTGATTAAGTATTTGTCCTTACCTTCAAACTTCATATTTAGATATTACATTATATTCGAATCCATCTGTTTCTCAATTAGCTATTTTTTTTTCTAATTACATACCCGTTATTGATATTCCCAATTCATATTCAAATTGATCCCTATAATATGTAACTATTGTAATCCCTTAAACCTATTTTAAAATTGATTTTTATAACCCTGTATTCATATCATTACAATATATTGTAATAGCTCCACGTTGCGGCGCCAATATTTTGCTATACACCTCTACTGTGCTGTTTAGTTTACTCAATCTAACCAGCCCGGGTAGATCAACTACTATTTAAGCCTGTATGGTATTAACTTTTAATTATAACAAATTTCTGTTTAGTTGAATTTATGTATAATATATGCCCTTTGATATAAAATTATTGAATATTGAGTTTATTAAATTATTTAGCTGCAGCAGAACAATCACTCTCAATGAAAGTTGTATAGTACAATGAAACTTACTTAAAAAAAATATGACAGTTATACAACTTTCATTGTCAAAACCACGAAAGTGGAAAGTCAGTCGAGATAATATTTGTTACAATTCTCATCATTTGCAAAACATGAAAAATGTAAGTAGTTCCTTTAAATGCCTCATTCACTTTATTATAACTTTTACTTTTATATCCTTTTACGAATACCTGTAGTTGTTACTTCTCGAAGCACTTCAATCAGCCTCTTTGTTAAACCAAGCGTACTTCGTTCTGCTCACAAAAGTTCTAGGACACCCATGCAAGTACAGCCTCTTAACTCAACACAGCAAGATCATGGTCTCCAGCAATTGACTTCCTTTCAACTGCGCACCAACCCAAGTATGGATGTAATTAACTACCAATGACTGCAATGTCTTCTATCCAAATATGACAGGATACTTCTTACTTACACCAAGAAGATCGACAAGGTCCACGACCAGCGACTGCAATATGTTTCATCCAAATCTCACAAGCTGTTTACAACCTCCAACAAGAAGCTGAATGAGGTTCACCACTAGTACTTAGATGCAATGAATTTTATCCAAATCTCACAACATGTTTATAACTTTATAAGTCCACCACCAATAAATGCTTTGTCCTTTATCCTATTCAGATGTAACTAACCAACTATAAACTCAGTACAGCATCCAATTCCAGAAAATATTATTTTGTAGATTGCAGCAGTTGAACTTCTTATTGTACTCCTACCACAAAGCTTCTTATCTATTAACCCATTATACCAATTTTTTAAAAATCACTTTTTTCCATCTCGTTAATTTATTATTAAATACTCCCTTTTATACACCAATTAGATCAATAAATCATTTTATGAAATGGTTTTTATTTAGAAATTTTGGTTTTAATCAAAATACGTTTTACATTTTAGATTTAAATTTTTGTTAATTTTTACTTCCATTTACAATAAAGGATTTACCCCAAAAATTTGAAATTGAGTTTTCAACAGATCTTCATGTTTTAGAGTCCCCCTGAACCCAAAAAACATGTTTTTGTTCATTGGTCTGTCTGTGTGTCTGTCTGTTTGCCTGTGAAAAGAATATCTCAAAAACGAAAAGAGGTATGGCGTTGACACTTCATATATACGTTTTGTGTACTATCTAGATGCGACAGCAAGCTTTTGAAGAAAATCGCATAACTGGAAGTATGGTGTTTACTCTTGTCATTTTTCGGTTTTTTTATTTTTTCAAAAACGACTAACGATTTTTTTCAAACTTTATATTTTTATTACATTTTTAATATGTATTGATGTAAGATAGGTGATTTTCCAGTTGAATACTTCTAAAATGGGTTTCTTTTGTTTTTTAATTTTTTTTTAATAACTTTTATTTTAAATAGAATACCCGGTATATATTACATTTTTGAATTCAGCTTAAAATTTTAGAGAAAATTTGTCTCTTTAACTAACACTCTATTTTGTACGGTTTCTGTTGAATTTGTAATTCTTGAAAATTTTTGACAAATTTAATGCTTAAAAATTAAAAATTAAATTTTTGGCTAATTATGAGATCACTGTTGTGTGTATCACATCAAATTTTTTATGTAGCAATGTGTCCCTATTCTTTCATCATAAGCCAAATGCCAACCTTAATGTAATTTTCTTTGAAACCGGAAGCCAAATTATAATACTAATACAGAGCGGCTAGGAAAACCTCGACCACTTTTCATGCGGCGATCAAGAGATGACGTTTTAGTAAAGAAAAATTAAATTAAAATACTGGCAAGAACGCAGAATCTACGTGGACTACTGAAATTAGTTTATGTGTAGCAGCAATTGTAATTATGCTACTACGAGCTGGTGGTGGTCGGTTTGCATAAATTTGACTCCAACGATATTGCACTATTTGTACCGCCATTCTGGTAGAATGTCCGATTTGAGCTTGATTTAACTATTTCACAATAGCAATACGTTGTTGAAGAATTGTATTCATATCTGCTTCGCTGTCAGTTTGACAACAGAATTTAATTTTGAAATTGACAGTAGAAAGCAGCCTAGCTAATTTTAATTTAAATACTTAAACATCATAACAAATAGCGACAGCTGGTGTTAATAGCAGAGCCGGATTAAGGGGAGGGCTAAGGGGGCTGCAGCCCCGGGCCACCGAATTTCGGGGGCCTCGAAAAGATTCGAAGGTTATAATCTAGTGCGGTTTCTAATCATTTAGATCCCTTTGTACCCGTTGCATAAATGGGAATGGGGCCTCTAAAAAAATTAGCCCTGGCCCACACATATCCTAAATCCGGCTCTGGTTAATAGTTGAAAAAGTGGCCGGGGTTTTCTTAGCCACTCTGTACGAGATATGGGTAGCTACATTTGTTTCTATTAATTTCACTAATAATTTTTTTTAGCTGTTCAAATAATGGAGATATATGCTTGAGACATCTTAGCTGTTACACTCAGTGGCTTCATTGGACAAGGCCTGGGTTCCAGAAATATTTTTCTACCCCAAACAGTAATAAGTGCGAAATACATTTCTCTCGACCAATGTTGGTGGGCCCCCTCCCTGAGCTGAGGGCCCAGGTTCTACAAACCCTCTGAATCCCCTTTAGTCCCGCCACTGTACACTCTATTGTATTATTTAAAGTGCTACGTCTAAATTGCCTATAACACTGGTCTGCGTTTAAAATTTTTTTGTCTGAGGTCAAAGTTTTTGCACCTGTTTTTGAGTAAATGTCATGTGCTGATTTCAAAAATGTAGGGCATTTTTCTGGATCAGGTCAAGTTTTTTTGCTATCCGTATGTTTTGAAAAATTGAAAGGTAAACTATACGATACTCAATATTTCGTACAAATTTAATTTAACAAACACACAAATTAAAAATACATTCATTTAAAGTAAAGTTATAATGATATAACAATAAAGTATACAAAATTATTGCGGCAGGAAAGGTTTCTTAAAAGATTTTCGTACATGTTTAGCTTCTGGAACATCCCTTTTTAGGCACCAGCTATAGTCGGCAAGCATATTTACATCCCACCAGCCCTGATATCTCTCTTCCATTACACGAATGTCCTGGTGAAAACGTTCGCCTTGCTGTTTGCTAAAATCCCCACAGTTTTCTGGAAAATAATCCAAATGCGAACTTAAGAAATGCATTTTTACAGACATGCGCGCACCAAGGGACTGAAAGCTTTGTATTGATACTCTTGACTTAACTGGTTTCCCAAAAAGTTTTGGATAATGGATTTACATGCTAGCCAAGCATTTTTTTATTACCTTCCATATTTTGTTCAAATTTCTGATCTTTAATTAGTTCTCGGATTTGAGGACCATCAAAAATTCCGGCTTTTAGTTTTGCGTCACTGATGTTTGGAAATTTTCGACTAAGGAACTTAAACGCATGAACTTCTTTGTTGAGAGCCTTGACGTAATTTTTCATAAGCCCTAGTTTAATATGTAATGGTGGAAGCACTACTTTCTGTGGGTCCACTAAAACGTGTGCTAGAACGTTATGTGATCCAGGTTGTAAACCAGGCCTTACTTTCCAGTCACATTTTAAACAGTGTTCTTTATCAGCTCGGCTGTCCCATAGACACAGAAAGCAAGGGTATTTGGTATAGCTGCCTTGTAAGCCAAGCAATAAAGATATAACCCAAAAATTACAAAATATTTCAAATATTTGGTGAGTGTGCAGTAACAGAAAGAAACTAAGGCAATTTTTGGAATAAAACATCCTTTAAGGTTACTTATGGATTACATACCTTCAGATCCTCACATATTTTCCAGTTATGGTCTCAATATTTCAGAGCAGTTGGTAAACGTTCCATATTTTCATAGCTTTCAGTCATTTGTACGGAATGACCCACTGGAACAGAAGAAACTTTATTTCCATTAAACAAGAGAACTGCCTTTAAGCTTCTGCTGGATGAATTGATAAACAACCTGCATTCATTAGAATCATATCTTAAGCCTAAAGCCTCAATAAGACCCTTGATATTTTTGCAGTAAACTAGTGCTGTGCTTATATCTTTTTCAAAAAAAATTCTAAACTTCTCCTCTCGATCACGATATCAGTAGAAAGTTGTTCCTGGAGCAAGTAAATGGTTTTCACGAAGACAAGATCCTAGCAATTGTGCGGACTCCTTAGATAGACATAAGTCTCTAGTCAGATCATTTAATTCGTCTTGTGTAAATGGTTTCGGTTGATTATTTCAATGGTGCTCTCAAAACCAATATTATCTGTCTGCTCATCATCAGACTCTGAAGACAAGTCTGTGTATGTATCTGGTGGTTCTGGAATTGGAACTTCTGGTCCATGACTAACAGGCTTCAATGCAGATGGCACATCGGGATACTTAACATGTTGGCGATTATTTCTATTTATTCCTAAAAAGCAAATTTTACAAATATTAATTTAGACAATTGCATTAAATTTTATAAATTCTTACCTTCTAGATTAGTCATACAAAAATAACAATCAGTAATATGATCTCTTCCTTCCCGCCAAATCATCGGTATACCAAAAGGTAGGCTTTTTATTTCTTGGTGCTCCAACGTCGTAAACCTTCTACCCATGTTTTGCAGCATATGTGAGGTGCGAATGACTTGTCTTGATCACCGAGTTTGATTCCAAAGTAGGCTAGGTACATTTTTTTCACAAAATTCGTAATGTTTGACTTACGATTAGGTAAAGTGATTTGTCCACATATATAACAAAACCTGTCTGGGTCATTTTTACATATTTGTCTGTCCATTATGGAAATATTAATGTTCGCACTCGAATAAAAATACACTTCCTACCGCTGGGATAGCTTAGCAACGACTGAGGCCGACTTGTCAGACTTGTGTGCACTGAGAGGATAAAATAACTTGCTCATAGCACACCGCTGGCTCGACGTTGAAAGTAATTGCGATATTTCCTTTTAAGTTTTGTTAGTAATAAATTAATACTATTTCTTTTACGATAGATTAAAAAGTTGACCTGATCTAGCAAAATTGCATATTTTTTTTAATTCACCAGGCAAAAATGGCAATTAATCACCCAACAAACACACGATCACAGAAATCTCGCAGATCAGTGTAATCGATGCAATTACTTCATTTAAAATTGTATACGATAGATACCATATTATTAGTGTTAATAACAAAAGACACGTACTACAAAATGAAGTAGGTATATTAGAACAATTTTACAAGAAGGAACAAACTAGATGAAATGAATACATTGTTACAACTATTAAATTAATACCTAAAAGAAACAAAAACCTATACCAATTACCTTAATGTACGAAACTTAACATTCTGTGAACTGTTGGAAAATTGCATTATTTATATTATCAGTGCTAATAACAAAAGACACGTACTACAAAATGCAGCATATGAGAACAATTTTTCAAGAACGAACAAATTTGAATATATGAATAAGTACATTGTAACAACTATTAAATGAATACAAAAAAAAAGACAAAAATTCGTACCCCAATTACCTTAATGTACTAAACACAATATTATGTCAACTCTTAGAAAACCTCGCTATGTAAATTATCAGAATTAATAACAAAAGACACGTACTACAAAATGCGGTATATTAGAACTTTTCAAAAACGAAAAAACTAGCAAATACCAGTTTATTTTTCCCTATACTATTTTTCAATGTTTTCTTGAAACCAGGTTTCTGCAGTAGGTCACAGTTAAACAAGTTTTAACAATTCTGATTTAAAGCACGTTTCGTTCTTTGGAATCAATGAAATGCTTTTGTTGAAAATTCAATTTTATTGTTATACAACAGGGTTAATAGTAAGCCATACAACAAAATAAGGGTATGCTGAAAAATGGCACAAGAACAAGTGCACAAATGAGAATGTACGAATGTGTTCATACAAAGTAACTGAACTAATTAACTCAAAAGAAAAATAAACTGTAACAGTCAATCTGCATTATACAAATTTATGAAACTATCTGACTTATTACGTTTACATCCGTTAATCTTGTCCCTCAGAAGACTTCAAGAGTTTGTCTGGATCTACTTACTTGATTTCTTTGATTTTACTCTGCCTGCAGGCGATTTCTTTGATTTTACTTTGCCTGCAGGTGGAAGTGTTTCTGCTAATTTCACAGCGATTGCACTTGCTAAGGTTATAGGTCGCGATTTCACCTGTTCGTGTTTAATAAGCAGGAACTTATTTGCTGAAAAAATCACATTCAATGTTATACACCAATAAATTGCATTATTACAAAAAACTACGCATTCATTGTAAATTAATTAGAAACACTATACTAAAAGCGCAAAACACTTACCTTGTTTTACAGAACCAGTTACTAATAGCACATGAGTTGCATCACACCATTTTATATAACGTGGTTCCTTCTTATAAATGTCTAAGAAGGCGTCAGCATTAAATTCGCTTGGAAAATCATATAATTCAATAACATGACCCATTACTTTTGTAATATCTGGCACATCATAGTCATCGTTAGAGCCTTGGGAAGCATCTTGAGACGAGGTGTCACCCTGTGAATTAATTGTTTGTACTATTATAATAATCTAACATGCTACAAAACATTATTAATTACATAGAAATGTTTATTCAGAGTAAGCACATATTAGCCATTCTTATTGGACATTACCATTTGTGAATTATATAGATGGTTACATGACATAATGTGGTATAAGTACTTTATTGAAAGATGTGAACATATATACAAGGTGTTCCGTAATGGCCACTAAAGCTTTAGGTAGCGATATTCCTTGTACAATTCTGAGTTGAAAATCTTAATACGAAAATGTTGGATTGGTCTTCATGAGCCTTCACTAGCAGTAGATAAAAACAATTGTTTTTTCAGGTAAAGTACCCTTTCTGTTTTTCTGTTTAAAATATCATCAGGAACAGTTGTTCAAATTGTAAAATTTTCTTTCTGCACTTCCCTTCGTTATTATCATTAGTGGTAGACTAAAATGATTAGTAGGTGCAAGAACAGTGCAACCGAGGGAAGCATTACTTGATCGAATTATCAATTTTGCAGACCTTCAGAAGAGATAAGCACTATGCACTCCAACGAGCTACACATGAGATCTATACAAGAGCTAGCGAATGCATCTACGTCAACAGGGGAATTTTTTAAATCTTCTAAATTAAAATGTTTTTTCCCAATTATGTATGTATTACATAAGCAAACAAAAAGTTATTTCAATCACTGTTGCTTTGCATTTAGTTTACTTTCTTTACTTGTTAACTACTACAACTCTGAAATGATTCAGAATTGAACTTTTATCTATACCTTTTTACTTCCTATTGGATTCACCCTAAACATTTTAAATTGAGTTTTCAACAAATCTTCACATTTTAGAGTCCTCTGAAACCAAAAATATGTTTTTGTTCATTGGTCTGTCTGTCAAAAACGAAAAGAGGTATGACCTTGAAAGTTTTGTGCACTATGTAGATGCGACAGCAAGCTTTTGCAGAAAATATTAACACACAGAATACTTTTTATATGGAATTTTTTTTGCGTGTAAATAAAAACAACATCAATTAGTTGATATAACTAATTTCAAGTATATCTAAGAAACCATCTTGTTAATAAGGTAAGTACACTTTGCACAATTGATTGATCTGATTGATATTTTTCTGTTACACTTAGTTAATATGCTGCAAAGTGTGCCAGCAATACATCTACAATGTGCATATGCTAATTGTGCAATATAGAAAATCCGGTGTTAAATTCTTAATGTAAAAATATTATACAAGATGTATCTAATATGTCTTACAAGATATGCACATTTTTCTACTCCTAAAACTAAAACAAAAACCTAAGAACCATTTTTTTCTATCTGCTGTATTTTTCTGATAAAAGCCATTCAAAACTGAGAATTAACACCTGCTATAATTAAATTCTTAACAGCACAGCAAAAGCAAAAATTTACAAAAAAAAAACACTTATATATTCTTTGAGGCTTTTTAGAAGAATAAAAAAAACGCTTGCTTGAGCAGTGTTAAATCAAATTAAAGTGCGAGTTATTTTATATCATTTAACCAGTTGATTTTTTTAATAGTATTTTTTAAAATTTTCAATAGGAAAATGTCTGGCAGCAACACCACATACTGTAAAGAACAATATTATTTTATCTAGCATGCCGGTGCATATGAACATTATACCTACCTATTATCTGTAACATTGCCAATTTTACGAATTATAATTGCTATTATTTTGAAAAATACTCCGTAAAATGCAAAATTGTTCTTAGGTTTTCGTTTTATTTTTAGGTGTAGAATATCGTAGTGCACTTTTTTAAGGACTGATTGGATACACCCTCTATAGAGGGTATTTCTAAAATAAGGGGACATACTTTACAGAAGTATTCTATGATCAAAAATAAATAAAAAAGTTATAAAAAACCTATGTTTGCAAACAAATCTTTACTGAGATATTAAGCTTTAAAGTTTTAAAGTAGATATTTTTAAAAACAATTCATATGAAACAATGCAGCAAATGTTTTATGATTTGGTTGCTGTCAATTTGGAAAACACTCTTAATAGAGCTTTACAGCTTCATGGCCATTCTCTTTGGCACATGTAGGTTGATTTTCCAGATTTCATATTAACATAACACTATAGCTTAACATCTTAGAAAGGATGCATTTGCGGACACGGGTTTATTAGAACTTTCTGATTTAATTTTGATCATAAAATACTTTTGCAAAGTATGTCTCCTTATTTTAGAAATACAAACACCCCGTATATATATATATATATATATATATATAGCGCATTAACAGGCCATTTAGGCCCACAGCTTGGTTATCCTCCTCTATTCCTTACTGGCTTTCTGTCCTCAGCCTTTACTTGCCAGTTTTTTACTCCCTTCTCTTTTAGGTCTTCCTTCACTGATTTGAACCACCGTCTTCTCGGTCTTCCTCTAGTTTCGAGTGATTTGAGCTGCAGCACTGTTTTTGTTGTTCTGTCCTCTGCCAGTCATTGTACATGCGCAACCATTGTATTTTTTGGACTTTTATAACTTCTGTTATTCCAGGTTCATCATATAGGCACATACTTTCCCCGTTCTTTTTGCACAATATATTCTCCTGAAAATTCTCTGCTTCCATGCCTTCAGTTTCTGCTGTTCAACCTTGTTCAGCATCCACGTTTCTCATGAGTATATCATCGTAGGTCTCTCTTGTTTTTATTTCCTTACTGGTATCACTGTTGTCTGTTATGCACGTTCCCAACAACACAAAACTGATCACGTTTTCTATCACTAGCTCGGTTATTTTCCAGTTAAAGTACGTTGCTTGCTTGTGCTGGTCTTCTGTCTTTCTCTACTTTATCCATTTTCATATATTTAGTTTTTTGTTAGTTGATTATTAGCCGTACTTTCTTGGCTGCGCTCTCTAACTTCTTTGTTATCCTCTGAAGTTATTTATAATACCTGGCTTGCAGTGTTATATTATCTGCATATGCTATGCATTGATGGCTCTTGTAAATTACGGTCCCTTTTCTATTTATACCGCTTACCCGGATTAGCTTCTTTAATAGTAAATTAAACAAGGTAGTTGACAGGGGGCCCCTGGTCTTAAACCTTTTGTTACTTTGATATCTGTTGACGGAACTCCATTTACTCTGATCTTGCTCTGCATCCATTGCGTTGTAATTTTTATTAGCCCTGAGTTTCTTTAAAATGTTTAGTGCTTCCAGTGTTTTATATAGTTCAGTCATGGTGACCATGTCATATGCCTGCTTGAAATCTATAAAGAGTGAGAATAGTGGAATCAGCACTGCTTTTGTCCATGCTTGGGGATCGACTGTTTCCCAGACTTCCTTTATTAACTGCTAGATTTTCTTGCTCAGTTCCTTTCCTCTGCACTTGATTAATTCTGCGCATATTCCATTTTCACCCACACTTTTTCTGGTTTTTCTGGTTCTTTATAAAGCTACTAACTTCCTCCAATGTGGGTTCTGCTATTTCTTTTGCCTCTTCTGGTGTTTGCTTGCAGATTACAGTCTCTTTTTCCTATTCTTCTCTGTCATCTTCTTCTACTAATTTTGTTTAACAGCTGTTGTTGCATATTAATTTTTATGTGAGTTTGAAGAGTAATCACTAGTAGTTATGCTTATACCTTAAATGGTTTACAACACCATCAGAAACTCCCCTTCAATTCACATGATTATAAAACATTTTCAGCTAAAAGAGAAGTGCTTGCACGAGGAATTAAGTGCAGTAATTGCCTGGCAGAGCAATTTTACGGCACGATATCAACACTTGGGCAGGAGATAAGAAAGGTCGTATGATAATTCTGGATTAAATACATAGGCGTATACGTTTTTGATTACATTTACGGTTCGTTTAGGTTTTTAACTATTACATTAATATATATAAATTAAAATAATATCTAATAACAGCTATTTAAAACAATCATGGAAGAAATACTAAAATACATTCAGAATAAATTAGGTGAGATGAGCAAAAGGTATTGAAAATAAAATTGACAATTTCCAAAAGAAACTGGATCTCGTTAAAAACAAAGTTAAAGTGATAGAAGAAGAAAATGTGAAATTAAAAACACAGGTTAATGAGCAAGAAATTAAAATTGAAATGCTCGAAAGAGAGATTAGAAAGAAAATGCTAATAATACAAGGCTTAAAAGAAGAGGAGAATGAACCTGATATAGAGATGAAAGAGAAAGTTGGGGTCCTATTTAGGGGTTTAGGAATTCAAATAAACATTGAAAATGAACAACAAAATATTGCAGGACTAGGATATAAACAAGAAAATGAAAAAACCAGAACCAGACCTATACTAATCGAATTTATAATGATGTCAAAGAAACTTGAAACATTAAAAGCAGCAAAAAAGCTTAAAGGCAGACCGATATGGATCAACGAAGACTACTCCAGGTTAGTACAAATGCAGAGGAAAACGTTACTTAGCCATATAAAGCAAGCTAGAGAGGCAGGGTATAGCGCCTTTATAAATTATAACAAGCTCATGTTAAATGGGGAAAATTTTACATTAGAACAGCTAACGAATTCAACACCAATCAACAGCAAAGAAATGAAAAAAGGAAGAACTGTGAGTGAAAGATCTCCACAAACGGAAAGGAAAGAAGATGAAGAACAGTGCTACACGATTTCAAAAAAGTAAATACAGATAAGCTGGACGGACACCGCGATGATGACCGCAATGTTAGAAGGCAGTAGCAATGTAAAAAGAAAACAAGAAAAACAAATAATAAGATAAGTAAAGAAAATGAAATTAGATCTAAGAGCCCTGCAATACATAGGATGCTGGAATGTATGTACCATGTACGAGATAAGTAAAACACACCAAATAGTGAATGAAATGCATAATTACCAGCTAAGCATTCTAGGCCTATCTGAAACGAGATGGACAGGATGTGGAGAGTTAAAATTAATAAAGGACACAACAATTATTTATTCTGGAAAAATGGAAGAAGACGCAAAACACAAAGAGGGGGTTGCTATGATAATGGACAACGATGAAAGGAAAGCCCTTCTAGAATGGCAAGGAATTTCCGAAAGAATTCTGTGGGCAAAGCGAGATTTTTCAATATGATTATTGTAGTGGTATACGCACCAACAAATATTGCCACACAAGAACAAAAAGACACTTTCTATGAAGAGTTACAGAAAGTTTATGATAATATAAGGAAAAAATATTAAAGAGATATAAAGATCCTCATGGGCGATATAAATGCAAAAATTGGGAGAAATAATACCGGTAGAGAAGAAGTAATGGGCAAGGAAGGAGTGGGGGAAATCAATGAGAATGGAGAACTATTTGTAAACTTTTGTGCTACTAACAATTTAATTATAGGCGTCAGTCTATTTACACACAACGTCATACACAAGGTAACGTGGACCTCTCCTGGAGGTAAATACAAAAACCAGATAGACCATGTGGCTATTGACAGGAAATTTCGAAATTTTTTGATGGATGTAAGGGCCATGCGAGGTGCAGATATCGGATCAGACCATGCTCTAGTGAGATCAAAACTTCGAATCAAGTTAAAGAGAAGCGAAGAGAAAGAATGGAGACGAACTAAATTTAATACAAAGTGGCTTATGCAAGACGATGAAGTAAAGAAACAATTTCAAATGAAATTAAAAAATAAATACGAGGTTATAAAAGATCCAAAGCAGCTGTCAATCGAAAGGTTATGGGAAATATACAAAGATATCATGAGAGAATCAGCGACAGAAACGGTGGGTCTGAATAGGGAGAGAAGAAAGGAATGGATGTCAAAGGACACTTGGACCAAAATAGAGGAAAGAAAAGTTATTAAACAGAAAAAACTAACAGCAGAGGGGAAAGATAAAGAAGAATTGGAAAGAGTATATTGGGAAGAAGATAAACAGATAAAGAGAAGTGCAAGAAAGGATAAAAGAAATTTCCAGGAAGAACTCTTAGGCAAGGCAGAACAAGCAGCAGAACTCAATGATATGAAAACTTTGTACAAAATTACACGCAGGCTGTCAGGCAGGAGAAACTTTCCACTTACACAGATATGAGATAAAAAAGCTAAACTGCTTACTAATGATTTGGAAATTATTAATAGATGGATTGAACATTTTAAAGAGATTTACACACACCAAGAAATAACAATAGAAGATACACGATGTAATGACAACGTTAAAATTAATCTTAACATTGATATTTCCGAAATAACAGAAGCAGAATTAAGAAATGCTATCAAAATGTTAAAAGACGAAAAGGCAGCGGGTTTGGATAATATACCGGGCGAATTAATCAAAGCAAGAGAAGAAATAACTATAGAAATACTGCATTGCCTATTAAATAAAATATGGAGCGAAGAACAGATTCCAAAAGAATGGAACGAAGGATTAATTATAAAACTGGCGAAGAAAGGGGACAAAACACAATGCAGTAATTGGAGAGCAATAACTCTACTTAATTCAACCAGTAAGATATTAACCAGAATAATCCTACAAAGAATGAAGGAAGAAGTAGACAGCCACCTACGACCAAACCAAGCAGGATTCCGATCTCGCCGTTCGTGTATCGACCAAATATGTACCCTTAGAATAATTATCGAAGAAAGCACAGAATGGAATAAAGAATTACACTTATGTTTTATAGATTTCGAAAAAGCTTTCGATAAGGTAATAAGGTTGCAGATGTGGAGGATATTAGAAGAGTTTGGTATACCAGACAAAATAATACGGATAATTAAATTACTTTTATAAGGATTACGGGGCTAGAATTCAACATAACCAAATAATAACTGAAAAGCTTACCATTGAAACGGGTATCAGGCAGGGCTGTATTTTATCGCCAATATTGTTCCTTATTGTAATAGACTGGCTGATGAGGAAGACAATGAAAAACAAGAACGGGCTAACATGGAGATTTGGACAGTTCCTGGAAGAAATTGAATTTGCGGATGATGTTTGCTTAATAAACAAGAAAATAAAACACACACAAGATAAGCTGAAAGTACTTGAGACAACAGCGAAAGAAATAGGGCTTAAAATTAACTGGGACAAAACGAAACTTCTCAACATAAATGGTAAGAACCAGAACATCATCGAAATAGAAGACAAAACCGTCAAAAGTACGGAACAATTTGTGTATTTAGGCAGTTTAGTTGCAAAAGAAAACGGTTATCAGAAAGACATAAAAAGCAGGATCAACAAGGCACGAGGCACGTTTAATATGTTAAGGAACATATGGACATCAAACCAGATGACTATGCAAACCAAAGTAAGGATATTTAACACCAACGTGAAAAGTGTGCTATTGTACAGGTGTGAGTCATGGGCACCAAACAAGCGTCAGGTACAAGAAATCCAAACTTTTGTCAATAATTGCTTGAGAAGAATTACAAACATTTATTGGCCTAACGTTATTTCAAATACTGATTTATGGAATCTTACAAGCCAAGAACCAATCGAGAGCACTATGAATAAAAGGAAATGGCAATGGATAAGCCACACGTTACGGAAGCCGAATCACGACATCACAAGACAGGCACTAGAATTTAATGTAAAAGGAAATAGAAATCCGAGGAGACCAAGCAACACCTGGAAAAGAGCCACAGAGAAACAATTTAAAGAACAGGGGAAAACATGGAATGAAATTAAAGCGATCGCCCAAGATAAATCCAGATGGAAAAACCTTACTAAACAGATGTGATTATATAAACAAATAAATAAATAAACAGTAATACTAGTAAAATCAAGTTATAAATTCTAATAGTAAATGCACTCAACTCAAACATTACAATCTATAAGACCTTAAGTGAAAAAAGTTAATGGGACAAGAGGTGCAAGGCCGGCAACCTTGTACTTATTTCAACCAGCCATGGAAACGTCGCAAGACGCCCTTTGTTCCACAAGGAACCACGGGAAGAAGAAGAAGATGATTTTTATTTGATTTCTAAGAAGTTTGTGCAATAAGTAATTGTGGATATGAATGAAATATATCTGGATACACCTTTATTGTTTTCGAATGCTGGCGATTTATAATAATATAATAATAATTAATTATATATTGTTGTATTTGTATGAATCTTACGACTCGCTATTCTGCATTAGCTCCATTACTCCCACATTCTTCCGATCTATAACCGAAACATAATATGTACATTATGTGTTATGTATTGGAAATTAAGAGGTATTTATTAAGAAGTGTAGAAAGAAAGAAATATGCGGGACTGCTTGCTAATCGCAATAAAAAACAGTGGTAAAACATTTATGTTTATCGATCGGCCGGGTTAAAGGCGGCAAAAAATTGATTTATGTTCATATCATATGACGACGGATCGACCGCGAGCCTCAGCTGGCAAGGAAGCAAGGGAGAAAACTGTAGAGCGAGACGCCCAAATGGTGTTTTCAATACAATCTGCCTTGCTTATGGTTATGAGTTGTGGATGACGTATTATTTACAGAATTTCGATCACTCGCAGGTCGCTGAGATACGGCACGTAGTACGTATCAGAATGAGGTTATTTTTCATTCGAATACTTGGAACGAAAACCGAGTTACATAGGTTATTTCAATAACCGGATAACCAGTTATTTTTCATTCAAATAAGCCCATCACTAATTACTATGCTTGCCTAAGTAGGACCATTCATTACATTTTAAGAATAGATTTTTAAGTTAATTTCAATTATAAACAAATGAAATATGAATGCGAGGACTAATTCAATTCAATTTAATTTAGAAATATATCATTAATTTGTCAATATGAAGAGAAACTGGCCACGCACAAGTTATCCTTTTGTGGTCAGTATCATTTTAATGTATTTACATTTGTATATATACTTATCTGAATAAATTCCTTTATCTATCTATCTATCCTTTTAAGGCAGACTTGATCTTCTTAAACAGAAAAAAATCACAGGGTGCTAAATCAGGCGAGTACGGCGCTTGTTCGAGCACTGGAGTGCCTCTAGCGGCTAAATAACGCTTCACAATGCGTTATGGGCAGGTGCGTTGTCCTGGTGCAAAATCCACGACTTGTTTTTCCACAACGCCGGCTGTTTCTTACGAACCCGTTGATGTCGAAAAGAAACGATTAGCATGGCTTTAAATTTTGATTTCGACATCCTTCCTTTTTTCATTCTTGGCGATGCAGGAGTTTTCCAGTGCATGAATTGTCGCTTAGTTTCAACATTGTATTGGAATATCCAGGTTTTATCGCAAGTGATGATGTTTTCCATCAATTTAGGCTCTTCATCTAACCTCTCAAAAAAATCTGTTGACGGACGAGCTTTTGGTCAGGGGTCAAATTTTTTGGGACCAACTTCGCACAGACTCTCTTCATGTTCAATTTATGTAAAATTTTTCTGACAGTTTCTTTATTGGCGTTTACAGATCAGAAATCATTCGAATGCTCATACGACAATCTCCGCCCACAATTTCATTGATGTTGGTCATTGTTTGCGGATTTGAAACAGAGACACGTTGACCTAAACGTTGGTCATCTTCGGTGCTTTCTCAGCCTTTAAAAAACCGTTTATACCATTGAAAAACACACGCACGAGATAGAGAATTCTCACCATAGGCCTCTTTCAACAACTTATAGCACTCAGTCAGAGTTTTTTTAATTTAACAAGAAATTTCACATTGATCTGCTGCTCTTGTTTTTTGTCACACATTGTTATCGGCACGAGAAAAAAACACGTTCATTTCTAACCTCTATAGAAAAAATACTACTACAGTGACAAAAACGTGTTTTCATACCGGAATAGTAGATACTTCCAGCTATCCAATGCTGCATTCGTTTCCCCCCCTTCCCCTCTAGAACGCCTTCGGCGCTCGCAGTCTTGTTATTTAATAGCCAGACCTCATATATTATTGAATCTTCTTTACAGTTTTAATAATATTAATGATAAATTGCAATTTCTAAATCTTAACCTGCAAACATTACTATTACTTAACATCAATGCGCCTGTTAAAATAGTAAAATTTTTATCAAAACTTATGCGACATATGTTAATACCATGTTCATGAGTTGTGCGTTGGTGAAGTTAGGTGCCATAATTGCTTTACGAGTAAAAGAAGCTCCAAGTTGTTACGGAGAGTAACAGATGCAATTCAACGTAAATGCAAGAATTTTATATTTTAGTAGTTCACCACTCTCAACATAATTAATTGGTTATTTCCATTAATAAACATCTTTTTACTACACTTTTTTTAATTACCCATCACTACATATCACGAACTATCATTCCTCGTAATTATGCGTATAAATCAAGAATCACCCTCTACATATGGTATACAGGGTGTCTCAAAAAGAATGGGACACGATTGGTCATAGATTCCTTAGGTTGTAATAAACTGATTAAACCTAATATACCTTAGTTCCTCTAGTGAAAAGTTATAGGGCCTTTAAAGTATTTTTTGAAAATTTTTCCCTATGTTAATTTCTACAAATATCAAAATATCAATTTCTACTTGACTAGCCTCGACTATAAGAGGCACTTCACCTTTACCTTATTGTTAAGAGCTTTTTAGCTCTACATTTGTTATTTGCATAGCTACTTTTTTAAAATTCAAATTATTATCTGAAACGAAATTAAAAAGTCTAAAGACTGTACTCTTAGTTCATAAGTATAAAAGCAACAGTTTACTTTAAAATAGCTACCAAAGTGTGACCAACTCAAACTCTTGTTCATCATTGTATGTTTATGTTATTCTAAGACCTCTATAAAAGATCTGTTCTTGAAGTATAGTATGAGCAAAACGAAAGTTCATCAAGGATACCTACCTTTGGAATTTTGAAGCCATGTGTATTATAGCACCAGAAAATTATATGTAATCCTTGTCCCTGACATTTTATAGACAGTGGCTAATGTCGTAACGTGAACATAACCATGATCAAGATTTACTGTAATAAACGCAACTGAAACATTTCCAAACCCTGCAGAAGAAGAAGATCATAACCTCACTTTGTAACAAATGTCAAATGACAGCTTCATATTTGCTGGTGTTATAATAGAAACGACTTCAAAATTACAAAGACACCTTTGATGAACTTTCTGTTTGCTCATACAATATACTCGTATACCAAGTGATTGGTTTCAAAACCGAACATAGCAAAAACATGGTGATTACAAGGATACCAGAAACATTTAACCGGTCACCTGATATATATTTAAGTTACATATTTAAGTAAAAAGTATGCGTTTCAGAAGACAAATTCCCATAAGACACATTGGTTTGAATTTTATAAAATATTTAGAAATTACCTGAGTCCCAGTCTCAGTTAATTTATCTCCTTTACGTTTCGGAAGTCGAGCTTTGGATTTCTTTGATGGGATCTTACGTACAGAAGCTGCGTCTTGATTAGTAGAAGCTTCACTAGTAGAAGCTTCACTAGTACAAGCTTCACTAGTAGAGGCTTCACTAGTAGAAGATTCACTAGTAGAGGCTTCACTAGTAGAAGATTCACTAGGAGAGGCTTCACTAGTAGCGGCATCACTTTTGTATTTCTTTTCTGGAATCTTAGATACAGAAGCTGCTTCTTGATTAGTAAAAGCTTCACCAATAGAGGCTTCACTAGCAGCGACTTCAGTAATAGAGACTTTACTAGTGGTGGCTTCACTGATAACAGGGCCAATCATTAACTTTCTACCACCTAGCAAAGTTATCTAAAAAGTACAGAATAGTGATTATGATTATATTCAAGTAAAATTGCATATATTTACATTATGAGATGGTAAAACTCCAGATGCCGATGCCAAATATGCTGTCCGAGCGATTAGCTCTTTGCAAAAATCAATATATTCAGTTTTGAGAAAAGGTAAGTTAGTTATCAAACTCTTTAGAAAATGATCTACTGCATGGTTGAAGTCGTCACCTTGTTCAATTTTAACTTGGAATATTTTCTTCTTGCGTGACACCATGGTAACAATATTATCTTTGGATTTGAGCACATCACCCGATTCTCTGTAAATAAATCATAATTAAATTAATACGTGTTTTTTGCATATACTTTAAAAGACTTTATTATTGAGGGTATATTTTGATAACGACCTTATAATTAAATATGTCTTGTTCTTGGTGAAACAGTTCATTTGTAGGTAACTATTATTTTTTTAAATGAAACCATTCCTTATTGAAACACTTCGGTGCTGGTTGGTTTTGTTTCTTTACCATCAGTCATCTCTCACCAACCACCAGTTGTTTAGTAATAACATTGAAATATGAAATAACTACATATATTTAGTTTTCTTCACATGTCAGGTAAAGCAAAATGTTATTATATGTACAAATATATACGAAAATGAGCTGTTGTGTCTAAAATCTTAACTTGTAAATTATAATATAAACAACAATGATAACTTTATAAGATAAACTTTAATTTCAAAATATTAATACTAAATAATAAATAAAAATGAATAACATGTTGAATAACGATTGGCAATTGCTTTGCCTACATGTTAAGATAAGAATGAGCTGTAGTAGCTATTATGAGTAATCATGATATGTTGTGAAACGGAGTTCTTTCAAAAAGGAATAGCTCTTTGACACTATTCCTCAAACAGAAGTGGAGCACGATGTTACCGATTCAACTAGGAATAATTTTAGACGTCACCCGTTATAACTTAGTGAGACGATTCTTAAATTCAAGGGTAGTGCAAGATCTGCCAATAAAAACTTAACATGAAGGAATTAACAGTCAGTCCCATATGGCTTAGCTGTTTTATTTTCTTATTACAATTATAATTTCTATGTACTAATATATTTCTTCATGAGCGTATTTGTTCAGGATTTCTAATTTTTTTTTACTGTTCAGTTTATTTCAATTTTGAAAAGGAGTAATTTATTTATTAATTAACATGCAGTTGCGCGTTAAATAGTTGAATGTATTTTGCTTCCATGAGATAAAAACATTAAAAAAAAAAATTTTACATTAATAAAAAACCTCGCTTTCGAAGAATACAAGTGCTTCATCAAACCCGCTGCAGAAGACTGAAGCAATTATCAAACCCGATATCAAGTATTAAGACGAATATGCATACAGTTCACTGCCAATAAAGACAGAAACGTAAGTATATTCAACCCAGCTTCATTTACTAAATTCCACCACAGTAACATACTACCAACCTTAAAAGTATTTAATCTAAATCCTGAGTTTCAATTTAATTATTTCTATGTCAAAACTCTATTTTGTAGAATCTTGGTATTATATCTGAATACATTTTTTAAACATTAAAAAATGCACAGGTAATTTATACAGTTTACCTAATAGTATACTCAACATAAGGAGAAGCTACAAGGTCTCCTTTGCCTGGCCCGTGCTGTGCCCCACACACTTCTTAGATCTACCTTTTTGTGCCCACAAATTGCATTCACTTATATCATTCTTAAGTTATTTATATATTATTATTTATATGCATTTACATATATTAATCAATTATCGCTGTTTTATAATAGAAGATTTGTTTTTGCTTACAGTGCAATTTCATTACAAACATTAAAAAACTTCTGTATGTTTCATATCCCATCAGACACACTATACCTATACAATGTGAGTTTTGCAAAAATGAAAAAACCTTTTATTAGTAACTTTATCAAAATATTGTAATGAAAGATTGGTGCATACTATAAAACTACAACAGCACCAATCAAATCCTCGAAAACTTCTGTAAGGTATATATTGTCGGCAAAGCTCAAAGCTTTGGCTAACCTAAGATCGCCTAGGTAATTTGCAAAGAATTTCAGGCTTTGACTATAGCATATAACTGACTAGACAATCCTACATTAGCTAAATTTTTGGGCTTTGCTTTATAACAAATAGACTTGAGCAATAAAATTGTCTTTAACTCCAATACTATTTTTTTTAACATGAAGCAGAACTGCAATGAAAAAATCAGTCCAGGGTGTACCAGGGTACCAAACTTTAAGGGGTGATAGTACTTCTCCAAATAAGACAAAAAGTTCCTACAGACATAGGTTTGGAAATGCATCTTAAGAAAGTTATAGCTCCGACAAGGGTGAAGGATTACACTCCTGAGTAGTAAATTTCAATCTTTATGTTTAGTTTTCTCGAAAACTACTGCTCTCAACGATTCCAAACAAGAAAGTCTAACCTTTTTGAATAACTAACCAAAATTTACTAAAACGTTGATTGTAAAAGGTTATGATAAAAAACATCTCCCAACCCTTCCATAAACTACCCCTTCCGAAACTTATGCCAACTTTTTTCAAGGTGATCTAATTTAGCATAGAAAATCGTGTAGTTACCAATGAACATAATTATTATGAATATCTTTGTTTGGGCCCACAAGGTGTAAGACACATAAACCAAAAAATGCTAGTTGTTTATATAGAAATATGATGCGGTCTACGCAGAAATTTAATTTTAATATTACCAGAAATTGAGCTACAGAATGAAAAGATCTCAACGTGCCAACATCAAAACTACAACTCAAAAGCGCTTTTGAGCCAAAACGGCACATTTCCAGACATGGGTTTATATGCAAAATATTGATGTATTGATGACTCCTATAGCCTCTTTAAGTCTGGTAACATGATTTTGAAACACCCTGTATATCTTATATTTACTAATGAGTCACTTGCATGTACGTGTTTGTGTTTGCATGTGTTTTATTGCTAGGCACTCTGTAATTGTACATATGAAACAAAACAAAATATAGATTAGAAAAATGAGCCAGCTACTGTGGAAGGAGGAATACCTGTCAACCTAGCACCCGAGGAATACCTGTCAACCTAGCACCCGAGTATTAACAGGAGACAGGAGATTCACACGCAGCAAAAATATTCTCGTTTGGACAGCAGGTTTATGAAATTCTTTCCCGTATTTAGTGAAAAGGTTGGGAGTTCAAGAATAACTCCAAATATAAAATCACACTCTATTTAAAACTCTTTTCTTCGCAGTTGTTTTTGAATACTCATGTATATGAATTATTTCACGTGATAAATTTATAAATACTTTAAGCTAACCAACTGAAAATCTTTTTAAAAAGTTACTATAGCTTGATACAATTTATTTTAGTCGCATGCCCTTACTTGTTGCCATTTCCTGCATCCCTTATTTCTTCTTCCAAATCACTTTTTTCCGAAGAGCCACTTCCTTTGTCCAGTTCTACTTCTCCCTTTGCTTCAAATTTTTCCTCTTCATCCAGTTCACTTACTTTTTTGTCTGGTTCACCTATTTTTTCGTCTGGTTCACCTACTTTTTCGTCTGCTTCACCTACTTTTTCGTCTGGTTTACCTACTTTTTGGTCTGCTTCACCTACTTTTTCGTCTGGTTCACCTTCTTTTTGATCTGGTTCATCTTGTTTTGTTGATTGGTCATCATCACCCCCTCCATAGGTATAATCTAAAATGTCTCTATAAAAATAAAAATATGTAAATTTTTAATTGCCATTTCAGGTATTGTGCAATTTTCATAAAAAAGCAAGAGCCATTGGAGTGCGTGAAATGAAAAAATAGGTTTTATGGAATATTTTCTACTATTCTTTGTTTTTCGTTCCGATATGAGGCTTTGAATTAAGTGAGTTTTAGAAGTAGGGTGTACGTTGCTTTAAACTTGATTGGATCATTTGAATGGTGAACAGCTCTGACTTATTTCTTTAGCACTATTTAATACGATTAACCTTGACAGCAGGGATATTCAATATACCACCTGCAGGCCACATTGTAGCCCGGTAGGTTTATTATTACTAGTAATGAAAGAACGGTTTGCTTATTATGTAAAATGTATTAAAATTACCTATTAGTTCTGAATTTAATTTTGTCAACCACAAATGACTTACAAATCTAACAGTTGTAATGTCTGTGGACCGCCTAATTCAATTAAATATGTTCGCAGTAACTATTATTTAGCTAGGTTGAGTGGAAGAACATCTGTTTCCATAACAACTGAATTCCGCCTTTGTCACACTTTTTTTTCTTCTTAATCTTTTTGTGTTATGTAACTATTTTAAGTTGATTGTGTTACAATAAAGTCCTTTATTATTATTATTATTATTTATTATTTTAAAAACTTTACAGGATATTTTTGAGCAACCCATTTGACACTTATGTCGGCAAAGCTGACAAACATTCAAATGGAGCTGCTTGATCTACAAAGTAATTTATTTCTAAAAGCAGCGTACATAAATAATTATAAAATGGTTTGCCAAATTTTTACAGAAATTACGTAAAAGTAAACTTATTAAAACTAGCTCTGCAGTAAATATCTCTGTTTGGAAGCACGAACATCTGCGATCAGTTCTTCTCTAGTATGAAAGATATTAAATTAAAGACGAGATCATCCTTAACAGATGGCCATCTAACTGGAATTCTTAGAATTGAAACTTCCCAAATACCAGCAGATATTGATTATTTGTGTAAACAGAAAAAGTGCCAACTTTCATATACATTTTTATATTTTTTATATGCAAATACTGTTAAATACATAAATGTATGCTGTGGCTGTGTCACCTTTTCATCAGCACCGATAAGGTGCACTTTGTCTGTCATCGGTGTGCCATTTATAAAGCAGTGACAAGCTAACACAACAGGTGGGCATTTGTAGGTGGGGTTCGAATCCCACAGACTATGAGTTTTTTCTTCACAAATTAATGTAATTTGCATTACTAAGTGTTTCTTTTTATTATTTCAGTATTATTAGCAACATCAAGATATTTTTATTTATTTACTACATAATTTTGAATAGTTGCTGTGCGATTTCTATATTAAAGACGTTAAAAATTTTCTTCTGTAAATGTTTATGTAGAATTCACCTATGTGGTGGGCTCAAAAAGTAGTTGTATTACTATGTTAATATTTTGTTTAATTAAATAAACATTTAGCTTACTATTCTGCTATTCTATAGACTGATTTTGTATCAATGTATCACCTGTAAATGATCACTGTTAATAAGGTACGATGATCATAAGATTTTCTTACAGTGATTACTCAAAATGTGTAAAACAAACTGTAATTATGTGCCCAAGACAGTCTTGTTCCAATTCTAAATTTATTCAGAATGGAATGGCTTGAGTGATGAGCTGTGCAGAAGCTATGATCAACATCAGCCTCCAGTACCAGCCTACCATATCTCAAAAGCTTCGATCTCACTTCGTACCATTGTTCATAAAGTCTATGTTTGAATGTGGTATAAGTGGCCATACAATTCCTGTTCTCTGTGTTAGGGATACAGCACAGTCTTTCCAAATTGCTGTTAATTTTCTTTGTGCCTCCTTTCGCTTCTGCCTCACAACTGCTATTATTAGATATGCAGCATCCTAGATACGTGAACTCAACAAGGCATCGTCATTTGAAGTGTATTTGAAGAGATTTTTACTTTCATTTCTATTTATTTCCATAGTTTTACTTTTTTTTTATCCCACCCATATCTTCAGAGGTTGCAATGAGGATGCCATATGTGTGAAGATATCTTCGTTACATAAGCTCTAAGACTAAATAAATAAAGTCAGGAAACAATTTACCACTTTGATACTCTTCTTCCTACTTTTTATTATTGAGATTGCATTGTATCAATCTTGATCCTTATAGAGTTTCCCATGTAGAGTTTGTTGATAAGATATGCTAAATGTTTTGAGTGACTTCAGTATACACAGTCAAATGCTTTTTTATATTAATCTAGAAATTGTCTGCTTCTTTCAATAAGTCCTCTTAGATTGGATACTTGCTCATGTGTATCTTTCGCTTTTATAAACCTTCTTGTTTTTTTTATCAATCTTATAGTTTACTTATTTGATGTGAGTTTAAAAAAAATTGTAGTAAGATTTTCACTAGCAAGAGGTAGTAATATTATACCAGGTGCTGACTTGCCTGACACACCATAGTAAATTCTTTATATTCAATTATTTGCTCACCTAATTATTTTAGAGCTAAAGTGTAAATATATTTTTGTAGAGAAAAGAATACTGCATCCATTCATACTAATGCTAATAATTTTACATTTTCCGGAATAGGATAAATCAATGAAAATGGAAATTCAATTTTCAAAACTCCGTGGTGCCTCGGAATTACCTAAACAAACAATATGTGTAGTTTGTTTGTTTGTCATTGATGTTTGACGTTTGCAATAATTAATTAATAATTTTATTCTGCTTAATATCTCTAAGGTACCTGGACCCTGTCCATAACAAAAATGGTTTTATGGTGGACGCTCGTTAAGTAAGCTCCTTGTTTATTGTAAAATATCTGTATCCGGTAAATTCCAAACAGTACAACCATTAATAGACTGATACGGTAACAACCTACACTAAAACGAAGAGAACGACAATACGTTCAAACTTTTGACGGCGATGACTGAAAATTCTAGTATTAGAAAAATATCACAAAACATACTTTTTGCAATTGTTGGAAGAGGAAGTAGCACCAGCGGTGGTCAAAGTTGCTAGAGACCAAGAGATTTGGTTTTAGATAGATGATCGCCCAGCACGCACTCGCATTGTTCATTGGCTTGTTTCGATAAATCCATGGCATCACTGATTTTTATAAAAATGCTAGTTTGATGTTTTGCATTCTTTCTATTCCGCAAAATGGAAATTGTTAGCAAAAGTATGAATGTATGCAGTATTTTTTTCTCTACAAAAAATGTATTTACACTTTAGCTGTAAAATAATTAGGGGAGCCAATAATTGAACATAAAAAATTTACTATGCAAATTCCTATGGTGCGTCGCTCAAGTCAACACCCGGTATACCGGGTGACAATGAGAACAGGCTTATATCTTTTTTATTTATGAATCGATATAGATAAAGTCTTATATGAAGATACTAAAGATAATTTCTGATTGATTGATAAAAATAGTCAAAATGGCCGACTCCCGGTTTCACCGGAAATTATACCAACATTGATTTTTTAAATAGATTACCCTGTATATTTTATGTTTTTCGGAATCTGCAAGTCAAATTGCATAAACTAGTCTCGCCAAATTAAAATTTTTTCAAACAAAAAAAAAATTTTTTTAACTTTTATTTTTTAAGATAGAAGGCTGTAACTTAAAAAACTATGTTCTAATTGACTCTAGCAACTAATAATAATAGCTATTTTATCAAGTGAATAACAAACCCTTATTAAAGAACAAAATTTGCTAAACACTTTTTTTTAAATGGCGCTTACCAAGGGCCATCTTGCCAAAAAAACAGAAAATTTTATTACCAATCTAACGGTATGCATGAACCACTACTTTATCTTTATCTAAAAGTGAAAAATAAGTAATTAATTAATTTTTTTAAGTTTTCTGTGTAATACCTAAGCAAATACGGCAGCACTGTTGTATGTAATTGGAGTCGTAGATTGCAAAAAACATAAAATATATAGGATGATCCATTTAAAAAATCAAAGTTATAGTGTTATTTCCGGTGAAACCGAAAGTCGACCATTTTGATATACTTGTATGTCAATCCAAAATTATGTCTAGTATCCTTGTATCAAATGTCATCCAAATGCATTCATAAGTAATGGAGATAGTCATGGCCCTGGTCTCATTGTCACCCGGTATATAATATTTTATTATCGCTTCTTTTTTATATAGAATGATGCAGACAGAATTAGTGCAGCCTTCTAGCCATTCACTGTTTCTTTCAGATTTTGTTAGAAATATCATGGATCCATCTGACTCCTCCTGTTTTTTTCACCATTTCTGCTGCGATTTTGTAGTCCTCTGTTGCTTTCTTCAGCTTCAGAATCCTGATGACATCCGTAACCTATGGAAGTGTGTACACTTGGTTATTTTCGTTTTGTTATATCTGTAATTGGATATCTGTGCTCTTTTCTTAACTGTACATGATGCTCGTGGGAATGGTTCGGAGAAAGTGCTGTGCATTTGTTTTTCAAATCAAGCGCACTCATGAAAATGGCTAAAAGTAAAATTAATGACAATAGGTTTAATGTGAAACGTAAAGCAATCAGGAACATGATTAGTGATAGTGTTCGTATCCATTGAAATTGTTTATTTTATTTTCTACAATTTGAATTCCCTGTCTTTTCCAGTTTTTAAATGATATGCTTCTTCCTGTCTATCTTAAATCTTTTTTCAGTTTTTCCTGAAAATACTAAATAATCACACGGCAACCTTCACTGCTGTGGATGTTATATACAAAATGTTGAGAGAACCATTCTCATTAATCTTACAAATTATTTCCTAAGCTCCCGATTAAAGTTTTAGTCCCTGAGATAGAAAAATGTCTCAGTTCTTTTCATTTTCCGAGTCTTCTTTCACAATTCTTTCCATTTGTCAAATGGATATTCCCGTGGCAGCAGCTATTTGAGTACAGTCAGACCTCGCCGTTCGCGGGGGTTACGTTCCAGAAGAATGCCGCGAAGCGCAAAACCGCGATGTGCAAGTAAACACATAAATGATAAAAACAGGGTTAGGTTCCATTAACTAGATTTATTTATACTATGCAACCTTAATAAACCAAAACTTTTCTGCGTTTTTGGTCTGGCAAATCTGAAGCAGAAACTTTATGCTTTGACGACATGGTTTTCCGTGTTTTAAAAATTAAACTCAATTGAATTTTTGGCAGAAACACTCGAGAAGACAGTAAAGTTTGAACTAAAATTCCATACGTAACATAAGTCTATGACTTGAATCTAGAGCTCGAATGTCCATTTGTTTATTCAAGTTATAATTTTATTTATTTCAGGTCCGATTTGGTAATAAGAGATTCAAAGAAATAAGCTCGATAAGTGAGTGCGAATTAAATTAAAATTAAAATTAAAAAAAAAAAATTAAAATTAAAAAGTTTGTTTACAAGTTCGTGATAAATAATGTTATTTAGGTGTTCATGACATAAACCGCATACATCTGCTTTATTTACTTACGGCCGGTCTTATAAAGGTCACTAACCTGACGTTAACTTTAAATTGCTGTTAAAATAAACAAAAGCTCATCAAAACGTTTGCGCTTATGACATATTATTTATTATTAAACAAATTTGTATGCACTTTTGTTTATTTTAACAGCGAATTAAAGTTAACGTCAGGTTAGTGGCCTTCATAAGACCGACCGTTAGTGTGTGAAAGTTGAAACAGTTAACGTGGGCAATTCCATCCGCGAACGGCAAAGCAAATATCCGCGAACGGCAAAGAAAAGGGAGCACAAAGGTGCCCCGCGTAAAATGAAATCAGCAAACCGCAAAGCCGCGAACGGCGAGGTCTGACTGTATTTTCTCATCACTAATTGAAGATTTTAAATATCTGAACAATTTGTAAATGACTACACGTTCAGGTGCAAATTGTTTTACCAACAGAAAGAAGTCAGACATCTTGTTTGTCAAACTACCTAAATGCTCCAATAAACAAATTACAGCTTTTAAACACATTAAATAATTGTAATCCAAAGATCAAGCTAAATGTCACAAATCAGAGTTCTCGAATATAGATTACATAATCACAATCCAAAAATCTTATTCCAAAATTGAATCAAAATAAAAGTCAAAGTTCTGGAACACTGTAAATTATTATTCGGATTTGCCGCTGCGTACTAACCAATAGTTATTATTTTTGTAGTACAATATATTCACAAAAGCACATTGTTTACCAGACCATTGTTCCATGTTTACTAAATGGCATAGAATGACAGATAATTGGACACAATAATCCACAGCTAACTGTGTAGTTGCTAAATAATATTCTCAAAACTTCCCACTGCAGTGGACTATATTGTATATTAATGTTAATGACTGTAATTAGACCAATGTATAGGTAGCTTTTGTTTTACGATTTTCCATTTTATGAATTCTCAGCTTTACACATTTTTTTTAAATGATACCATATACATAAAAAATCAACGGACTGTCTATTATATTTCAAACATCGTACTAAGTGTATATTATGACGTTCAGGAAGACAGATTCGAATTTCTGGTATGCAGTTAGTTGTCACACTGAAGCTCAGGAGTGCGTTGCATTGCTTTGTCTTGCCTTTGAATTTTAAAGTTACTAAGAAGTAGTGTTTTCATTGTCGATAAAATGGGACACAGAAGACCTGTACCTGAAATTTCAATAATTCTTGACTTTGCAAAAAGTAACAAGAACTCCTTGTGTTTTTCTTTGTCATAATGAAATGAACATCTAAAGCAAAATTATTAAAACAAGCAATAAATATAGTAAAAATATTTGCAACGAGAAACATTTTAATTGGTTCGTATAATGCTATTTAGTGAAGTAGGCAATGTAATTTGATGTCGTAATAGTTATTGTTAATAGTTAAAATAAATAAACAAAAGTAACAAACATATGCTGTTCTAAAATACAAATTTAACGCTGCATACATAGTAAATCTTCCTTACGTTACAATCCCATGTGCAACGCCCATGGTCACCAAGCAAATGCACAGCCAAGAATTCGTGACAACCCTTTGATCTTTAGTATTTTGTACACACAAAAACCTATATTATTAATAGATCAAAAATAAAACACTGCTGGAGACTGTGATTTGAAACTGATCACAAATGGTTAAAAACTCGTAACCACACAAATATTTAACCAATCGCTAAATACGTATTTTGATAGCTAAGCTGTCAAATTTCGATAGCCTTGGAGAAAAACTAAAACACGAAAAAGTTGGCCGAATTTGGTGAAGAGGCATATGTTTGGCAGCTTGTCGTGTTTAGTTTTTCCCAAGGCTATTGAAATTACAGCTTAGCTGTTGAAATACATATTTAGCGATTGTTAAATATTTGTGTGGTTACGGGTTTTTAACGATTTGTGTTAATAGATTCCATAATGGTGTACAGCAGTCTACATTTAGAAAGTGGACAATATAGTTTTAAATAATAAGTAGATAAATGAATCATCAATCGATAAATAAGTAAAAATCGACAATACAGACTGCCCATTTTAAAACTTCGAACTTGAATATTTTTAAGGAGGGAAGGTACCCAATAATATTTTGCCCTGAAAAAATTATTTACTTGTTCCTGAAGAATGTTTTTTGGAAATTGTTGGCAGGAACAGTACCAAATAGGGTTGTACTGAATATACGAGGGACGATCAATGTATTCGCAGCCTAACATATAAAGAAACAAACAAGACGTTTGAATCAAAATTTATTTTTCAAGATAATCACCCTGGAACAGGAATTTTATTCAGTCGACACCAAGATTGGACCACCGCATTGAGGTGCATCTTTAGGAAATTCTCTTCGATGCTTAAACTCTGTTGACCACTTTTTGACCGTACTGTAAGAAGGGGCATACTCACCCTATGTAAACACTGGTAGATTTCAAGAGGCATAATTATTTTTGCACAAATATTTAATTACCGCATTAATTTCACCTTTTTCCCTTTTATAGAACCTAGCATGTATTCCAATACTAAACAATTAATAGCACGGCAACCAATAGATGGTAACCATTAAATTTTGATGAGTGATACTAAAAATGACTGGTGTGTCAAATGACAGCAATTGTATTTAAAATGTCTAAGCTTTGTATGTTAGGCCACTAACACATTGATCACTCCTCGTATCTGCAATAAAAAGTAATTATCACCTATAGTATAAGAGTTAGCATTTTCGACAATCCTGCTCTTAGTTAAATTCAATTAAATTCACATTTTCAACATAGATAGAGAACAAATTATTCTAGGGTATGACATATTTTATCAAGTAATATTGACATGTCAAACCTATTTATAGGAATTATACTGAAATTTTATATAATTCAATATCAAAAAACAAACATAAAATCTCTCCTAACTCGTAATTCGCTTAGTACTTTGCCAATTCATAAAGCAAAACTTTAGACATAGTTTTTTAGCTTTAAATATTTACACAATCAACAATTTAGCCTGTACTTGTCTATAACACTTACTAGAATTTTAAAGAATAATGAAAGGGACAATAAAGTTTTCTGGTGGAAAGAGGTTTAATCATGTTTTGAGTAGTTCATATTAAAGGCGGCGTTACGCAGCAGCGTTATCCTTTAATTCAGGACCATCGTGCATAAACATCTTTTTCTGTCTCAAAATATCGTGTAAATGTATTTTGTATAAAAAGAAAATATGGCAATGAATATAATCGCCTGCACCCTAAAAAGAAGAAGAAATTTGGGGACACTGCAGATGCAGAAGCAAACATGGATTACGGGCCAAATGCAGCAAAAGACGATTTAAGAGAAGATGAAATAGCACTGAAGTGACAACGTAGATTTAATTGCTAAAGAAATGATGGGCAGCATGATAATGTAAAATGACATGAAGTTAGAAGAAATAGAATTGCAGCTTCATCATTTGGGAGAATATGTAATTGCAGAGATACTACCTCTTGTTATTCTTTACTAAAAAATCTACTTTATAGCTTACCTCATCTAACAACTGATGCAATCGTTTATAGAAGAATGCATGAAAAGGCAGCTATAGAAAAATATGAATAAGAATGCAGAAAACAGTGTCAGCGTAAAATCATGTGGCTTTTATATTTCCAAAAAATATCTCTACCTAGGTGCCAGTCCTGATGGACTTGTGAATGATGATGGTTTAGTGGAAGTGAAGTAAATGTATTATTATCAAATACAAGTGCAACTAAATATATTAAGCAGAGATTATTGTAACTTAGTATTGCACACAGACGTAGATTTAGAAATCGTTAGAATTTTAAGATTCACATTTTCGGAGCAATGTCATTTTGCCAAAATTAAAGGAATTTTTCTTCAATTATCTGTTGCCAGAATTATTTGATCCACGAATCCCTAGAGGTTTACAAGCTAGGGATTCAGAACTGATAATAAACGCCAAATCACAAAAAAATACAATAAAAACAGGGTGTCACTAAAACTTGTTTTTTTTATATTCTTGTGCATAAGTAATATTAAAAAGTAAAGTTAGAATTTTCTTGACTATTCTAAGGTTTAAAATTCCCAGAATCTGTTAAGTATATAGGTAAGTACTTCTATAAAATTTACATATAAAAAATATTTTACCTCTGTGTTTGGACCAGGTGTTGCTTGGATTGAAACTAATTGCTTGAAGCAAATTTGATTTTTTCTACGGCCTAAAAAAACTTGTAAAGTACAATTTTTATTTAAAATATGCCGAAATAATATTAAGTATTTTTGTAATAAAAAATTGATGCACCTATACAAAATTTTACAGATGTGGAGTATCTTGATGAAACCTTAATTTAAGGTCAAACTTATTGGATTGAAGTACACCGATCTTTGTAAAATTAAGCGTAGATTCATAATTTTACATTTTTTATCTCTTTTCTTAATAATATAATAATTTGAAGAGAAAACTTAGTATCCTCTAGAAAAATACCTGGAAACCGTTGTGCGTACAACCTAGCAGCAGTTCTTGCATTTTTGAGATATTTGTCCAGAATTATAAGCATATCCACTTTTCCGGTTAGATTACATTTTGCACCGTTTAACACAATAACAACCTATTTGATTAGTGCAACGTCAGATTACTATACAATTTAATATTGCGCCGGTGCTCTACCTTGCGGTACTATACCAACCGAACATCAGATTACTGTAATATGAATGCTCTAATCTTAATTATCAAAGTACATAATTTTAAAATTATAGTCCCCTTGCATCTGCAGTGTGTGTTGCCTATTTACAGAACTTCAGGGTCAGAGTTTTAAAATGGGCACTCTATATAATACCAGTACATTTAACTAAATTGTTTTACCCGATCATTTCTTTGTTGTACACAGCCGTCATCTCTTTGTCTCCCAGTTTTACACGAATTGCTGTCAAATTAAGTTTCGTAGCTGCTTTCTCCACATATCTTGCCAAATGGGGACTCAAATGAACCGGAAAAAGCAAAACTCTGTAAAAAATTGTTTTACATCATAATCTAATTATTTAATCCTCATTTTTAATGTAGTATATTGTCAAGACTAGTTGCACAATATTAATATGTTAATATGTTTGAAAGTTATGAAAAAGAATTAATAACTGGAATTAGCAAAAAAATTTGAATAAAGCAATGCAATGTTAGAAGTGACAAATAATGAATAGTAGCGTTATTTCAAAGATTTCTTGAACAAATGTGTGCAAAAATGACAATTGAAATAGAGGTAAAATTTTAATAGAGAAGTTACAATAGGCAATGAAGAGTTCAATCATCGAAGAGCTATTTTAGGTACCTATAGTCAGAAACTGTACAGGGTGAATTTTGAAAACCAAGCTAAAAACTATTGAAACAAAATATGGATCAAGCATAGTATGGGTTGGGGCACTTCAGATCTAATAATCACCTTGCTACAAATTAAAAAAAAATCCAATAATTTTTAATAATAAAATTAGTGCAACCGTTCCAGAATGTAAAGTGCTTCTTCTTCTTCTTAGCCATTATTCATCTATCTTTGGACATAGGCGTCTTCTTCTAATTCTCGCCATCAATCTCTATCTCCAGCCGGTCATTCCCAACATAATCCCGCCATTTTATTTACATCGTCACTCCATCTCATTTGGGGATGTCCTCTTGCTTTTTGTCCCAGATACGGTCTCCAATGTTGGATCATCATGTTTCATCTATTGTCTTTTTGTCTAATTGTGTGACCTGCAAAGCCCTATTTAACACGTTGACTGCCATGGCATTTTTATAAAAACCGTTCCTGGATGCCACGGTGTGAAAATCGCAATAATCAGTCAAAATGTGTTAAAAACCAACATTTTTAATATTTTAGTTCACATACTTTTTATGATGCCACTATGTGTTTTACTAGTCTATTGCGGACGCCCAGCACCACAAATTTCAAACCAAACGCCACGTGTTTATTTGTGCTGGGCGCCGCAAAACAGTTTGTCAAAAACGAGTTAACTCGTGGCTGGCGTCAGGCTATAGATTGTCGACCACAAGTTAACTCGTGCTTGGCAGTCAATGTGTTAAGTTTGGCCACTTTTGCTGTTACATCTTCCACCTTTGTTCGATCTCTTATCCAGATGTTTCTCTTTTTGTCTGACAATTTTATTCCCATCATCACCCTTTCCATGGCTCTTTCTGTTTTTACCAGTTTTTCTATATTTGCTTTTGTGAATGTCTAGATCTGGCACTCGTATGTTAGGATTGGTAGGATACACTGGTTGAAAATTCGACTTCTTAGGTATTGTGGTATCTTGTGGTTCTTGAAGACCCATGACAATTTTTCGAAATCTGCCCATGCCAGATAGGTTCTTCTAATGATTTCCGCAGTCTGGTTTTTACTGTTTAGTTTGATTTGATTTGTAAAGTGCTACTATCTCATAACAGTTTTCAAATCATATCGTTCACCGAACTTCAATAGCTAATGCACTCCTTACAAAAGTGTGCAACATTTGAATAGCATTTTTCTATTGATCGAACTTTTAAAAGCTATATCATAAGCAAACATGTACATGGATCAAGCTGCTCTTAATTATTTTAAACTTGGCATGCCTTTATTTATTTGTAGCATGTGAAACTGGTTCTGCACAAGCAAAAATTTATGAGGAGTAACTAAACTATTTCTGTTGGGTGAACGATGTATGGAAGGTTAGTTTCTTTGGACTTCTGTTAGGAAGTATAGAGTCATAACTAAGGCTTGCTATTGAGCTTGGTTTTGTGCTATGCATTTCCGTTCTTTCCAATCGTGGTCAAACTAACAACTTTCTTCCATTGATCTGCTTCATGTCATCTTGGGTCTACATTGTCTTCCGAGTCCTTGCGAGTTTTACTCCAACGGTCTGTTTGCCTAATGTCATCCAGCTAATGCCATGTGTGTCCAATCCATTGCATATATTGTTTGAGGCTACGCTACGCTACACGGTTACTCAAATTATGATTATTAAAATTGAATTTCGACTTAGACAGCGCAGTCTCTGTAGATGAACAACTAGCATTCAGTGGCTTAATGTGCCTTGCACCTTTGAAAAAGGATACTTAAGCAAATTTGGCCTTTTTACTATTTGTGCACCTATATTGACTAACAATTCGCAAAACATTGCAGCTTGTATAATCGTAGTAAAAGTTGCTGCCTTTCTGGTTGATTAGTCATACGCCACAGTTCCTCATTGAAAATTCATTCAGGCCAGAAGATATGACATATGACAGATCCTTCTAACGCATCTGTTTACAAATATATGTAGTTTCCTGGATATTGCTGCTGTGACCTACCATGTTTTGCAGCCATATAGCAACACTAACTTTATGTTGGAGTTGAATAGGTGTAGGTAGTAGCTCAGTTTTTCTAAATAACAGAGATGTTGACCATACTTTTTGAAGCATGCTGAAAGCTTGCCTAGCCTTTTGAATTCTCTGTTGTAGATCCTCCTTTGTGATGGTATATCCTAAATAGCAGAAGCTGTCTACATTTTCGATCTGCTCATCGTCAATACGGAACTTCTTAGGATTATGAGTATTAAATATTAAAATTATCAACTATCAACATTACCAGTGTGAGGCATGTAACAAAAGAAGTGATGCCGATATGAACGTTTTAAATAAAATCAAAGGCCTAATGCCATGTCACACAACACGAAAGAAACATTGCGGGTCACGCTAAATATAAATCTAATGCAATAGGTAAAATGACTTAGAAAACTTTTTTGGACAAACAGCAGAATAATAATCAACGGCAAATTTCTTTCAAATTTGGGCTTCACGGAGTAATTGAAATGACACAAAGGAAGGTGTATGTATCGTATGGCTTGTGGTAGAAAGGTAGTACGAAAACATAAAAAATTGGATGAAAACTACAACCTGGCCAACATTGCTACGCAATATGAGATCAACTGGGTGTTTATTGCAGGTACTGCAAAAGTCATTCTGCTGTAAATGAATGTAACATAGGTATAAGTATTATTGATGAGAATGTAATTCAGGTACTCAGTTCGCAGTTGACCAATTTTGGTTATGTAGTCAACGTATGTATTTTCAACTTAATAATTAATGTCTACCCTGACAAGGCGTTTTACATGATAACAATAACCGTATTTTTGGAGTCACTGAATATACTGCTATAAACTTACGGTGGTTTAGAAAGATTCATGCGGTCAAAATTTTCCTTGAAAGTTTTCAATTCCTTTGTAATAAGGAAGGTAGGTGATGCTGAATACACTTGGCGTGTGTTTCTGCCTTCGTCTTCCATCTTCTACCACAACACTTATACGCGAGTTCTAATTTGCTAAATAAACGGGTGCGTCTAGCTTCCAAGCCCAAAATGAACGAATTTGTTTTGCAAGCGAACTTCACTTTTGCGCCGATACTGAAATTGTTTAACAAATGAAGCACAGAACAATACCTAAACGAACAGCGTTGCCAGATTTATTTCAGTGTTGCCAACTCTTGAGTTTTTCCGTAATCGAAATTTAAAAAAATAGTAATAGATTTTGCAGCTTGCGTAATAGACTAAAAATAATTTAAATTCTACTCAAATTCGTCAAAATCATCAGTTTTTTACTACCTTTTACCATAAAGGAAGTATTGGATTCACCCCAAAAATTCGAAATTGAGTTTTCAACAGATCTTTACGTTTTCGAGTCCCCTGAACCCAAAAAGCATGTTTTTGTTCATTGGTTTGTCTGTCTGTCTGTCTGTGTGTTTGTCTGTGTCTGTCTGTGTGTCTGTCTGTCTGTGAACAGAATATCTCAAAAACCAAAAGAGCTATGGCGTTGAAACTTTATATATAAGTTTTGTGTACTATGTAGATGAAACAGCAAGCTTTCGAAGAAAATCGCATAACCGGAAGTAGGTGTTTACTTTTGTGATTTTTCAGTTTTTTTCAATTTTTTCAAAAACGGCTCTAACGATTTTTTTCAAACTTTAAATTTTTATTACATTATTAATTTGCATTGATGTGAAATAGGTGATTTTCCAGTTGAATACTTCTAAAATGGGTTTCTTTTGTTTTTTTTTTCTATTTTTTTAATTAATTCCTATTTTAAATAGAACAACCGGTATATTATTACATTTTTGAATTCAGCTTATAATTTTAGAGAAAATTTGTCTTTTGAACTAACGCTCTATTTTGTACCGTTTTTGTAGAATTTGTAATTTTCGAAATTTTTTGACAAATGCTTAAAAATTAAAAATCAAATTTTTGGCTAATTATAAAATCACTGTAAAAGGAAGTTGTGTGATTGTATCACACCAGATTTTTATGTTAGCGTTAACTTTTGAACTCGGTCCTTGTCTGTAGACTAACTGGGGAATGTCATATAGCCCATTTTTTTTATGTGGAAATGCAAATAGCAAAATTCTATGGAAATAATTGGCAGCAACCATTACCACTATTAAAATGTTAATCCAGTCGGCTTTGTAATATGTCATTTGGGTTGCAACCACTCTATTTGTTCGCTGCGGAAAGTATAGACTGATTTGTGTCTCGGTACATTATTTTTGCAGTGAGGTTAGGTTTCATGTTGAGTGGTTGACATTTAATTAAGTATTTTAAATTTTAGTTGTGCTTGTTATAAACTTAAAATCTGATTTTAAATTAGTTTTAACTAGATAGGTATATGCCGTTCACGATCTTTTTGGGTCAGTGAGGCTATGACCATCTAGTAATTTTTTAGGCAGTACCTCTGCGGCAACAAAACTCCCTAATGGAAATTGACACTTTTTGTGTTAGGTTAGGTTGTTTCCAGTTTAAGGTTATATTTTCTGAATAGGTACATTGTTGCCGGATCTCTGTTTAAACTAAGGATGAAAATTGAAATGATTTGACAATTGACGACAGAAACGAAAATGATAAATAATGCATAAAGAAAGCATTCAATATTAATGTTTATTGCAATTTTGATCAGAAACTGTGTACATGATATGAATACCTATGCCACTTTATTTTGCATGCTTGCTGCATGATTGATTTCTTGCTAGTGTGGAAGGATAAAGACGTCACAAACTGATGCCAAATAAATTTATTAGAGCAAGTGAGCAATATTGGTCTTATAGAAATTAACATGTGAAAAATGTAAATATCTTTTCAAATGGATGGCTTGCTGATTTTACTTTATGTTCATTTTCACATCTGCCACATAACATTTCAACAGTAAAATAGTAATAAATCAGTAGGTAGTAAATTATCATACATTACGTTGGATTGTTTTTTCTTTCCAAAATTTCATTTTTTAACGTACAGCAAATATATTCTCTAGTCTCCACATCAACTTGTGTTTTTTTTTAATCTGGCCTATAATGTTTAAATTGGAAGTAGCATCGTTTAATGGACATTTTTTGTTGTAACAAAATTATTTTGGGTATTTTGACTTTTCCTTTGACGGAAATTAAAATTATTTTTTTCTGCTGCTGATCATGTAAGTCAGGGATACAGCCTTAGTAACAAAACGTGTATATATTAATATTATTATTAAGTTTTTAGGATAATAACATTATCAACGCAAGATGCAGACTTAGACGTTTTGTTTATAATTGCAAGTGTTTATGTGACATGTGGCACTCACAGGTAACGTGACTCACGAAAATTAATTCTGGAGACAGGTGACAAACCAAACGATTTTTTCAAAAAATCTAGGAAAACTTCGATAAGCAGCGGGAAAAATATAATAAGATAACTCGGAATGTATCGCCTATTAACATTTTCGGCAGGCAACAAGCCGCGGCTTTGTCTTGGCTTGTACTTGCCTACCTCAAATGTTACGAGGGGAGAATCAAAAGTGATCTACCTAGATATGATAGATGCGTAGTGCGGGGTGGAGAAAGTTGGTGCTAGCACTGACATGTCTTTACGTGTCGGGGTACTTGGTCTTGGTTCAGTCGCGCATCAACTGTTCTAGTGAGGGGTTGTTAATTGTGACTAGTTGCGGAAAATATGAAAAAATTGAGTTTAAAGCACCGAACCGTCATTGAGTTTTTAGTGAAAGAAGGAAATGGGCCAAAGGCCATCAATGACCGTATGATCGCAGTATACGGGGACTCTTCACCTTCGTATTTCATAATAAAATATTTGGCTAAACAGTTTAAGTGGGGACGTGAGTCCACTGAAGATGACCCGCTTAGTGGAAGGCCTCTGAAAGCAAGCACGCCCGGAATCGTCGCCAATGTGGAAAAGCTTGTGCTTCAAGACCGTCGTTCAAAGCTTCTCAATTAGCTACTGAATGCGGCATTTCAAAATCATCGGTTTTGAGAATTTTACACGAATGTTTGTTCATGAGCAAGGTCAGTGCAAGATGGGTCCCGAGAAAGCTGACGCCCCTCCAGAAGGAAAACTGTGTTCTGACTTCAAAAGTAAATTTGGACCTATTCGAGGAAGGGAGTGAAGTATTTCTGTCTAAGATAGTAACGGTTGATGAAACGTGGATTCACCATTGAGACCCGGAGACGAAACAAGAATCAATGCAATGGAAACACAAGGGTTCCCCGCCGCCGAAGAAATGTCGCCCTCAATCGCCCGCCGGGAAGATTATGGCCATAATTTTCTGGAATATGGAAGGTGTGCTATCAATTGATTACCTTCCCCACAAGGAGACAAGCACAGGGAAGTATTACACCGGGGTTTTAAAAAACTTGAAGACAGCGATACTGGAGAAGCGACGTAGGAAGTTCAGTTATGGGGTGCTGCTCTTGCATGACAACGCTTCTGTTCACAAGTCTGCCATTGCGTCAGCTGCTGTGCTGGAATTGGGGTTCCAGGAATTGAACCACCTCCTTCCGGGAGCCCTGGCCCTCAGCGACTTCTACCTATTTTGACACTTGAAGAAACACCTACGGGGACGAAAATTTTCGGACGATGAAGATGTCAAGTGCGCCGTTTCGGCATTTTTCACGGAGCAAGATTCAAATTTTTTTTCTGACGGTATCGTAAGACTCCCAGCCAAGTGGAACAAATGTATCGAATTAGAAGGTGATTACATTGAAAAACAATAAATAAAATTTTCTTTCATAGCTAGGTAGATCACTTTTGATTCTCTCCTCGTAATAGGTCCTTACATTCCTTGTTACTTAAATAGCTATTACACACTTGATAAATCATTTATTTTCTTACGAATATTAAAATAATGAATCTGGCAATGTGGTGGCAAGAAAATGTCGAAGTGACACTGACAGGAAAAAAGTTGCATCCGCTACATCACCGAATCAGTTAGTCCAACATGAAAAGAAAACATCATAGCCAACTCTGTTCCAAAAAGGTCGTGAACGGATTATATTGAACTGACGACAATTTCTGTTTATAACAAACAGAACTACAATTTAAAATAATTAAAATGCCAACCAGTCGACATGAAACCTAACCTCACTGCAAAAATAATAACCAGAAACGTATGTATCAACACAATTCAATCTACTGGCAATGCTTTGCCTAGATTGCATTTCATATGAAAAAAAAATTGACCACATAGTAGCGATGACTATTTACTTTACACAAGATGCATTTTTCAAAAGTATACTAGCCTACGATTGTCCCATGCCGAGCAAAGTTCTATACATTTTTCAAGTACAAGATAATTGTGTTAAATTGGCCTTTTATTATAAAAAATAACAAATTCATATAATCTGTTCCAACATCACAAAAAGAAACTTAACAGAAACGTAATAGAATAGTAATAGAAATTGCAAAACGGAATAAATTTTGCTTTAAGAGTAGTAGCGTAATTGGCGCTGGTATAAAGGAATAAATCTGTTACTATAGTAGTAGGGTTGGCAACACTGTCAGATTTAGTAATTTGCAGCAAAGTTGGCTATAATCCAATTAGGAAACTCCCGTGCCACTTACAGTGTCATATGCAAAATTTTGGGTGTACATGAAGTACTAAGTAACTACTATTTTAGCTGATTGTACAGGGTGAGCGAAGCTCGTTGTCTCAGCTCTATTATAAGAAAAGGAAAAACGATAGAAAAAATCTGAAAAGAGGTTCTTAAATGGGATTGAGTAAGGCCCATTTTAAGCCATAATTGCATATTTTTCCATATTTGGAAACTGAAGTAATGACGTCATAAAATTTGTTTTTTCCAGAAACATACCTATATTTTAGCATATTTAAAAAGAGATAATTTTTCTGAACACATTTTGTGAAGAAAAAAATTTGCTATCTTCTTCCGTTCAAAATTATAAGCAAATTTGTAAAAAAAAGTATTATCAAAAATTCGCAACTGTCACGATTTAAACAAGTAGCCTTTGGAAACAAATAGCAAAGTCGCATCTGTCAATAATTAAACTAATGGTTGACAAATATTGTTTTGTTGTCATTTGACTATGAAAAATGTTCACGCACAACGAAAAAGTCGACAGTAGTATATCACTGAGAGTTCTGGCACACACAGGTGCAAAAGGTGTAAAGGTGTAGGACAGGTGTACAGGTACAGCTATACAGGTATAGCACAGGTGTACAGGTACAGGTGAAAAGTGCATTTAAGTGGTGAAAAGTGCATTTAAGGGATGCAAAGTGCATTTAAGGGGAGCAGGTATAGGTGAAAACAGCTTTAAGGAAGGTGAGAGGTGAATGCAGGTGAAAAGTGCATTTAAGGAAAGGTGTATGCAGGTGAAAAGTGCAATTAAGGAAAGGTGAGAGGTGTATGTGCAGGTGAAAAGTGCATTAAGGAAGGTGTGTGCAGGTCAAAAGTGCATTTAAGGAAAGGTGAGAGGTGTGAATCTGTTAAAAAGAGTCATCTGTAGGGTGTCGAATTGAAATTGAAGCCAGTAATTGAAACCGTTAGCAGATCAGGTCGCGCGATTAAAGCGTCACAACAACATATTAAAAAGTCATTGACCTGGCCTTTTTAATAATGTCTGATTAGATAAAGGTGTGTGTTAGTTTTAATCTGTTAAAAGCAAAGTATTACAATTTTATTAATTATTAATTATTAGTAGCTCGACATACAAGATAAGGTATCCGGAAAGTGCATTTAAGGCAAGTGCATTTAAGGAAGAAATGCGAATCAAGGTGACGGTAGGAGGGATTAAATGAATAAAATGATAATTAGGAGATAAAAGATTGGTAGTAGTTTTTAAACATTGATGATAAATGAACGCTAATGATGAAATAAGAAGTAATATTGTGAGAGTGATACGTGAAAATAAAGATGCAAGCGTGGGAAGAAAACGTCATTTAGAGACTGAACTAATAAATTATAAGTCAAAACGACTTCGTTCGCAGGTGACTGGCAGCGGTGAGAAGGAGGATAGTAGAAAATTGAAATGGGCGAAGGTGTCGAGTGCATTCAAGAATAGAATTCGCACGGGGGCGGTTGTCAATTTAAGGCATGCTGAAGTGTATGAGTTTTTCGAGGATTCATTTTCGGTGGTGAGATATCAGTTAATCAGTGCACTGAAAAGTTTAAACAATATAAAGGTGAACTTTGTATTTTTCGGAGAATTTATAAAGAAAGAATCGGACGAAGTGAGTTTAAAGTATTTCAATACCTGCAATTATAGTGTGTATGAAAGCACTAATCTGAGAGAATTGTACGATTCTGCAATAGATAGCCTAAAGACAAAATTATCAGATTTTCAAGAGACGGGAAGTGGCTGGACATTAAAATCGATAATAAATTTGACTGTAAATATATCTAAGGCATGATTGGAAGAATTACGTTCAAGTAAAAATGAAACGGTGGGGGAGAAAGAGACATTTAGAAACAAAGGTTTCAAGTATAAGGTGTGGAAAATTACAAAAGTTGCGGGTGGGGAAGTAACCAGTGATAAGAAATTTTTGCGATGATATAGATTACGGTGGATTTACGGATAGAACTTAGTAGTGAACATATCGCAGTTGCTGCAATTCCCTATGAAAATGATTGTGCTGATTGTAATTATGCTGGCTGTGACAAGTGCAACCGATCATTCGTTTAATTCGCAAATGTGGCTAAACGGAACGACCAGTATAAATAGGAATGTGAATAAAACCAATGTAAAAATAGATTTTCATCAACCTCAATGGGGCGACGAAATTCCGATGTTTAACTTCTCGACAATGTACAATGCTTTGCGAGATGAAGTATCACTACCGAGTTCGACAAAGTGTTTGGAAAAAATTACCCAAGAGTGTGCCGATGACAAGGTTCAATTAGATTATCTAATCACACAGACAACTTCGCAGGATATTCAATTGTTGAGTCTCCGCAACGACCTTAACTTTACCAGGACCCAATTGCAGGAATGCATGGCCAAAGGACAGGTGTACAAGCGTATTTTCGATCAGAAACTAGGCTAATAAACTACTACCTTGAATGTGAGAGCGCGTGCGCATAAAAGTAGAGGGAATATGTACTAGAAATAAAACTAAAATGTTAAAAAGTGTCATATCATTTAGAATAATGGCCAGAAGTGCCTTGATGTATTTTGCTTTAGCGATAGTAATAAATAAAACTATATATGTGTATTGGCCTACCTATGTGAAAAACGTCGAGATTTGCCCGAATTTTCAAACTCATTGGCCTCATTTAATGACACGGCTGCATGTGAGTGGAGGTCAATGACCTTCAAACATTTAAACAAGACATTCCTAGCGACATTGGAGTATGCGGACAAAGAAGGCTCCTGGATAAATTACAAGATTCGTTACTATTTTCACAATGGCACCTATTATAAAACAAAATGGAACTTAATGATATGGAATTATGTAATGCTGATGACGAGGAATGTACCTCATGAGTCATGGATATGGATAGCATCAGGTGTACTTGCTGCGATGGGAGTAATAAAGCGGCACAGTTGCTGCTATTTATAATATATTAGGAGGAAAATGTCAACAACATCAAGATGAAGTGACGATGTGTTCCAATCAGATGTCAAATTGCATTTCGACCTGCTGTGAACGATCTCCAACTGTCACATGAATGTCTTTTAAATAAAAACTCTATATGTAATATATATGTTTATTATTATTATGTAACATTATAAATACAATATACATATTTAAACTAATATTCTATTTATTTTACTACATAGTATGCATGCAATTTTAGACAATCAAATCTTTAGCAGATATCCATGTGGGCTCTTTAAAACCTAACCATTTTACTAATAACTGTTCATTATTCGTACGAGTATGGCGATGTTTTAATATCTTCTCCACTAAATACACTTCGGTTTCATTGGTTTTTGCAATTTCCTGCTCGTAAAATGCACCCAAAATAGGCTTGCCTTCCAAATCCTCCAATAGATACGTTGTGGGATTGGTCAGTTGTACTTTAACGATTTTAAATAGTTCCGTAGACCAATTCGGTTTATAGCCTTTCTCGAATGTCGATTTAAATTTGGAAATACGTACAACATCGCCTACACTATAACGAAGTTTTCCAACACGCTTCACACGAGCATACACAGCATCCAGATTGACATTATTATGTAATGCGTAATGAGGTGTTATTCCGATCGTACGATGTTTTTTATTGTTATATTCGGCAGTAACACGCTGCAAAATATCAATCCACCTGTAGTTGCCGTTAAAACTAAACAGTTTTTCAAGTTTTGTCTTTATCGTGTGAATTACTCGCTCCGCAATGGCTGCTTTTGTAACTGAAAATGTGGAATAAAGCCTTATCCCCAGTGTTTTCATGGGTTTTTTAAAGTGTCGATTCCAAAATTCGCTACCATCGTCCGACTGAATATTCTTCGGTGATCCGGCCGCATTCAATATAATTTGCATCGCACTCGTAACTTCTGGGCCACTTTTTGTTTTTAGCGGAAAAGTCCACAGGTATTTCGTATCACAGTCGATTACGCACAATATAAACTTGTAACCGTCATTGTCTTTTGCATCGTAACGATATTCGGCAAGATCGATTTGATACAAATCTCTCGGACCTTTCAGTACTGTATGTCTTCTTGGGAAATTTTTACGTGCAGATTTATGAATTTTATCAACTATAACTTGTTTCCTATTGCTGCTGTTGGGTATTATCTTCGGAGGCGTCATCTTGCTGCTGCTGCTGCTCCTGTTCTTCGAATAATTTCAGCAAATGTTCTGCTCTAGGTGAAGTATGTATAAAGGATTCTGCTGCAACCTTTATAGGTAATGTGTTCATATCGCGATTCCACACCGAACTAAGATGATACAGATTAGCTGTAATGGAGTCTACACATGTGATTAGCGCTCTCGATGTACTCTCGAGAGAAATTAAACGGAGAATGACATCTTCGCGGATCGCATCCAACACACGATCTATTCGATAATTGATTCTGCGGAGTTTTTTCTTTCTAAATTTCTTGGTCACGGCATCCGATTCGGCCTCTGGTTCGCCAACATCTATCAATTTTCTCTTACGCACACTAACAACCTTCTCTTGTACAATTAAGGTGTTTTTCTTATTTACAGCATCGTTATCTTCTTGCGGATCGCCAATGTTACACAATCGTTTAGTTTCCAAATCGTAATCGTCATTGGCTGTTAATTTAAATCCTATTCCAGGTGGACCACGAGCAGCAGCTACACTACCAGAATTAAAGCCACGTGATGAATCGCTAACTTGACTTCCAAAGGTGTCGACTACCATCTTTACACTAATCCTTAAGCTATAATACCCTCTTCTTTTAACTCCTCGATAATAGAGATAATTTCATTGTCATGTGCATTATTACCAGCCCACTTGGATGCATATAAAAGACGTAAACGACTAATCAATTCAGACGGTTTATTCCAATAGACGTAATCAACTGGTTTATCGATATCACGTACAGTTTTAAAAAACCCACTTCCACTTCTTGTTTTAGGCTTTGCCGCCGCTGTCTTTTTCAGCACTTTCTTCGTAGGCAATTTTACAGGTGGCGGCTGCTGTAGATAACGCTAATATTTTACACTTTTGTCTGCTACAACGCGACCACGTATGGTCTTTCCTGCATTCGTTCTATTCACAATTTTCCTATAGTTATCAATATTTTCGTTGGAAAAATTCGTCGGAGTTTTGAGTGTTAACAATTCGAAAAGGCCTGGCGTACTTTTGTAAACGTCGTCGCCCACTTTTATATCGTTGCCGGGTAAAACATCAATAGTCTCATAACCAAATCGCCATTCGTCCCTTGATTTTACATATTTCATACCGTATCTAGACCTATCTACATCCTCATCAGCACGATTCTGTAATCTTTCGATAACATCTTGCACCATTGGACTATATGTATATGTATATGTAGCTTCAGATGATGATGATGATGATGATGATGATGATGTCATGTCTTCATCTTGCACTTCTGCCTGGCTGCTAACTGTAGGAATAGGTGATTCAAGTTCAAGTTTTCGTTTTTTAATTAGCGGTGACGTAGTAGTAGTAGTAGTAGATTCTTGTCGATGTTCTGCATGTGATGGTGTCTCGGATGACGGTTTTACTGCTGCTGCATTTGAAGCTGTAGTCACGGCGGCGATACTTTTCAGAGGTTCGATAAGTTGTTTATGCGTTTGAAAATAATCTCGTTCGGCCTTATGTAAATCACGTTTATAAGCGGCGAATTTTTTCCTAATACTTTTTGTAGCTTTGATTACTTTGTTCTTTAACTGTGCTGCTGATAATGATGATGTATTCTCCATGACGGGGAATTCGGATATGAGACGGGTTTTTAGCTTATAAATATATAAATGAATCGAAACCCATACGATATCTTCCACCACCATCACTGCTGCTGCTGCTATCCTTGTCGATTACCAAAAAGCCATATGCATCCTTCCAGCACAGTGCACACATATCCTTAAACTGTTGGAATGTCATGTCGGCGCTGAGGTGATCGTCGTACACATGTTTTAAATTCAACTCGTCTTGTTTGAATAATACCAGTAAATTAATATTGTCTCTGATAAGATGTTTGGGAATTCGAGCGTACGTTTGACTAAGATAAAAAAAAATCGATGCAATTATGACGACCCATGCTAAAGTATTGTTGTATCTTCTCTTGTCTCAATTCATGTCCAATATCGTCGCATGTAATTAGACTGTACGGTTTTGCATGATTTGCTTCGATCATTTCCTCTTTCTCATTGAATTCATAATAACCGAGACCTTGAATGGGTTTAAGAATAACTCGCAAATATTCGTATTTCGGTTGATTGAGCGATTTCGAGTACACATAGATATTTTGAAATCGTAAACCGTTTGCATCTGTTATCAAACTTAACATTGCATTCGTTTTCCCACAGCCCGTAGGTCCCAGAAAAGATGCACGAACAGATTGAGGCGACAGCCGTCCATGTCTGACGATTCGATTGTTTCGTTCTTCAGCTACATTGTCGATATTTGTAACAGGTAGCGAACTCTCCTGTTTAACCACCCTCATTATACTAATTCATTCCGCATGCATACACACACTTTTAAATAAAATGCCATTTGTTTACACACACTTGTATTTACATATGAATATTACTACAATCGAAACATACATAATTTGCTTACACATCTAATTTACAAATATGATTAGTAGGTTACTATCGACTAGATATTTACAATAAAATCTTATTTAATCTCTAACATATTTTGTCATCATTTCCGTGAAAGGATTGTATTGAATGATGTTATCGTGAATCAGAATGGCAAAAGCTGACGAGCCAACTGAAAAATTTTCGGCAGCTTCAATTTCTATTTTTACATCTACAGGCGATTCTTTTACAGACTCCAATTGTCGTGTACAATCGATTACGAAAATGGGCTTCTGTAGAAACTTGTTATAATCTAGCAAACACTTGTCCGTGGAAGCGATGTCGCCATAGTATTGTGCTCGGAATTTCCGATAAGCTTCGTAAGCGGCCAAATCATTTTTGTTGGCGAAATCCAGTTTCATGCGTTGCTACGGAAATTCGGAGGTGTTCAAATACACCTTGATATTGGTGATTTTCAGGTGAGCGAGATCGGTAGCATATCCAGTCCGAGAATTCATGGTACGGGCTTCTTGGAATGTCAATATTATAAATCTAGGTTTTTCACTTTGGTTTATGTTCTTTATGCGCCAGATTGTCGAATTGGATTGTGGAAGGGCTGAATGCTGATGTAATTCCCATCGGCGATATGGTAGTAGTACAGTGGGCTGTACTCGTAATTTTTCCAGCAGATGCAAATTCGCTTCGTCACTCAGAGTCACATGAGGCACTTCCCATGTAATTTTTGTAATATTAAAATCGACCGCTGTAGTTGCACTTCTACTGCAATTTACGTCACTCTTGCTCCGTGTAAACCCCAATTCCTGCGGTATTCGCACGAGAATTTGTTTATAGTCCTCGCACGATCCCAGAAATAGATTTAGCGGAATGGCATAGACAAAAGTTTTCTTATCTTTGTCGATAGTCTGTTGGATACGATCATGTGACCATCCGGAAGCGCTAAGTGCACTCACGTCGTCTGCCGTATAGGAAACGAGGCCTTTGAGATAAGACAAATAGCCTGGTTGTTTTGCATTGTTTATAATCTGGCCATTGAATAACAGCTGTATATCTTCAAACAGGAATAGACCCGCATTATTTGTGATTGTGTAATCTTTCGAGTCGGCGATTTTCGGTGCAAAGGTTTCTGATATCGTAAAGAAACTTCTGTAAGTGGAGGTCAGGATGTCTGAACTTTGAATCTGTATTCGAATTATATCCGAATTGTTTGTATTTAACGTAAACGGCTGATAAGAGTAGTAGTCTTCCTTGATTATTAAATTATCAACTCGCGGTTTCGAGAAAATATTTAATTTATGTCCCTCTGTATTATATCGCACATGTTTAAAAATAACATCGTCACTATCTCCGTTGCTATCAGAACCACGTTTGGATGGCATTGTTGCGCTATTGTTTACACTTTTTATTCTTATCTTGTGGACTTAGTATGGTAAATCCTAATCGGGTTAAAAATTTCAGATCCGAATTGCAAAGTGTTGTTGTTGTAGCTGATGCTGGCGTGATCGAAGGCGAATTGCATTCGACTGAATCATTATTTCTCTTGCACTTTGGCTTATCCTGTTCATCGTCTTCACTGCTGCTGCTGCTGCTGCTGCTACCCCCTCTAGTTATAAAATCTAGGCCTATTTTTCTCGTTTAAGTTCTAGTCGTACTACCGTAAATGTATCTTCGCTAATGTCCACCAATCGACCTTCGTGGTCCACTAATCTTAATGTAATATTGTTAATCTTATCCACAATCACCGGAAAATAGATAATATGTGAAAGTGTACACTCCAGTTGATATCCTGGCGCTACACTCAATCCAAATTCATAAATCGAATGACAAGGTCTGTTGTTACGATAAGATCCGGCCGTAATGTTTGAATCGACAAAGATGGTATATACTCGAATGATTTCGACGTCCTTGTCGGACACGTGTTTCTTGCCTGCTTCTAGTATTTGCGGATTAAAACCGAGCATAGAACCTATATTTCCAGGTTTTTGAAAATTTATTCTATAGATCGATGGCACTTCGCACTTTAGCGTGCTATTATTCGGCACGAGTTTAAAACGGCTCTCGTCAAATTCCTTTTTCAAACTAGCACCGCCACTGTTATCCTTGGAAATTCCCTCTTGTATATAGGCATTTATTTCGTCGACTTCATAACATCCAGACGGTATAGTGATTTCTTTGTCGTGGATATCGTAATAGAATTTGTTATTGCCAGGAAAAATGTTTCGCACTGAATTGCAGGTGTGCAGACCCACGAGGCCGAGTGTGTAATTATACTCGGACGATAGTCGAATCGTCGGAAATAATGCACCTGTGGTAATTATATTACCTCTTCCCGATACTACGAACGTCTGAGACATATTTGAATGGCGCTCGCTTATGTACGGTCCTTTTATACAGAAACTTGAGGCACAGATGGCCGCAAACGTTCGTGTTATAATCTTGCATGTTTTCGTAATTGTAGTACATGTCGCAACCTCGAAGATAGCTTTGTAACTCCATAGGTGGAGGTAGATCACCGTAAGAGTCGAAATAGTGAACTCGATTTCCGTATTTCTTGTAACACACCCAATGGGTTCCATTGCCCGTTTCATTGTCCAAATTTAGAATTGCACTTTCATTTGTCCAAGGATGACCTTTTGGCAAATTATCGTGCATAAACACTCCTCTAAAGTTTTTAACATCCTTTGCGTATTTTATCAAGTCCACATCCGTTAAAGCTCTTCGAGGCAATTTTATTAGTTTTTTTGATGTTTTTTAAAATAGCGGGGCTCCTTTGCTGCGACTTTTATTCGTCTTAGGATTGTTGTTGTTCCGTGGAGTAGTAGTAGTAGTAATCTTCCCACCTTTGCTATATGGTCTCAAATAGAGTGCGCTGCCTGTTTTCCCATAGGGTTTTAGGAATAATACTCCGCCATTTTTCTTGTCCATTGCAATGGCTTCCATAGTTTTGTTATGTCGCGAACTTTCGGCGAGTCGTTTCTTCGTATCGCTAAGTTGATTAATTGCTTTCACAATACCCGACACACCGCCGGCCAGACCACCTAAGGCCGACAAACCGGCAAATAATGGCACGAGAGGTAGAATACCGCCTTCCATCGGTAAGGGAATCTGTCGAGGAATAGGGACATTCCTTTTTCCACCGATATCTTTCAAGAGTTTTCGTGCAACAACTAGTGCGCCTTGAATTACACTCTTGCTATCGAAACCACCTTTCGGAATCTTTTTATTAATTAGCTCTGTTAACTTTCTAAAGAAACCTTTGCCTGCAATAGCTTTTTCTTTTGCACGTTGTCGAATCGGCTTCCTGGTCGTCGTTGTCGTCGTCGTCATTTCACCACCTAGTTTTTGTTTTGCTTTCATTGCAGTTGTCACAGCCCACGCTGCCATCTTCTCACCGGTAGTAGCGTCCGTTGATTTTACTCTATTCCAGGCTGCCTCTTCCAATGTCTTATCGGCGCGATGTCTACCTTCTAGATCTTTATTTGTCGCATATGCAATATCATGCACTTTACACGCTTTATCCAGAAGATTTATACCGGGATCACCTCGTCGTAATCTTTTGGCTAAACGTGTTCCCGGACCACAATATTGATAACCACCTGGCAAGTGTAATTCTACAGGTAGGTTATTGATAAGGGTGTTGAGTAAACCATCGCTATAAACTAACATTTAGTGAGACATATCCCTCTAATCCTAGTATTTATACACATTTTAGCCTTATCTCCCACTACCTTTGCTGTCGGCACTACCAGGTACACTACTACTACTATCCCCACCAGCACATCTAAATCCGAAATAATAATAACATACAGATATAATGACACATTTATTAGATTAATAATTACATATGATTTATTACATTTTTCACATAAAATACAATCTTAGGCGATTTTAGCGCGCTCCTTATTCACATCCTCTATAAAGATGTCTTTATACAGTTGCAACATTTCCCTCATTATTAAACACTCTTGCGTGGCATCTCTTTCCAGGTATTGAGAGGCCATAAACAACGGATCGATAATGCATGTCGCTTTCATTACATTCGCCACCATTTTTATCATAGACACATAACTCTTTGATATATCTATTCTGTTGAGCACTTCTAATCGAAATGCCACTAGAGATGCCAATTCAAAAACCATTTCGAATTCTTTAGGTGTTAAAACTATACTATGCATGTCACAATCGATAAATGTTGCCAATTTTTCACCGTACACATAGCGACATACCACCGATAGGTGGTCGTTTAAATGTACACTTTTCTCTGTCTGCGGGCCATCTTGCCATCCATCGAAAAATTTTCTAGCAATCAGTTCCACTTTAGACGTTTGCAAAACTAGCCAATCTTTCTCGGTGAAAATTATCTCCTCTTGACAATTGCTTCTTACGCATCGGATTTTCACAAGCGGTAGAAAATTTTCGGCAGGACACAGTCCTACTTCTATTAGATTCGTATGAGGTTCATAACACCATGTTTGCTCCTTGACGTGCCTCTCGAGTCGATATTGACTGTTAAACAGCAGATCTCGTTGTTGATACGCACGCCATAAAGGCGACACTTTTTGTATAATTTGGAAACTTTCACGGTGCTCGTAATCGTCGTCGACAATGTCTTCACGGTTCTGCATCCCCTCGCTGTTTGGACTACGTATCCACGATGGAGTTCTTGAATTTTCATCATCTCTAGAACTTTTTTCTTCAGTCGACATATTCAACGGTGATGTTGACATGTAGTTGGTCGTCTCACTATAGAAATTATAGGTGTCTATTGCCTTTGACATGCCGTTACGAACTGATGCATTTTTAGCGCGAACTAATTATTTGTATTCCCTACATATACATTAATGGGACTGATGCAACAGATTAAAATGCACACGTCACTTCCTGTTCTGCATACACCTCTCACCTACCGTTCCTTAAATGCACTTTTCACCTGCATGCATACACCTCTCACCTTTCCTTAATTGCACTTTTCACCTGCATTCACCTACACCTGCATGCTGTCGCGCTCGCGGATACCTTATCTTGTATGTCGAGCTACTAATAATTAATAAAATTGTAATACTTTGCTTTTAACAAATTAAAACTAACACACATCTTTATCTAATCAGACATTATTAAAAAAGGCCAGGTCAATGACTCTTTAATATGTTGTTGTGACGCTTTAATCGCGCGACCTGATTCTGCTAACGGTTTCAATTACTGGCTTCAATTTCAATTCGAACACCTACAGATGACTCTTTTTAACAGATTCACACCTCTCACCTTTCCTTAAATGCACTTTTCACCTGCATACACCTTTCCTTAAATGCACTTTTCACCTGCATACACCTCTCACCTGCCTTTCCTTAAATGCACTTTTCACCTGCACATACACCTCTCACCTTTCCTTAATTGCACTTTTCACCTGAATACACCTTTCCTTAAATGCACTTTTTACCTGCATTTACCTCTCACCTTTCCTTAAATGCACTTTTCACCTATACCTGCACACCTATACACCTTTTGCACCTGTGTGTGCCAGAACTCTCCATTCACCTCTCACCTTTCCTTAAATGCACTTTTCACCTGCATACACCTTTCCTTAAATGCACTTTTCACTTATACCTGCACCCCTTAAATTCACTTTGCATCCCTTAAATGCACTTTTCACCCCTTAAATGCACTTTTTACCTGTACCTGTACACCTGTGCTATACATGTATACCTGTACCTGTACACCTGTCCTACACCTTTACACCTTTTGCACCTGTGTGTGCCAGAACTCTCAGTGATATACTACTACATGTTATTAGTTTATAGTTAATATCAAAAAAACTCTAGAAGAGCAGTTCAGTTATATGCCCAGAGATACTCCGAACGTGTTATCCCAATTGACAGACGCGACTTTGCTATTTGTTTCGAAAGGCTACTTGTTTAAATAGTGACAATTGCGAATTTTTGATAATACTTTTTTTTACAAATTTGCTTATAATTTTTGAAAGGAAGAAGATAGCAAATTTTTTCCTTCACAAAATGTGTTAAAAAATGAGCTCTTTTTAAATATTCCAAAATATAGGTAATTTTCCAAAAAAAATGACGTCATTACTTCAGTTTCCAAATATGAAAACATATGAAAATTTGTCTTAAAATGGACCTTACTCAATCCCATTTAAGAACCTCTTTTCAGATTTTGTCTATCGTTTTTCCTTTTCTTATAATAGAGCTGAGACATCGAGTTTCGCTCACCCTGTACTCAACGGTCAGTAGCTTCAAACTTGTAAGTAACGTTATGACAATTTTTTTTTATTATGCTAAACTTAAATATGAATCGTAGTTTTACTGACACAAAGTAAAAATATAATGTATTAATAATTTTAATAAGTAATCTTGCATTGAATTATAAGATAATTAATCAAAATGTGCTTCAATAATTCAAATGTCAAAGTGAAAGTAAAAAACAAAAACTTGAAATTTAAATTGAAAATGGCGCCAATATAAAATGCAAAAGTAACTAACACCCTACTAGCGATTTTCGTATTAACCACCTGAGAGTGACTTTTACGTTATGGGAGTTTTCTAAATGGATTATATCTTAATTCACAATTACAATTTTTCGGGGTCTAGGTTTGCTAAATTTAATAAAGCTTATACTTAAACATAAACAGCTACATGATTTTTTTGGATTAAGGCAGTTTAAATATGATTTAAAAGGAAATGTACTATTACTTCGTGTGTTAACAACGCCTTCGAATTTCGAAAATGCCAAAATATTGTAGTGTTTATTTTTGCACTGTGGTTTTTAAGAAATTAAAAAAAAAAGTTACACAATATTGTATCTAGTGTCAACTTTTCATTGAGAACGAATAATAGCAATCATTCTAACCAGGGACTTAGCCAGGATATGCTTTTCAGCTTAGTCAGCCCATGCAGCAATCCACTAAGTAAATTGATATGTTAATACTTCATACATTTAAATGAAGAAAAAACTTTGAAATTAAGAAAAGATTACATTACAAAACAATGAAAAGGTAAAATTGAAATGTGTTTAAATATTCATAATACCTTTGTATTACAAATTGTTTTACTTCTTCTATAGATAATTTCATTAATTTCTTCTAAAAATTGCATTTATAAATTAGAAGTTAGATTTATATGCCTGTAGAAATGTCACAACAAGCCATAGGTACAATTAGTTGCATTCAGCTATTCAACATTGAATGTTGGCTTTATCTAAAGGAAACTGGAATAACTCGAAAGTGTTACCTGCTTCAACTAGTACTTACTAATGCAGTCTTACCTTTAAAAAACAATACTTCCTTTGTCTTTCAGACGAGGGAAGTAATAATGAGTTGGTGCTCTACTACTCAGTCTGATGCTATCTTTCATTATTTGCACCCTGTGGAGAATACTTTAAAAGAGATGACAAAGCAAACTCTCCCAAGTGTTTCTTGCACTAATTCCAAATTCACTGAGTGATAGTAGAGGTAGTTGATTTGGTTTCTTATCTATTATACCACACGTTTTATTTTTTCAACACAAACTAAGCTGTCAAATCAATCAGAAATAAATTTACAACGTCTTTCAAAAACCACTGTGTGGTCAGATTAACGTGCTCTTAGAGTAGAGGGAAGCCGGAGCAGCTGGTATTCGAATCGACAGCTGATGAATTAGTACTCAGTATTAAGGGTGGCAATATTAAATTTTTTTTGGGTATTCATCGGATTGCGCCGAGTGTCCGTCAGCCGCGGCCTCGACCCAATTAAAAACGATGTTTTAGAAGTGCTTAACATAGTGAAGTGTAATTTAGAAGTGCTAAAAATAACTAACAACGAAAAGTGTCTGAAGTGCGGAAATAAATTGCAAAAACCTAGCTCAAATTAAGGTACAAAAGTAAAATAACAAAGTTACTGATAAAGTATGGAGAAAAGTGAAAACTACGAAAACGTCACTACTACGTCACAGCCACGCCCGGCTACGTCACAGCACGCCGACCGCGATTGGCCCATTCTTAAATCGAAATTGCGGACGGCAAATATCCTAAAGGAGGGCATACACACGTAAAGACCTACCATACACGACTAGTCACGCTATTCAACTTATCTAGAAATGGAGGACCAAGAGTCGCAAGCGATAATACAGGAAATGCTATTAGAAATACAGGCAAACCAACTACAAATGCAACGCGAATTGAGAAAAATCAAGAAGAGCTACTGATGAGCGTGTCAGAACTAAATAATTTTAACGAAAAGATAAAAAAACGTGAAGAAGAAATACAGGCAGAAAGGGATGCAATGAATAAGAGGTTAGAAAGATGAACAGAAAAATGGCAAAGGCAAAAATCGTTAGAAAAAAAACTAAGAAGGGTATATCACGCAGAGGAAATCATGCAGCTAAGAAACAAGAACTTCATCAGGAAAGAGAATCAAGCATGGAAGAAAAAAGCCACAGAATTGAATATTAGGGCAAGCAGTGAAAGAAGAAACATGATAAAGGTGAATTACGAAGGAAAATCAGTACACACTGGGAAGAATAAGCACCCACACAAACTAGAAGATCAACTAAGACTAGATTCGTGGAATGTAAGAGGAACATACGACGAAGGAGCCTTGAAACAAATAATAAAAGAGATGACAAAGTATAAAATAGGGATACCAGCGATACAAGAAACCAAGCAGAAGGGAAACGAAATCATGGAGATTGACCAACATATATACTTCAACAGCAGCGGAGAAGACAGAAGGCTGGGGATAGGCATTATTATAAAGAAAGAGTACAAATCCGCAGTAATAGAATTTAAGCCAATAACAAATAAAATGTGTTACTTAAGAATAAGAGGAAAATACCAGAAAATAGCGATATTAAACATACACGCCCCAACCGAGGTGCAAGAATTAAGTACAAAGGAAGACTTTCATGCCAGACTAGACGTGGAATATGAAAAAATACCTAAATACGACCTTAAAATTGTAATAGGAGATGCAAATGCGGAAATAGGCAGGGAAGAGTGCTATAGACCAACCATAGGCAAATACAGCAAACACGAAAATACGAACGAAAATGGGCATTTGCTAATCGATTTTGCTAAAGAGAAAGCCATGAGAATAAAAAGTACTTACTTCAAGAAAAAAGATATATACAAGGGCACCTGGAGGGCACCAGATGGCTCATACACTAACCAAATAGACCATGTTCTCATCGAAAAGGACGAAGAAAAATGCATAACGGATACACAAAGCTTCAGAGGAGCAGACGCAGATTCGGACCATTTCCTACCCGGTATAAAATTCAAACAAGTAATCCCAATAGAAAGAAACAGAAAAAATAAAAAGGACAAAAGCAAACTTAAGTAGGATGGAAAAAAATGAAGACAGAATGGAATACCAGGAAAACCTAAATAACAGACTAGAAACAATACAGATATCCAACAACATAGAGCAACTATGGAGAGAGGTGAGTGGAGCAATGGAAGAGAGCGCGAGACTACAATGAGACAACAACTTACACACAAACAAAAAATGGTTCGATGCAGAATGCGAGGAAGAAATACATAAGAGGAGCAGACTAAGAATGGCAATGCTAAAAACAAACACAGATCAAGCAAAGGAAGACTACTTTAAACAAAGAAAGACATGCAAAAAAACATTAAGAGAGAAAAAAGAATACTATGAAGAAATAATAAATGGCATGGAAAATTGTTATAGAAATAATGACACACGGAATCTGTACCAACAGTTGAAAAGACAAGGAAAAGGATTCAAACCAAATCCAGTATTCTACAAAAACAAGAACGGAGAACTGGTTGGAGGGCATGAAGACATACTAGAACTATGGAGGGACCATTTCAACGAGTTATTAAATGTTAAAGTAGACGCCAGCGAGGTAAGCGATGAAGAAGAAGAAATTGGAGAAGACCACAATCACAACAACGAAGACCCACCAACCCTAGATGAAGTTGAAGAAATAATAAACAATCTCCGAAATAACAAAAGCCCCGGAAGCGACGCACTACATGCAGAATTATATAAATACGGTGGAGAACAACTGATCAAGTGGATATGGCAACTGAGCAAAGAAGTATGGACCCAAGAAAAACTCCCACAACAATGGAATGAGGCGGTGCTGATACCGATCTATAAGAAGGGAGACAGAACAGACTGCACAAATTACAGAGGCATCGCGCTACTAAGTATAGCTTACAAAATCTTCGGGACTCACCTGAAGAACAAACTCAAGATAGAAGCAGAAAATGGGATAGGCGAATACCAGTGCGGATTTAGGAAAGGCAGGGCGGTGGTAGACCAACTGTTTGCACTGAGAGAAATACAAACCGAAAGCTATGAGTATAAGAAAGAAACATTTGTAATATTCATCGACTTCAAACAGGCTTTCGACTCGATCAATTGGAAATTACTGCTCAAAGCATTGAAAGAGCTAGGGATAAGTAGAAAACTTACAACACTAATAAAACTAACCCTCAAACAAACAACAAACAAGGTAAAAATCAGAAGCAAAATGTTAGAGAAGTTTGAGGTACATGAAGGATTGCGGCAAGGCGATCCACTGTCCTCAATATCAATATTGTTCAACTGTGCACTGGAATATGCTCTTAGGAAAGCAGGGATAAATAGAACAGGACTAGTGTACCATAAAAAACATCAATGCTTAGCGTTTGCGGATGACCTAGCAATTTTATCGAGAAGCAAGGAGGAATTAACAACCACAATCCTGAAACTAGAAGAAGCAGCACAGACAATTGGACTTAGTATAAACGAAAAGAAAACAAAATACATGACTTGGACAGATCAAGAGTACAACAACACCAACAGACTAACCTTAACAACGAACAAAGGGCGGATATACAACTTCGAAGAAGTGGACAGATTCATATATTTAGGTACAGAGTTTTACAGAACACCTGATACGAGAAAAGAAATTCAGAGAAAAATTATGGCAGGAAACAGGTGTATACGGGTATTTAATAATTGCATGTACAATAAAAACTTATCGAGAAGGCTAAAAGTAAAAATATACAAAACCATTATAAGGCCAATTGTAACATACGCCAGTGAAGTTTGGACAATAGGAACGACGGAATGCAAAATGTTAAGAATATGGGAGACAAAAGTGCTCAGGAAGGTGTACGGAGGAAAGAAAGTAGGGGATACATGGGAAAGAAGAACCAATAAAGAACTACAGGAACTATACAACGACATAGACATAATAGCTATAGTGAAAGGACAAAGACTGAGTTGGTTAGGGCATGTAACAAGGATGCATAACAGCAGGATTCCAAAAAAACTAATGGAAAGTAGTATAGGAGGGAGAAGAAGAAAAGGAAGACCGAGATCAAGATGGAAAAAGGAAGTAATGAAAGATGTAGAACAATGCGGTATCAAAAACTGGCACGAGAAGACTAGTGATAAAAAAGAGTGGAAAAAAAACAGTTAAACAAGCTATGGGTCTACTAGGCCTTAGTGCTACATAATAATAATAATAATAATATTAAAATTTACATATCGCTATTCGATATCAAGATTATATTGATATTTGTCGATATATATCGATATTTGTCAGTATATCCATAAATATTTTAAAAATATTGAGATGTTGATAAATATCGATATTCGATATATTGATCGTCAATATATCTATAAGTATCCTAAAAATATCGAGATATTGAAGAGCACCAAATAAACATTGATATTGATGATTGATCGATGTATTCATATTGGATATATTGATATTTATATCGATATTGAAATAATAAAGATATTTATTGATATGTCGCCCAGCCCTACTTGGGATTCTTTATCTATACTCGGGAGTCGGGATATTTTTTTCTTTATCTGTATCTATCAATTAATAAAGTTATTTTGTTCCTGATTCATTTCTTTAAGCATCTAAGAAACACCAGAAATGTAACTTTGTGTAGAGATGGGCAATATTTCACAAACTGTGATTAAATCGGCTATGATTAAAAATCGCAGGTAACACCTGTTACTACAGTTACTAAAAAACTGTGATGTGATCACGAATTTCCAATGGTGCCAGTTCTAAACAAAGCTGTGTTGTGTACCAAAGACAAGAGCAAAAACTCTTGTAAGGGCATTACTCAGAATTTTCCTCGCAAGTGAAGTTTTAAAACTAAATTAAAAAAAACAAAACAACAACTTAATTTTTTTGAGGTCTTAACCCTTTATCAGTTGGGTCTAAAATATGCCTATTTTCATGAAGGGTAAAAACCTGAGCTATGTGCAAATATTACCTACATACACACTGTTGTAATACGTACAGAATATTTCTCGAAAATTAATAGTATACGTTCAGCAATATTTATCCATAATTTTTGTATTAACACTCAAACAGACTATTTCGTTTATTAGCAAACACGGTACTAAACGCAAAACTTAAGACTTAAGAGATAGATATTCAAAATGTTGGGGCAAGTTGATTATTGTACCGCCAGATGCCAGCGCATAAAGCACCAGCCTCGACACCGCAAGGTAAATGAGGTTACAGATAATACATACACATACATCTTTGTATCAAATTTCATCAAAATTCATTCATAAGTAACAGAGATAGAGGCATGGCCCTGGTCTCATTGTCATCCGGTATAATTAAAAGTAAAATTACTACACATTCTCTTTATTTACCAATTATTTAAATTAAATTGTGCCTTACAATTACACTAATGTGGTTAGTTAAACATTATTGTACTCTATTATTACACTACTTACCTGATCAGAAAAAAAAAGAAAATTCTGCTAAAACGTAATAATTAAGAAAAATAGTTTTATTGTAGTAGTTGTTTATATACATAATAAATACACAAATTTTTAATTACTTATCCTTATTTATGAACGGTATAATAAGTTGCCCATATCAAGTACCAGCAGAATAGTTTTCAAAATCAGATGTTTCACACTTTTAGTCCAAATTTCTTTCGTTACTGTATTTAAGGATGCCACATCTTTAACATTTGATGGCGATCTTTACCATGTCGGTCATAATAATTTTTATAGATACCCCACACCAACTCAATAGGGTTAAATTGACAGTTGTGCGGCGGTAGACGCAGCACTTGGTGGCAATTTTCTTGGATAATGTTGTCGACAACATATTTTTTGGTTCTTTGTGTAATTTGGCGAGAGTCAATAATTCACTTTTTGAAGAATTCCCTGGAAAACTGATTTGGTTTTTCTGCAGCCAATTCATTATGTCCTCTTTTTTCCAATTACTCGTGGGCTGATTGTTAATCGCCACTGAATGATAAGGTTTGTTACCCATGACAATAACAGATGGGTCGCTTAAATTAGATAGTAACTGATTTTCCAACCATTTTTATAAACAATTCTCCATTCATATCGTCATGATAATCTTTTTGCAACAACGTTATTTCTCTCACAAAGCGCTCTTCTGTTATCATCTTTCACAAAATGAAAACCGATGTTACGTAGTACGAGGAAAGCGCCAAAATTTTCCGGCCTGATATAGATCCAGGTAGCGCAGCCTGTCAAAATTTTGGTAACACATTGGTTTAAGTCTTATTAGCCTTGGAAAAAACTAAAATGAATTTTATGTCAATTTGTTTTCTTATAACTGACACTCGTTCATCACGATGTCAGAAGTCACAAAAATTGAGTATCGAGCTGTTATCAAATTCCTTACTCGAGAAGGTATTTCTCCTCAAAGCATCGAAGATCGGCTGGATGAGGTGAAGGGAGTAAATTCTCCGTCTTATTCTGTGGTAAAAGAGTGGTCAAAACGGTTTCGAATGGGTCAGGAATCCTTGGAAGATGATGCATGAACAGGAAGGACGGTGGAAGTGGTGACGGACGACAAGATTGCCTTTGTTGAGGATCTCGTATTAAGCGATCGACGCTTGAAGGTGAAAGAAATATCAAAAATGTCGGGGCTTTCAGATACAAGCGTTACCAATCTTGAAAAGATGGTATTTTAATGATGTGTGGCCTGTGAGAAGGCCAGTGATGGTTTTTAGTTTCACCTTACTGAGGGACAAAGGAATTTTTGCTTTATTTTGCGAAACAGTTATCAACTGCTTTTCCTGGCGTTGTTCTGGTGTTTTCCCAGTACAAGGATTTCATCTGCTCCTCCCATAGCCTGACCTCATGTTTTATGTGCCTTTTCTGTATTCCACAACCAGTTGCCTGGTATGCCCTCAAGCTCTGGCACCCACCATAACGTAATATGGTTTATGTTTTCCAGTTGCTTGAGATTATCCAGGCACTTCCAGCTAAACTTGTTCTCGCACGTGTAGGCTGCTAAGGCCTTTATTGCTGCCTGGCTGTGTGTGAAAATATCAGTTATTCACCATTGTATCCTTTTCTAATGTTTATTTTGGTGCAGAGGTTTATAGCATAAACGATAAACCGCAGAACTCTACCTGCACTCTCAACGGCTGAATTGCTTAGCCTAATGACTGTGTTGCCAGTCCCAAGCCCGGACAAAAAAGGATGGTTCAGCTCAAAGAACCAGAGATTTGCCTCGGAATGGGATGGACAATATAATGACGAACACGGCGAGAAAAAGGAAGTTGAGTAAATGGAAAAAGAATACCTATACTAAGAATTGCAACATGGAACATACGATCTTGGAATGGCAGAGATCAAGAGATCATCCTGGAGTTGCAAAGAAGTAAAATAGAAGTATGCTGTTTATCAGAAACAAAATGAAAAGGAAAAGGAACCACACCTTACAACGAATACATCATGGTATACAGTAGAGTTAAGAAAGAATCCAGAGCCAAAGCAGGAGTCGGCATATTAATACACAATAAACATAAAGATGCAATAAAACATATTGACTATATATTGGAGAGAATACTATCCATCAAGCTAGAATCCACCAAAAATACAGTAAATATTATATCAGTATATGCCCCAGACGATAGAAAGCCACTGCAAAAGAGATGTTTTATGATAATCTCCAGAAAGTTGTAGATTCGATAAAGGCAGAGGAAAAAATTATAATCATGGGAAATTTCAATGCTAGAATCGGGAACAATATAATACCAGGCGTGAAACAACATTTTAATGAGTATGCGGTAAATGAAAACGGCAATTGAATGGTTAGCTTCTGAGCAAAAAATGAACTGCGGATAAACAACACGTTTTTCAATCACAAGGAACAACATAAATATACTTGGCAAGACACGAGGGGACATCAATGAATGATTGACTAAATAATTACCAACAGGAAGATTCACCCAACACAAATATTAGACATAAGAAGTTTAACATCGGCAGATATAGGAAGCGATCACAACCTAGTGCTGGGTAAGCTAAAGCTGAACGTTAAGAGGTCAAAGAAACTGATCCCCAATTATGAGTACAAGATCAACATTGAATCGATAAACAATGAAACAACGAAGAAGCTGTACAAAAAACGGTTAGAAACGTATATCAACCAAAACAAAATCATAAATAAAGATACAGTAGAAGAAAGCTGGCAGAAAATAAAGAACAATATAGTGAACTCCGCGAATGAAGCTCTGGGACGAAGAAAGATAAATATTAACAAAAATACGACCAGTCGCAAAACACCGTGGTTTTGTGACGAGGTGAAAACATTAGCCCAGCAGAAAAAAACAGCATATCTAAAATGCAAACAAGTGAAAGAATACGAAAGTTATAAAGAGATAAGGAACCAAGTGAACTCAAGAATAAAGACAATAAAGCAGAATTGTTGGGAGAAGGTCTCGAAGCAAATGGAACATGATTTCTATGGAACACAAAAACTTATTTGGCGGGTTATTCGAGCTCAAAGGACTGAAACGAATGAGTATGTTGAAACTCAAAAGATAGGAGTGAAGGAATGGGAAGAATACTTCACGAAACTATTTACAAACACAGAGGAAAGTAGGCCAATCGCTTGGAAAGAAGAGGAGGCGAATAATAAGAATGTCAAAATAACGACAGAAGAAGTGCAGGATACTTACCTTAGGAAAATTGAGGAACAGAAAATCACCTGGAGAAGAAGGAATACCCAATGAATTAATCAAATATGGAGGAGAACACCTAGTAGAAGAAGTCACAAATCTATTACAAAAAATAATAAGTACACAAACAATACCAGATGAATGGAAGAGGAGCATATTGATTCCTATTTTGAAAAAAGGCGATAAAAAAAATCTCCAGAAAACTGCAGAGGAATAAACCTACTCAGTACGACATTAAAACTTACATCAAGAATAATCACAAAGAAACTGAATAAAATACTCACAACTGGGAGACCAACAACAAGGATTCTGAAGTTGAAGGTCTTGCACATATGCGATCTTCATAATACGACAATTAATTGAAAAATCGTTAGAATACAATAGACCAGCCTACCTGTGTTTTGTGGATCTGTCAAAAACATTTGACCGAATACAACTAAATGACGTGATAACATTACTCATTCAGAGGAAAGTACCAGCTTAAATAATCAAAACTATAAAAGACATTTATACAAACGGCCAAGTTAAGATCAGATGCCCAGAGGGGTTTTCCGAACCGATAGCAGTCGAAAAAGGAATACGACAAGGGGACTCCTTGAGCCCAATATTATTTAATTTAATCATGGACAAAATCCTAAAATCCATAAGAAATATGAACGGATACAGAATGGGAAGAAACAAAATAAATGCCGTAAGTTATGCAGATGACGTGATATTGGTAGCGGAAAACGAAAACAGCCTACAGCGATTGCTCTTTGAATTTAATTCCGCCTGCAAGAAATTCAACATGGATATCTCAACCGAGAAAACGAAAGCCATGACAGTAGCCAAAGAACCAAGACGATTTAAATTGGTCAATGAAAACAAAACAATTGAACAAGTGATGGCATTAAACGGTGATCTAAATAAGGAAATTGATCAATAAATTATTTTGGCACATATTCTGTTAGTAAACTATTTAACACATTGTAAAATTTTGTGACAACTTTATCCACATTTTGACACCCCAATTCCGCAGTCCAATTTATTAAAAGAAATCTACTGTTTATGGCATTATAATTGGCCTTCCTGAAATCGTAAAAGACTTGCACTGTTTCTTTTGGAAATTCACTAGAACGATACCTTAGATTAATGACAAGTGGTGGATGATGCTGGTCAACAATACTGAGAGGGTTGCTACATTCTCTTACTCGATATCTTTATAATTAGATAATATTAGCTGTAATACTCTTAAATTTACATTGTTAATGCAGTTAAACTGCATAATACTTTCAGACATATGATCCAAAAAAAAATTTTGCAACAGTGTCGTAGCTAGTTAAATCTGTCAGTTTCACCAAATCTATTTCCCTTTAAAATGAAATCTCCACCTACTAATAAGCTGTCATTATTATTATCTATTGAGCTTGCAATAATTGACAATTTGTCTAGAAAATGTTGAAGGCTTGTTTTATGGTCTAGTCCAGGAAGAACACACACACGACATATGCATATATTAGGAGCGTTTTTAATACTGGAAGAAATTACAATCCAAAGATCTTCTGATGGGCTGCACCTCTTGTCTTTAACTAGATAATCATTTGATTGTTTTACGGCTATTAACACACCACCACCGTCGGTTTTACTCGATTCAGCAGTACCTACTGTCATCTCTTCTAAAAACCTCATAACCAGAAAAAAATAGTCCCCAACGATGTATGGAGTTATTTAAAAATGTTTCTGTTAAATAAATAATGTCACTATTGCATGAGGCTGAGTTCAGTAAACCGTTCGTGGTTTTGGTTCTTAAGCCTTTGACATTGTTGTAGTAAACTGATTGTTTTTAGGTGACAAATGCTCGTTAATGTAAATTTTTGAAAGCATGAAAGCCTGTTATACCACATTTACTTTTATACCAGCAAGTAGCTTATCTTTAAGCTGACAAAAAAGGAATCTGACAATAACATTATGAGGAGTTTCTCGGTTTCTATAAAATTGTGGTACTCTATTGCGTCAATATCAGAGAAAGTAATAGAGCATTCAATTAGGTCACCAATAGCGCAGACAATGTCGATTAAGCTTTTGTTCTGTTTTTCAGGAAGATTTTAAATCTTGAGGTTATATAGCCTGCTTTGCTGCTCTAGGTCTTGGGTTTGTGATTAAGTGCGTTTATTTCAGATTTAAGGGAATTATGTTCGACGGTTAGAGGATCTACAAATTTTAAGCTTTTTTGACATATTTTAATTCATGTTCAAAATCAGATATTTTATCGGAACAAAACTACACTTATTTTAAAACAAATTCAAATTTGGCATCAACGGACTTGATAATTTCAGATTTAAAATCAGAAAGCATCTTAGCAAACAACATATTAGTCGGTGTGCTTTTGTTATCTGATATCAAATCATCAGTTATAATTGCAGAACTATCCACTTTATCTTTTCGACATCCAAAACAGACCCAGAAGGAACGTGGCATTTTAAATAATCGTAGTTGTTCAGTTGACAGATTAACACATTTAGCGTGGAAAAAACAGCTGCATTCCTCACTGTATTGTAGTCCAGGTAACTTCTTGTTAATCAGTTTTATTTTCATCTGAGCATTGCTGACATCGGTCACTGTGCTACTATATACCCCACCGCATTGTAGCTTGAACATATTTCCTTAAACCACTGCATAGTCACCTTTACGGTGTGACAAGTAGCACTGTCCTGTCGGAAAATGTATTCACCATCTTCAGTTTGTAGTCGACGGATTGATGGTAAAAGGCCATTTTGAAGAATTTCTCAACACTATTAAATTGCCCACCCTTTGCCTGATATACATCCCCACACCATAACTGAGGCGGTAAATTTTAATTTACGTACCAGACAGTCATTATTGTAAACTTTACTGGCAATTCTTATGACGTGTTTGCGACTGTTGCCAACATAAAGTTCAAATTTCGCCCATTTTAAATGGTTTTTCTTTTGTGTAATGTTAATAAGGGTTTTTTCTTGACCTAAGAATTTTATTATGTTTTTATCAAAGTTAGCTACCATTTACATCGTTTGTTGATTAGTTTATAAAATACTGCATGTAGACAAGATAATTTTCTCTCAGTTTCCACATTTCAAGGATTTGGATGCAGTTGCTCATAATTCTTTTTAGAATCCGTAATTCATCCTAAGACACTAAACTTGGGCAATCTGTTTTCTTCATTTATTTTCAATAAACTTGCTGTCACAGATTTGATTGTAGAGTATGGCAATTTAAAGATTTGGTAATCTATTTACTTTTTCCTTCTTCAATGTATTTTTTGTTAATTTGATGTACATTATCACTTAATGGTTTTCCTCGAGCCATTATATTTTCTATTTTTAATTACTTCTTCTTCTTTTTCTTATACCCTTTCAGGGTGTCGGATGATTTTTAATTACAATTACATTTATTATAAAAGTAGTGTAAACAACTCAGCTGACGCTTAACCAGCAATTGCTTCATATCTGCAGTCATACCGCCAAAGACGACTATCATTTTTAAATTGCCGTGTATAGGACGAACTATTTTGAATGCTTATAGTATCTATTAAAAGTACTTTAAATAGTCACTCATAATTGAATTTTAGTAAATTATATCTAAATGCCCCATTTAATAAACGTTCCGACATATTTATACTAAAAATCCATTTTACTGAACTTTATTTAAATACATTTTAATAGTTTGATTTACAGTACATTATAATATCGCCATAGGACACACTATTATGATGAGGGGCTCGTACTACATACATCTTAATTTTTAAAAATTATTAAAATATCTCATTTTTTTTTATATACAGTCTATATATCGAATTTCTCTATTTAACAAATTATTTTCTGGAATCTTGACCCTGAGAGCACTTTTAATGTTAATTTGTCTCCGTATATCGAAGTTGGAATTTCTACATAACGTAGAATTCCCTAACAAAACGGTATACTTATTCCCAGAGAGTAGAAAGTTGTTTTGCAAATTCCAATGCCAGGTAGCTTATCCCATATCAGGAATTTGATAAGGTCATCAGATATTTATCAATCGGATTAAGGGAGTCTCACAAATTCCTGAATGCTTAGATTTGTGTTTAAACTTGTACATGCAATTTTATAAATTTAGGTTTACTGTAAATTGCACTATGACCTTTGAGTTGCCAAGTTAGAGGCGATAATTCTGCAGATCCCAAATAATTAGTTTTTTTGGCATTTCGCTATTTTGACGGAACAAAATAACTGCTTGAAATAATAGGGCCTCCTTTGCATCCGCCGCTGTTACTTTCAACAACAAATTTACCGGCATTTAACATCACAGTTCGATTGTATTCTTTTTCGTGGGGAATTGTACTTACGGCCGAGGAACAGCCACAAACAATCACTTTTTTAATTAAGGCGGACGAATTGCGGCGTATTTAAGGCTCTAGTTTATTTCGCAACTGTGATGTACTAGCTCGGCCATAAATGTTTAGCTACCGGTCTAATGTTGTAAATATGTATGTATTATTTGTGTATAGGTATAATATCTAAATGTTTCTAAATGACGGCCTTTTATTTTTATCTGGTTTAAGTACAATTGGTAACTATTGGTCTGTATATATCAAAGTTTCTATATAATGGTAGTTTTTTCACGGTCCCTTGGGACTTCGATATATGAAAGCTCGACTGTATTTATGTCGCCTTGGAAGTATCCTTTGTTACTGCAAATTTGAACCATACAAGAAATAATATACTGTAACGACATTCGAGCCGGATCGCGTGCAGACAGATTAATCAGCCTTCTAGGTCATTCCAGAACAACCTCAGTGATTAATGCGCGCGATCAGTATTTTAGAAGGCCGTCCGCAACCGCACGGTAATACGACACGTCAGCATTTCTAGAATAGTCGAGTCATATCGCAAAGTCTCCAGAAGGAATCACTCGGCGGATATATAAGCAAGCGCAGCGGAAGAACGGACAGTCCGAATCTAGCCTTGAAGTGCGCGAAGCTTGCCATATAAATCATTCGTGTTTAAATAGATAAAGTGTATTTGTTGTTAGAAATAGCTTCTGTTAGTGTATAAATAATTTGTGTTCCGTATTAATAGTTCTTTGTTAAATCGTTAAGTTAAATTGCTGTAAATAAATGCTTAAAACAAGAAGCGGCGTATAATTTTTAATAGCCCAGACGATAAATCATAACAATACTATACAGAATGTAACAACTAAGGTGTGCCAGGCGAATATTTCTATTATTTGAGGATACAAGAAAAATTATTATTAGCCAAGCTTATCGGGACTAACGTAGCTATCAATACCAGTATGTCAGTTTCACTTCTGGTTTTACAGTAAATCATATCAACCTTTGTTTTTCAAATGGCATGATACATTTTAATTTAGCTTGTCTCGTAGAGAATTTTTTTCTCTATTCAACCATACATAATATTTTTCGAAAAGATATTAAAACAGTTTTTAAGAGAGGACCATGGAATTTGTAATTAGCGAAAAAATATTCGTTTGAGTTTTGTAGTACAAATTTACACACATGGGTTGTTTGGGTCATTTTTGTCCTCTCCCCTTCAGAAGCCAAAAGAAGTTGAAAATCTCATAATTCCATATGCCACGTTGTGAGTAATGGCAACAGGTTGCGACCTGCATGTAATCCTCTCCACTATTTTTGATCTCACAGTGGTTGTATATCGTTTAGTGAGTGTTTAATCTTAGTTTTGTGTATATCTTGTGTGGAGTAATTTTTTTTATTATGACTTCAACACAATCACAATTTGTGCCTCCTGACATTAAAGCAACTAGAGGAAGCAATTTATAATTCAGACCAAGAAATAGTTAATTTTTAAGATTCCTCTGATGGATGGGGTCCTACTGATGAAGAGGAGTACTCTGAAATTGAAGATCATATATCTGTTTGTTCGATAGGTGACTCAAGAGGAAGAATCAAAAATTTCAAATGCGACATCTAAAACTAGCTTATCAAAAGATAAGTAAATTGAATAGTGTTCTGAACCTCCTATACACAAAGACGATTTGCTGCACACAATGTTCTTACAATGGCACCTGGACTTACTAGGTACATCACTTCAAGGATGGAAGACGAGCTGTTTGCTATTATGCTGTTCTTTCCAGCATCAATTGGAAAATTCTTTTTAGAAAGTTCATAGAAGGTCATTGAGTCTATGATAAAAAATTGGAAAGATTTAGATGCGCAACATTTATATTCTTATATTGGTTTATTGATTTTAGCAGGTGTTTTCAAGTCGCACAACAAACTGACAAAAAGTTTATGGGATGCCAAAAAAGGTAGGAGTATATTTCGTGCAACAATGTTCTTAAAGAATTTCAAACGAATTTCTAGAGTAATAAGATTTGACGACAAACAAACACAAACTGAAAGAAAAGCCTGGGATAAATATGTGACCATTAGAGAGCTTTGGGAAAAATGGGTGGAAATTTTACCAAAATGGTTCAATCCAGATGCAAAAGTAACCATTGATAAACAATTGGTTGGGTTCAGAGGTAAGTGCCCTTTTAGACAATATATGCCCAGTAAGCCTGCGATATGGAATAACATTTTGGGTACTATGCAATAACATCCAGCCCTACCTTGGGAAACCTCCTGTTATACTGTACGGTGTCACAGAGAGCACAAATGTGGACGGGGATTTTAACCTTCCATCACTATCTTGGCCACACCCCACTACAGCAAATGCCACCCCCATAGTTCAGGAATATCTCAGTACTTTCAATAATACGCCATTTACACAACTAGTCAAGGATCCAACCAGACATAGGAACAACCAGAGACCTTCCATCCTTGATCTAATATTCACAAATGACAAAAACGCCTTATCACCGCCCACCCTTTTAGCGCCAATTGGTAACAGTGACCACTCCTTAATTATTACCGAATTCCAAGTATGTCAAATGAATACAGTCTCTCCGCAAGCAGAAAAATGAAAGAACTACTGGCGAGCGGATTTTGTCAGCATAAAAAATAGCCTTACTCTATCTCTGCAGGAAAATATCAACATAAACCTAAGTTTGAACGACTCCTGGAATTTGCTCAAAAACCTTTCTTTGGACACTCTCAACCGTCACTCGCCAGTGCAATCAAAACCACCAAATCGGACCAAACCATGGATCACGCAACACACTCTAAGCAAAATACATAAAAAACAAAATCTGGACACTCTACCGCAGAACGAAACTCCCATTCTACTATGAAAAGTATAAAGCTCTCCGAAATGAAATAAATAACACCCTGCAAACGAATCGAAAGCACTACGAGCAAAATATAGCACAAGCCAGTGGGAAACAGCTATATGCTTATATTCGACGTCAAATGGCCTCTACTGCTGAATACCCAACTGCTCTTCGCTCTGCCAACCATGAGATTATCACTGACACGGGCGAACTTTCCTCTGACTGGAAAACGGCTGTGATTAGACCAATCTTCAAGAAGGGTAACAAACTCGATCCGACAAACTATAGACCTATCAGCTTAACTAGTGCGGTCTGCAAGGATATGGAAAGACTTATTGCTAACAGGTTACTTGATTTTGCTAGCCGAACACGTCGCATCCCTCCTCAACAGCACGCCTTCGTCCCCAGAAGATCCACCGTAACTAATCTATTCAACACCACACAAAGACGGATAAGAGATCTGGACAATGGTAAACCGACAGATGCGATCTACTTAGACTTTGCAAAAGCCTTCGATAAAGTGCCCCACAAACGCCTATTGCACAAACTTCATCACTTTGGTATTCAACGTAAACTGTTATTGTGGCTTGAATCTTTTCTTGCAGACTGAACATTTCGCGTTAAGATTGATAGACACGCCTCCACCGCCCGAGCTGCTACGAGTGGCGTCCCTTAAGGATCTGTCCTGGGTCCAATACTGTTCATCCTATATACAAGTGCATATAGGGAAAAACAATCCGTGTCACCAATATTCCATCAACGGACAACTGCTGCAACAAACTAAAAGCATTAAGGATTTGGGTATATTAATACAGGACAATCTCAAATGGGAGGGACATGTAACTTGCACAATTAAAAAGGCAAATAGAGCTCTGTTTTTGTTGAGCAAAGCGTTCAAATTCCTGGATAATGCCTCATTCACCAAATTGTATCAGACGTATGTCCTACCACTCCTCTAATACGGTTCCTGCGTTTGGAGTCCTTACTATGCAAAAGACATCTCAGTGCTGGAAGGAGTCTAACGAAAAGCTACAAGACTTGTGCGAAATATCAGAAACCTGCCTTATGACGACCGACTTAGACAACTAAACATTGCTACACTATCCACTAGAAGACAACGTATTGACATCATCAAAACATACAAGATTCTTAAAGGTTCTTACGACTCCCCAGAACTTCTTGGTTTCTTCAACATTTTCCTCTCCCAGAACTTGAGAGGACATGACATGAAAATCAAAAAGTCCAAGTTTAAACATGAGAACCATAAAAACATTTTAGTTAGCCTTTATGTGGCTGAAGGTGGTATCCGGGTATTTTTAGGGTATAAATTATAGAATATTTCGGTTTTGGGAAGACGAATCAACTTGAGCTTCTAGGACATCTCTAAATATATAATTGTAAGTATATTTTGAAAATTTCAGGTATTGGGAGGTATGGAATGTCGGGTTTCTTTGGTCTTGATAAAAAATCAACACATTCTGGCAAACGGTGGTACCTGGGTACCACTGTTCGGGGACAAGATTTGAATTATTAGGAGCTTCCACAGATATTCCTAAAACACTTTCAATGGTGTTTTCATAAACCGATTTTGCAATACCATGGGAGTTTCGCTTCGTTGGTTCACAGCTAGCAAGCACAGATCAGGAGCTAAATCTTTTTAGAAATGTATCCTCTTATTTATGATCTGATGCTTTTCGTGGGATTGTTTTCAGTGTAGATAATGTAGGCAGCCAGAGTTACTACATCTAATATATTGAACAAAAAGGCCACTGGCCGACGGGTTGCTCGGCACGTGTATATTTTCAAAGTTTTATCGATAACGTCAGCATCTGACTTAGTTTCGGTATGAAACGAGATTACTTCAGGCTTTGGCTTCAGGGTGTCATCAATTGCATAGAGTGTATCGTTGATAACAAAACTAAGGTTTACCTTAAATAAAGAACGACTTCTGGGGTTGGACCGCCTCATTATTGAGATCGAAAAACTTAACGTTTCGCCCACTTTCGTAAGGGGCTTCATCAGGAGGAAAAAGCAAAAATAGCACAGTAACTCAATGTGTTAACCACGCCAGAGGCAAAATTCGATCTGAGTTTTGCCTCTGGTGTGGTTAACACGTTGAGTTACAGTGCACTTTTTGCTTTTTCCTGCTGATGAAATCCCTTACGAAAGTGGGTGAGACGTTGAGTTCTTCGACCTCAATAATGACACAGTCCAATCCCGGAAGTTGTTTTTTACTTAATGACAATGGCCGTGAAAGCCTTCGGAATTATCTAAGACTTTGGGACATACGAGCACAACATGGTATCTGTGTTGAAAGCAAAGTTTGTTGAAAAGGCTGTTGTTCCATTTCAGCTAAAAGGTCTTTTGGAATATATGGTTTGTTTTTCATGTACCAACCAGAATGAGTCCATATGAAACTTTGTAATGCCAACATAATTGCATTGCTGTTGTTTCGTCAATGTTAAAGCCCATTGCTTGATTCTCGAATGATATACAACCGGATTTGAGACTAGGGTAATGGGGTATTATTGCAGATGGTCGAATTACTTCTACGATAAACGGTGAAGTTGCAGTAATCCCCGTCTCTGTAATAAATTCCTCATTGTCGTCTCTGTTCAGCTCCATTTCTATTTCGCTGTCCAGTGTAAACATCTTCTACGTTTGATTCTGTATCATTTTTTATCAGACATTTCATACAACCTTGTGACTTCTTCAGCCATCACTCTATATTGAAAACCATTAACCAGAACAAACACAAAAATAAAGCAACATGCTTATATGGCCGGGCTCCATAGCTCAGTGGTTAAACATTCTGGTTTCTGGCTACTGATCTAAGGGTTGATCGAGAGTTCGATTCTTGATCCCGGTGAGGTTTAAAAAAAAATAAAAGTAAGGATGAAAAGCTCTACAGAATGCCATCATTCGGAAGTGATGTAAAGCCGGGGATCCCATGTGGCTACAAAGTGTAGCATGTAAAAGATCCCTTGCTAGGGCTGGAACTCCTTAGCCTCGGCAAAATTCTAAGTAATACTTTGATCATGTGATCAAAGCAGTCGGTGTCTAAAGTACCTGGTACTCCGCATGCTTAGATCTTGTCCATTACAAACAAGCAAACAAATATACTTATCTAAGTCCAGATATCATCTAGATTTAGACTTATATGGTGCAGCAACACTATTAGCATGAGTAGAAGGCATTCTTTTTTCCCATTTGAACTAAACTGATCATAATTCAACCGGATCACAACGTCGACTGGACCATACATGAGAGATGACTAAGCACAAAAAACAGTCAACGTTACCGTTAGGTTCGTACATGCACACAAACATACAACAATCAGCGCAACACCATTCAAAATTCACAGTGGTACCGAGGTACCACCTCACGCCATGTACGTTATATTATTTTTGCCGCCACATAAGGGTTAACCGAGTCGTGGAACACTGGAATAGCCTTCCAAGAGAAATGGTGTCAGCACCCTCTTTATTGCGATTTAAAAATCTATATAATCGTTATTTATCTCAATGATAACTGTAATAGCTACTGTGATACTAGTTAAGATTGTTACAACGAACTATAAATTCATGAAACTTATAAATTATATATATACACATTGTTACACATATTTTACATATATTTAAACACAAATTTGTACGAGATTCGGGCATTATCAGTTTTCTACTGCTGCCTGTACATTAAATAAATAAATAAATAAATAAATAAAAGTCAATCAACAAAATCAGGGTTTGCAGGTTGTTTTGGGCCTATCTTACAGATTGAAAGGCCACAATATTACATGTAATAATTTTTTTACATCATATGAACTAGGCCAGCTTCCACTCAAGCGAAAGATCACAATGATTGGTACAATGAAAAGAAATACAACTTGTATTCCACCAGAACTACTGGAGACGAAAGATGTACCAAAAATGTCTTCAAAGTTTGCGTTTATTTCTGATACTTGGTGTCATACTTTCCAGAGAAATCTAACAAATGTGTTATATTGTAAAGTACACTACTTTTAGAAAAAGCAGTATCAAACCAAACAAGTAAAAAATAAATAGATAAAGTGATTATGTGTTATACAACAAAAAGGAAAACAAACTATTGGCCACTTATCGTCTTCTGTAATATAATTGACATTAGTTCTTGTGCCTACATTTTATTGTACAAAGTAACTAATAATTGGGGTTTAAAATATTTTCAAAGACGATGATGTTTTCTACAACATTTGGGCAAGACACTGCTGAAACCACAGATTGAAAGAAAAGGTACCTTCTGAGAATAAAAGCCGCAAGGGACGTTGTTAAAAAAGTAAAATGTGCTACAAAGGTTGTTCAAAATGAAGAAGCTTCAACATCCACTCAATCTAGAAAGATGGACAGATGTTATGTGTAAAAAAAGCAGACAATAAGTGTTCTAGTTTGTGCTGCGAGTGTGAAAACTATTCTTGCAAGAAACATTTAGAGCAAATATGCAAACAGCTACAAATAGATAAAATGCATTTTTTGTCTTTTATAAACATATTTTGTTTTTCTGTGATTTATAAATTTAATTTTGAAGTGTTCTTTTCTTTACTAAATGTACAGTTTTACATTCTGCAATGTTTATTTTCAGTAAACGGTTATTCTTAATTGTTGCTATTTTGAAATGTACTTAATGTTCAATTTCCATTTATTAAATAAATGTTTGCTTTTACACTAGGGTTTACTTAATATAAAAAAGAAGTTAGGTAATATTAACCAGTAATTTGCACGTAATGGGTCGTTTTGGACTCAAACACCTTATGCGAACAAATGATACACACTTTTAAAAAGTAAAGAATGAACATTTAGATTGGTGTTATAGCTACATTAGTCTCAATAATCTTTGTTAATATTTTTTTTTGTCTTCTCAAATAATCAAGATATTCATTCGGTGCCCCTTAGCTGTTACACCCTGTATAAATATATACAAGGTGCAATAGACCATCTGTACCAGCAATTCTACATAACATAAACTAACTTGAAATACATCTTACTTATACTAAAACCGTTTTACTATAATCTCTGAGACCTGCTGTATGGCATACAGCATATCATAGCATATTTTCTTGGTCTCTTTTACTGCTAGCGGTGTCAAGGAGTAAATTACATCACGCTATTTAGATAATTAAAATTAATATCATTTTCTTTGAAACTGGAAGCCAAATTCTAATACTAATACCGGATATGAGCAGCAACATTTCTCTCTATTAATTTTACTAATAATTTTTTCCTATCTGTCCACATAATGGACCCATATGCTTGGGACACCTTATCTGTTACACTCAGTGGTTTTATTCGAAGAGGCCCAAGTTCGCGGAATGTTTTTAGGCCCCAAACAGTAACAAGTACGAAATACATTTCTCTCTACTGATGTTTTTGTGGGCCCCTCCCTGAGCTGAGGGTCCAGGTTCTTCGAACCCTCTGAATTCCTCTAGTCTACATCTACATCTAAATTTCCTATAATCGATACAATAATTTTATTTAAAATTGTATTTGATAGATATATTATCAGTGTTAATAAAAAAAGACACAAACTACAAAATAAAGTCTATTAGAACAATTTTATAAGAATGAACAACCTAGAATATATGAATACAATGTAACAACTATTAAATTAACATAAAAAAGTAACAAAACTCCTACCAATTATCTTAATGTACCAAACTCAACATTATGTGAAAGCTTGGAAAATTGCATTATTTAAATTATCAGAATTAATAACAAAAGACACGTACTACACAATGCAGTATACTAGAACAATTTTACAAGAACGAACAAACTGGAATATGAATACATTGTTACAATTATTAAATTAACATCAAAAAGAAACAAAAGCCCGTACCAATTACCTTAATGTACCAAACTCAACATTATGTAAGTTCTTAGAAAACTGATTATATAAACGATCAGCAACAAGAAGGAATAAACTAGAATATAGGAATACATTGTTACAACTATTAAATTAACACCAAAAAGAAGCAAAAATCTGTAACAATTACTTTAATGTACCAAACTCAACATTAGCTGAAATCTTGGAAAATTGCATTTTCTAAAGTAAACTCTGGTTAGGACACTTTAGTGAGGTCACAACAAACAGAAAAAGGAACACAACAATTTTGAACAGAGTATAAAGCAGAATTTTTTGGAAGAACTTTATTTTTCTTTTTAGTTACCATTTTTAAACATTTTCTTGAAACCAGATATCTGCAGTGGTTCACAATTAACCAAATTTTGATTTTATGCACATTTCGTTCTTTAGAAGCAATGCAGTTCTTATACTGAAAATGGAATTTTATTGCTATATAACAGGATGAACACGTTGACTATTCATGACGTGGATCGGCGTTATTGCGAATGTTTACGATGTGTGCACGATGCGGATCCACGTCGTTCGAGTAACAGACTTTTAGTATTCAATACCATCTGAGCAAGTGAGTAATGTGTTTCATTCTCGGGTAGCACATAGCCAAAACATTACGAAAACGTTCTGTGAATGCAGTTTTTGGATTTGTTTATATTGTGGTGTAATATTGCATTAACAGTGTAATATCATAATGAGCAATAGCAAAGTTGGTCTTTCTTTTCCAAAACGTCAAAAAAAAGTTTATAAACCCTAGAAAATTAACCAACAAAGAGCTGGAAAGTCTGATAAATGATTCTAATTTTGATGACGCTGACAAATATATACCTAAGTACTTTAAAAAGTAGACACGGTTCTGCGTCATTGGCCCAAAATAATCAAAACAATATTCACGTGTCATAAGTACCACAATTAACAAAATTTTAATGTAAAGAAATATACTATCTTTACAAATAATACCTCAGCTATACAGTAAGTCATTGCATCTAAGCCAGCAGTCAACGTGTTAATAGCAAGGCATACTGCAAAATAGAGTATGCTAAAAAATTGTACCAGAACAAGTGAACAAACGAGAATGTACCAATGTATTCCTACAAAATAACTGAACTAATTAAATCACTAGAAAAAGAAACTGTAACAGTCAATCTACTTGTTACTTTTATATCAGTTATTCTTCTTCCTCACTAGACTGTTCAGCAATTTGTTGTGATCTCCTCCATGTCATTGATTTTACATTGCCTGCAGGCGGCAACTTTTCCGCCATTTTCAGAGCGGCTGCACTTGCTAACGTTATGGGTCGCGATTTTACCAGTTTGTGCCTAATACGCAGAAACTCATTTGCTAAAAAATCAGATGCAATGTTATACACCAATAAATTTCATTATTACACAAAATATATACATACATTGTAAATTAATTAGAAACACTATACTAAAAACTCTAATTGAAAAGTGCAAAACATCTACCTTGTTCCACGGAACCGGTTACTAATAACACAGAATTTCCATCACACCATTTTACATAACGTGGTTCCTTCTTATAAATGTTTAAGAAGTTGTTGGTAGTAAATTTTTCTCGTGGAAATCCATATAACTCAATAATATGGCCCATCTTTTCTCTTATATCTGGCACATCATGAGTATTATTAGAGTCTTGGGAAGCATCTTGAGATGAAGCGTCATCCTGTGGATTATATTTTTATAAAACTATAATAACCTAACGTGCTAAAAAGCATAATTAAATACATAAAAATGTATTCCGAGTAAGGACATATTAGCAGTGCTTATTGGACATTCCGTTTGCCAATTATATAGCTGATTACGTGGCATAATGTGGTATATTTTATTGAAAGATGTAAATGTATAAATTGCAAAGAACTAAACTTAATACTTGATAATGCAACTAAATTAAGAGCTTGCCGCACAAAGAATACAGTAAGGAATATAGTATTTTAATGTTTCTATTGTTTGTCTATTGTGATACTGAAATTAATATAGTAAAAACCAGTTAAATAACAAACTCCTCCAAAAATTCTATAAGCTCAATACTATTTTTTCCATTTATAAAGAACCTGCATCTAGTTAGTTTTTAAGTATTGCGATCGAACTTCTACAGGAAACTAAGAATTCATTTCTGTTTATAGCGAACCTAGTGTTAATAAAAGTGGGAAAATCTCCAATATGCATTATTCCCTAACACTAGAATTGCTTTATATTTAGTTGAATTGAAAATTAACCATTTGCATTTGTTTATTTATTACTGAAACAATTGCTATCGCTAGCCCAAAGTCTAACACTAACATACTTGATCAATGGCAGACGTATTTGGTAAAAAAAATTATTTATATCGATAAAAACATATATATCGGTAGACTTTTGTGATGTGTGTATGAACGAATATAATTTTGAAACAGTTCCAACCTTTAAATACCTTGACAATAATATGAAAAAGATCAGAGCAAGAATACTTCAGGAAAACAAGAGCTTTTATGCCTTGCAACATCTGTTTAAATCTAAACGCCTCTTCAGAGAATCCAAAGTTTGTATATATAAAACAGTAGTGCACCTAGTAGTATTACACGTTAGTGGGACCTGGACAATGACACAAAAGAAATATGCTAAGAACTTTTGAAAATAAAATAATCAGAAATATAGTGGGGTCGGTGTGGGAAGAGAAGAACTGGAGAAGAACAAACCGAGAAATAAAAGCAATTTTGGAAAATAAAACTATTATTCGATGATCAAGGCAGGAAGAATGAGGTGGACAGAACACGTCATAAGAATGGACAGCGGTAGATATGCAAAGAAAACAATGGGAGGCAACATGCAAGAGTCAAGAACAACGGAAAAGCTCTATAAAAGATGGAAGGATGAGGTAGAGGATGATATTTGCAAAGTGAATATTAACAACTGGAAGAGAGCAGCACAGAATAGAACTGCTTAGAGAGCTGTTGAGTCAGTCAAGACCCAACTAGAAACATAAAGGCCATTGATTGATTGACTAATAATAATAATAATAATAATTCATTTATTTCCTTAGACACTGTTACAGCATATCGGAAACGTCAAAATATAACAGATAATCACAGTTTTTTGAATTGGCACTTAAAAAATTCGTTTATAGAATAAATACACTTATCTAATAATAGAAGTTTAACATAAATTAAAATTTGCAATACATTTGATTGTGTTTGGCAGGTGGTTATACAATTTAATTGGCAGGATGTAAGAACTATTTGCACTCTTAGTCAGAGAATGCTTAGGTATAACAAGTGTTTTACCATAACGGGAATTATACGGATGGTTGTCACTTACTAACGAGTATTTGTGGAGATTAGTTTTGATGTAAACCACAGATTGTAATATATATATGGATATTACAGTTAAAATACCCAGTTTTTTGAAAAGTGGTCGACAAGACTCATGTTGACTTGCACAGCAAATAGTTCTCACAACCCTCTTTTGCGCTACAAGAACATCGTTAATATGTTTAGAATTACCCCAGCAGGTAATTCCATAAGAAAGTGTTGAGTTAACATACGCATAATAATAAGACAGAAGTACATCTCTGTCCATGCAGGCTCTTATTCTCCAAAGTACGTAACTGTGCGTTGATAAGCCTTTCGTGACTTTATTTATGTGGTCGAACCATGACAAGGCTGAATCCAACTGAACGCCTAATAGACAAATAGCTTGACTGTTTTGGAGAGTTTTGCCCTTCAACTTAACCAACAAGCTGTATTGAGGATCACGGACAGAAAAAGGAATTACTTCCGTTTTATTTTTATTTAATAGAAGACCATTGTCGGAACTGTACTTCTGCATTTTGAGCACACAATCTGAAGCCCTGGCACTCAATTCATCAAAATTATCACCCGTAATAACAGCTGAAGTATCGTCAGCGAATAGCACAGTAAAATCAGAGTTTAATTCGCTGACAACGTCATTAAGAAAAATTAGGAAAAGCAAGGGACCAAGGACGCTCCCTAACAATTACAATGCCGATGTTGTTACAAGACTTTATGCAAACAATGTTGCATTGGAAGGTGTGGAAAGCCTTACTTATCTTGGATGATTAGTAAATGATCAATGGGACCACAGCAGGGAAATAAGGCTAAGAATAGAGAAAGCAAGAATATTCTTAAAAATGCGTGATTTATTTTCTAGTAATCTACTCTGAGTCTACCACTGCATATGAAAATATATAGTTAGGTGCTACGTGTATTCAGCTTTGCTGTATGGCATGGAAGCCTAGACACTTACGGAAGCTACTATCCAAAGAGTTGAAGCATTTGAAATCTAGGTGTTCCGACGAATTCTAAAAATCAGCTGGACAGAGCATCTGACTAACAACAAAGTCTTCTTAAAAAGAATGGGAGTGGACAGAGAACTGATGAAGACCATTAAAATAAAGGAACTTATATATCTGAGACAAACCATGCGTATTGAAAAATATGGCATACCCCAACTAATCATTCAAGATAAAAGAAAGAGCAAAAGAGGACAGGGCAGACGAAGAATAGCCTGGCTGAAGAACCTACGCCAGCAGTATGGTAAAACATCCAATGAACTCTTCAAAGCAGCTGTTAACAAAGTCTCAATCTCTATGATGATAGCCAATGTTTGCTGAGTGGATAAGGCACACAGAAGAAGAACCTTTTGGACCTACTGGAGAATATTCCTCTTGCACTCCGGCGCAATATGTGAGTGCAGCTCGATATTGCACCATCACATTATGCAGGTGTGGTTCAGCAATGATTTAACCACCATTATGTAACAAACGACTCCCGGGATTGGACCGTGTTATTATTGAGATCAAAGAACTCAACGTTTCACCCACTTTCTTAAAAGGCTTCATCAGGAGAACAAGCAAAAGAGCATGGTAACTCAACTAGTAAACCACATCAGAGGCCACATGGTAAAGACACTTTACCCATCTTCTTAAACTATCTCAATAGTTAACATCCACACATTAACTTTACTATGGAGATATAAACTGTCTTCCTTTCTTGAATGTACAGGTTTCTTGCAAATCCAGTAGCAAACTTGGTTATTCTGTATATCCACACTGACTGTTATCTGTATGTTGATTTCAATCATCATCCTTCACAAAAACTTTCCGTTTTCAATTCACTTGTACACTAAGCTGTTTCCGTATCCCAACCCGATAATGTCCACGCTGAATTAAACCATATTCGGAAAGCTCTTAGAAACAACAGTTATCGTGCTAGAGATCTACAGTCTGCCATCAATCTCCGTCTTTATCGTCACTTCAAAACTTCCAAAAACCGATCCTCCCACAGCAATAGTCTTTCTTCCCTATATACACCAAGCCACCAATCGCATAGGAAAGTGTCTTCGAAAACAAAACATCAAAACAGCATTCAAACCCACGAGCAAATCTCACAGATTCTTCCTTCACAAAAATATAAATTAAACACCCTGTCATCTAATTGTGTTTCTAGAGTCCCTTGTCGTTTTAATGCTGTATACATTGGTGAAACAGGAGGTTCAGTAAAATTTGTATCTCTGAACACCAGCGTTGTCTCAAATTGGGTCTTGTTTCGTCATTAGCTATCGCCGAACATCAACGCGATACCGGTCATAAGATCCTTTTTGATAAAACTTCTATTAACTGCAAATCCCCATTCTTCGTTAGCTGAAAGATTCGCGAAGCCATTGAGATTTACAAACACCCTAATAATCTTAATCGGGGCGAAGGCTTTCCCTTTCCTTCTATATGGAAAGTGTTAATTTTTTAAGCCCCGCCCACCGTCACTCAATCTCGACGACAGTTGCCTATAAATTTTCGCCTTTCCCTTTCCGATCATTAGAAGAGTTTTGCCCCTGGCATGGTTTACACGTTGAGTTACTGTGCTCTTCTGCTGTTTCTCCCGATGAAGCCCCTTACAAAGTGGGCGAAACGTTGATCTCAACAATGACAAGGTCCAATCCCAGAAGTCATCTGTTAGGTAATGTCAATGGCCGTAAAAGCTTCTGAAATAACCACCATTACCTCGACAAATAGATTGGTAGTGGGAGTTAAAAAGCTTGACTAGCGAGAAGTCCAGAACTTGCTATAACTTTCTTGGTATTGGGTTTTGGTCAGAAGTTTATTAAGAAAATAACTTTATTTTTGTCTCCTCTAGCTACCCTTTCAGTCTTCTTCGTATATTATGAAACACCTTGTATATGTCATAGACATAAAGAGCAAATGTCATTTGCCTAGGCATGTGTTAAGTGCTTAGTGTATAGGATACAATACCAACTGGACACAAAGTTTGCTGTTGACACTACGGCGACCGTGTACACAAAGCGGACCGTTAAACTGAAAAAACCAAAGGCTGCAACTAACCTAAACCCGCTAGAACGAGACACAGCCGAATTTTGTTATATGACTTCAATTCAGGCAAATGACCATTTGTGTAAATTTGCTTTATGCCTACGACATATACATATATATACAGTGTGTCCACGGACTGACTTTGCAATAGGTGTAATGAATAAAAAAATGTGAGTACGGCTTTCGTCTTGTACAGTTTAGGTTTGCTTGGTATAAAATGTTTTTTTACCAAATTACAGTTCAAATGGGATCCAGTTGGCAGTTAGCTTAAGAAGAATAGGTACCTAAAGTAATCTTTATGCAAAATTTTTATTAAAAGAAAATGTTTTAAATTACATTATACAATTAATGACATTTAAATGAGAAACATGTTACTCTTCAACTTAAAAATTAAAAAATAGCAAGTTACCAAGACTTTAGAAGAGTGGAATTATGTCCTAACGTGGGTGGGGCACTATTTAAATCATTGTTTAGTTCTTATATATTGTTGTGATGGTTATACGGCTTTACTATATAATTAATATTTAAAATAAAATTTAGCTAGAGCCTCCCATCGCTAACATAAATTACTTTTGGGTTCAGCAAATATTACAGATTTATGAATGGCTCAGGGATAATTATTGTGTGTTACTTTATGTTTGACTTGAATTGATGCTCGTATGCCCCTACTTTTAGATAGAATCTAATTGTAAATTAAATGAATGTTGGCTAGCTCAGGTAAGCAGAGATCTTAACACAAGGTGTGGGTCCCCAATTACTTTTTTTAAAATTCTAGCGTACGCCCATGTACGTAGTTCAGATACCCGCTAAAATGCTACATCAGATCTAAATGAAATTACGTTTCTGAAAGTTCAATCAAGTGATTGTCGTTCGGTGGTTTTTAGTTAATTAAATACAACTCAATGAGTAAATCTCACAGGTAAATTCATCATTTCCCGCTTTCTAGTAGCGTCAGTAGTTATCTTTTGTTTCTTTCAAACAACACCCGTACCTGGATTGTTTTAGGCCCAAGCCAAGGAAGGATCCTAACCTCACTCCTGCACTTGGATTTTTCAATTTCAATGCTGTCACCAGCAATTTTTATTCAATTGTCTCCCCGAATTGTTCAAAACAATTGCACATCAATATAAAATTAATCAAATCAAAATCTTCTAACAATTAAACACCTTAAATCTAATATTTTTACAAACTTTTGCTTATCTACTAAATTGTTCCATTAATTTTTGTTAATTTCGTCTTTCACATCACTGTGTCCCGCACTTATTAACCGTCCTTTTTCATAATGTTCGCACTGATCAGTTCTTCGTGAACTTCCACAAGAAACACTTCAGAGTTCAACTAAAAGTCTATTTCATTTTTCTACTCCTGCATAAAATTAATGTTCGGATTTTAATTAATCTTGCATGTTAATTATTCATTTTCTTCCCTTTATTTGCCTTCAGGTTTATTCCTGTGTGCTCTTTGCACTCTGTTTTGCCTTTTGCATTTTTATACCTTTCAAGAATATGCTCAAAGAGAAATTTATACAACGATTTCTGACTTGCAATTTACCTCGACAAGCATGTGACCATTCTTTTCATAATCGATTTACCAATACATGGATTGGCTTTTGCATTTTTCCATCCCCTTTTAATATTCTAAACTAATTAAATATTGTGGTCCCATTCCTATTAGGTTTAGAACTCTGCCTTTCCTTTTATGTTACGATTTTAATACTTATTACAGGCATTGCTTTGCCAATATGATTGCTAATTCAAATTTGATTTTATTTTATTTGTTGCCATTAAATCCTATCTCCCATTCTGAGCTTTTATGACCTATTCATTAATTTTCTGTGCGGTTCAGGGCTTAACACCATCTCAATATATATATATACAGTGTGACCAGTAAAGTCCGCATCATATGGGATTTTTTTTTATTAATAGCTTTTTTCGAAATTTGACTTTGGCATCAATTTGTGCTTTGATCGAGATGAAAATTAACCAAAAAAATAGTAGTCACGTCATTCGCATTATCTGTCAAATTTAATTTTTTTTTCAAAAAAAATTCAAAAGTGGGGTTATTTCTTAAAATATCGAAAAAAAGGTATTCGAAAAAGTTTTTTTAAATGCAATTTTTAGCCCATATGCAAAATTTCAGCTGTATAAGATAATTTAGATTTTTTGCCCATTTTTTTTAAATTGCACCACTGTTCAAAAGTAAGACTCAACGCAACCTACATAAAACTTCTTAGTTTTGATAATGCTTTATTCCAGACACATTTTCTTTAAAGTAGCGCCATATTAAATATGTATTTTTCTACAAAATCCAAATAGGGCTATTAAAATTTGGTCACATGTGATGCAAAGTTTATTTGTTTTTGACCCTGTATAATGTAACTTCATAAAATAACGTGTATTACTTTTAGACACAAACTGCGATTTCAAAAATAGTTAATTTATGGAGTTACATTATACAGGGTCAAAAACAAATAAACTTTGCATCACATGTGACCAAATTTTAATAGCCGTATTTGGATTTTGTAGAAAATCGCATATTTAATATGGCGCTACTTTAAAGAAAATGTATCTGGAATAAAGCATTATCAAAACTAAGAAGTTTTATGTAGGTTGCGTTGAGTCTTACTTTTCAACAGTGATGCAATTTAAAAAAAATGGGCAAAAAATCTAAATTATCTTATACACCTGAAATTTTGCATATGGGCTAAAAATTGCATTTAGAAAAACTTTTTCTAATAACTATTTTCGATATTTTGAGAAATAACCCCACTTTTGAATTTTTATTGAAAAAAAAATTAAATTTGACAGATAATGCGAATGACGTGACTACTATTTTTTTGGTTAATTTTCATCTCGATCAAAGCACAAATTGATGCCAAAGTCAAATTTCGAAAAAAGCTATTAATAAAAAAAATCCCATATGATGCGCACTTTACTGGTCACACTGTATATATATATATATATGTAACAAAACTTTGTACATCGCTATAATTTTTAATTTAGAATATGTTTTTTATTAACATTTTTACGTAAAGTTACGAAAAAGACCACTTTACCTACTTTAATTTATATTCTTCTGAATCTAGCTTTACCAACTGGACTTCATATGGACTGTAATTTGGTAAAAATCTATTTTATACCAGGCAGGCCTAGACTGCAAAGATGAAGGCCATACTACAAAAATGTTGATTCATTACACGTATCATAAAGTCAATCCGGGGCACACTGTATATACAGGGTGTATCTAAAAGCTAGGTTATGGCTTTGTATACGTGTACTACGTATAAAAATGAGACAAAAAGTATCTAGGAACATATGTCCTTAACCAAACAGTTACCGAGATACAGGGTGTTGAAATTTAATTTTTCTGTAAACTGCGCTTGCCATTAGATAACTGATTTTCATAACTAAAAAGTAACAACCAAAAATCAAAGTTAATTTATACAAGTTTACTGTAACATATACAAGGTGTATCTACAAGGTAGGTAATGGTTTTGTGTGTATATAGTACGTATAAAAATAAGGCAAAAAGCCTATATGAACATATGTCCTTAACCAAACGGTTACCGAGATACAAGATATTAAAATTAAATTTTTTTAGCTCTACATTAATTTTCGGCCGAATCCGAAGCAGACAGCGCCAATAATTTAGAAACCAAAGCTCTGGTCGAAGCTTTGGCTTAAGCTTTTAGCAAATACATGTTAGGTGTCCTTCGACTCGTCTCAACAAGACGGAACCATCTACTCCCTTGCATACACGAGCGGCACTTCATCAAACAAAAGATTTGTTAACGTAACTTTTTTTAGTTCTGTCTGTGTACAGTGTCTCTGTAGAGCTGGGCAAAGAGATTCAGTCTTGAGATTTGACTCCTAAATTGTAACTTACGTTTGCTGGAGAACAATTTTCAGTTGTAAATAAATTTTTTAGTTACTTGTTTTATGCAGGGTGGTCTTGAAATAGTTGGCCAAAATCAGAGATTAGGTTAAACTCATTATAAGAATGAAGAAGTTCCAATAAACACGTGTCAGAAAACGAATCCCTTAGGAGTTACAGCTCATTTAATTCTTAATGACACAGGTTTATAGCAACTTTTTTCATTCTTATAATGAGATATTAAAATCCTCTCACGAATAATAAAGTGTATTTACTTACAACTGCAATTAACCAAAGTATTTGCTAATTTTAAGTTATTTGATCATTAAAATCTGTATAGCTGATATTTTGTTTAGCGTCAGTCTATCTTAGCCGAACCTACCTTTCAATTTCTCGAAGCTGCTTTGGCTATTTTGCTCTGCTTCGGCCGAAGCATGTGATTTTTTTTACCGAAGCCAAAGCTTCGGCAAAAATCGGGAAATTGCTGTTTTAGCGGCCGAAGCTTCGTGGCAACCCTAATGGTAACTTCAGCGTAAGTATTCAAGACTAGGCACCTTTGACTATTATTTGCATTTCAATGAACATTCCAAATCAAAAATGTAAATTTTTATAACTTTGATTTTTGGTTGTTACTTTTTAGTTATGAAAATCAGTTTTCTTATGGCAAGCGCAGTTTAAAGAAAAATTAAATTTCAACACTCTGTATCTCAGTAACTGTTTGGTTAAGGACATACGTTCCTAGATACTTTTTGTCTCATTTTTATACGTACTACAAGTATACAAAGCCATAACCTACCTTTTAGATACACCCTGTATATACAGTGTGCCCCCGGATTGACTTTATGATACGTGTAATGAATCAAAATTTTTTTAGTATGGCCTTCATCTTTGCAGTCTAGGCCTGTTTGGTATAAAATAGATTTTTACCAAATTACAGTTCATATGGGGTCCAGTTGGAGTTAGCTTTAGAAGAATATAAATTAAAGTAGGTAAAGTGGTCTTTTCCATAACTTTACGTAAAAATTTTAATAAAAAACATATTCTAAATTAAAAATTATAGCGATGTACAAAGTTTTGTTACATATATATATATATATATATATATAAGAATTAAACAATGATTCAAATAGTGCAGGGTGTTATGGAAATGAGTGCAAATATTTTAACCAGTGATAGAGCTCACCAAAATGAACAACTTTTCTATGTATCGTTTTTAATTTAATCGCATAATTTTTCAATAATTTATCTCCCCTAAATTTGACGAGCCGCTTGGTCAGGAAATCTAAGTTAAAGGTGAATGACACAAGGTATATTAAAACTGCAAAGTTCTTGCACAAAAAACATGCAGTCAATAACTTGCCTACCTCAATTGATAAGGAACGTTGGTGACCAGATGTGAACTATAGGTTTTATCAGTGTGCGTTTAAATTAAAATATTATTCCATAGGCGGGTATGCATTTTTAGAGTAAAACTGTTTTGAATTTTAATTCAGTTTTGGTTGTGTTTTTGAAAAAGTGATAAATGGAGGAGTTGTTCAGTTTAGCGAGTTCTATTATGGGTTAAAATATTTGCACTCATTTCCATAACACCCTGTATATATAAGAACTAAACAATGATTCAAATAGTGCCCCACCCACGTTAGGACATAATTCCACTCTTCTAAAGTCTTGGTAACCTGCTATTCTTTAATTTTTAAGTTGAAGAGTAACATTTTTTCATGTAAATGTCATTAATTGTATAATGTAATTTAAAACATTTTCTTTTAATAAAAATTTTGCGTAAAGATTACTTTAGGTACCTATTCTTCTTAAGCTAACTGCCAACTGGATCCCATTTGAACTATAATTTGGTAAAAACCCATTTTATACCATGCAAACCTAAACTGTACAAGACGAAAGCCGTACTCATATTTTTTTATTCATTACACCTATTGCAAAGTCAGTCCGGGGACACACTGTATATATATGTATATGTCGTAGGCATAAAGCAAATTTACACAAATGTCATTTGCTTGAATTTAAGTCATATAACAAAATTCGGCTGTGTCTCGTTCTAGCGGGTTTAGGTTAGTTGCAGCCTTTGTTTTTTTCAGTTTAACGGTCCGCCTTGTGTACACGGTTGCCGTAGTGTCGATGGTAAACTTTGTGTCCAGTTGGTATTGTATCCTATACACTAAGTACTTAACACAAGCCTAGGCAAATGACATTTGCTCTTTATGTCTATGACATATACAGAGTGTTTCATAATATACGAAGAAGACTGAAAGGGTAGCTAGAGGAGACAAAAATAAAGTTATTTTCTTAATAAACTTCTGACCAAAACCCAATACCAAGAAAGTTATAGCAAGTTAAAGTTAAATAAATTAACAAACATTCTTTACAAAATGAGGTAGTAATTTACTTTTTAAGTTCAAGCAGTGGATATTTGAGAGTTAACTAAACAATGTTGACTTAAAAAATCTGATCCACTGATGGAAAACCGCTGACTATTTAATAATAACTAAAAAATAAGTAGCAGTAGCAGTAGAAATTTGTTTGGGTGTTAATTTATTTAAACGTCAAAATTAAGATAAATCAGCTATGAAGTGTTTAATTCAACTTAAATGTACAGTAACAAAAAATGTGTATATATAATTATTAAGTATGGAGCTGCTGAAGAAAATGCTGCACGTGCAAAACGTTATGTATTTGAAAAGATTTTTAGATCGTCAAACGTCTTCCGAAAATACTTTTCTTCGAGTAGTCTAACGCGGAAGAGAGAAATTTACAACCTAAGAAAGGTCATGGTGGCGGCAGACCAAATTAATATGGGGTGAATAACTTTTAGAAATGGTTGATGCTGCTCCAACTACAAGTACACGCCAGATTTCCCACCAAGTTGAAGTTTCTTCATCCTTTGTTTAGCGCACATTGAGCAGCAATGGTTTGTACCCCTATCATCTGCAAAAGGTGCAAGGACTAACTCCTACGGATTATCCGCTGCGACAGCAGTTTTGTGAATGGCTGCTAAATCGCACTATTAGAAAAGCACAATTTCCAATACACGTACATACTGGTGACGAATGGATGCTGTTTTACTAGTGATGGTGTTCTCAACTTCCACAATTGTCACATATGGGCTGGTCAAAATCCAGACGTGATTCGCCAAAGTAGCTTTCAGCAGCGTTTTAGTTTGAATCTGTGGGCTGGTATTTAGAACAACATCTTAATAGGGACTTATGAATTACCAGTATGCCTTAATGGCCTATTCTTATTTGCAGTTTCTACCAGAAGTTCTGTCAAAGCTGGTTGAAGACGTTCCTTTGCATGTGCATGACGGCTGCGCTTTACATTATAGTCATGCTGTACGATATTACCTAAACACCATCTTTCCGCAAAGATGGATTGATCGAGGTGAATTAATTTCATGGCCCCCACGCAGTTCAGATCTCAACCCAGTGGACTTTTTCTTAAGAGGTTTTATGAAATAGTAAAATTAGTATATGCCACCAAAGTTGATACAATCAACAAAATGCACCGTCGCATCACCGCTGCAACAGAACAGTTACACCAACAATTTTCAAGAGTATCGGAGAATTCGATTCGTCAAGCGCAAGTGTGCGTTGAAATGCAGGGTCAACATTTCGAACACCTAATGTGAATGTTTCTGTTATGGTGAATTGTTTGAAGCTTATTTAATAATAAATTATTAATTATATTTAAAAAGGTATCTTATATTTATCATGTGTTTTCTGTATAATTTAAAATTAAAACTACCTTAACAGCAAATTATCAGGTGTTGTAAGAAATATGTTTCGACAAAAACGAAAATGCAGTGATATTTTTTAAAATGTTTCCTCATTAATACCAGCAGCATCCAATAAGTGGCCATTAATTTACAAAAACTTTAAACTGCTGTTATTAGGTTTTGGCAAAGTTTATTAAGAAAATTAACTTTATTTTGGTCCCTTCTAGTTACCTTTTCAGTCTCCTCTGTACGTTATGAAACACCCTGTATATATTAATTGGGTTACATATTTAAGTAAAAAGTATGCGTTTCATAAGAAATATTCAAATTGTAAGACACATGGTTTAATTTTTTAAAATATTTAAAAATTACCTGAACCCCAGTCTGAGTAAATTTATTTCTGCCACGTCTCAGAGGTCGAACTTTGTATTTCTTTGATGGGATATTAGATTTGTATTTTTTTGATGGGGTCTTAGATACAGAAGTTGCCTCTTGATTAGCAGAGGTTTTACTAGCAGAGGCTTCACTAGTAGTGTCTTCACTACCAGAGGTTTGACTAGTCGAGGGTTCACTAGTAGTGGTTTTACTATCAGAGGCTTGACTAGTAGAGGCTTTACGAACAGAGCGGATCAATATTCTACCTTTGCCGAAAGTTACCTAAAAAGTACAAAATATGTGATTAAGACTATATTCAAGCAAAAATACATATATTTACCTCATGAGACGCTAAAAATGCAGATAGCGATTCCAAATATATTGTCTGAGAAATAATATTTCCGTAAGTATCAGTATATACCATTTCGAAAACAACAGAAATATCATCTGTATTGTTAATTGTATCACTTCCCTTGTTAACTGGCTTAAACATTACGGATACAAGAGATTCGATTGGTAAGTTTATTAATAAACTGTGTGTAACATCATCTGCCTGGAAAAAATCGTCTGCCTGTCCATATCTAACTCCAAGTGTTCTGTTCTCATGTGGCACTTTGTTAAAAACATTTTCTTTGGGAATTTGGGCATTGAATTCTCTGTAAATACACCATAATTAATATGTATTTTTCGCATCAACTTTAAAAGACTTGATTCAGGGTATATTTTGAATTAAATGTGTGTTGTTCTTGGTGAAACAGTTCTTTTCTCAGCATTACTTTTTCAAATGAAACATTCTTTACTGAAACACCGGTGCTGGTTGGTTTTGTTCCTTCACCATCAGTCATCGCCCACCAACCACCATAGTTGTTTAGTGATACAAGTTCCAAAATATGAAATAACTATACTGAGTTTTCTTAAAGCAAAATGCTATTATATGTACAACTTTATACGAAAATGAGCTGTTGTGTCTGAAAGCTTAACTTTTAAATTATAATATATACAACTAAATCTGAATAAAATAATAATAATAACTTGAATAGTTTTATAAGATAAAACTTTGATTTCAAAATGTTATTAAATAATAAATAAAAATGAATAACAGGTTGACTAACAATTGGCAAATACATGTTAAGATAACAATAAGCTGTAGCAGCTATTATGAGTAGTTACCAGATGTTGCCAAACAGAGTTCTTTCAAAAAGAAATAACTCTTTGTCACTATTCCACAAGCAGAACTGAAACAGGATGTTAAATAAAAACTTAATATGAAGGGATTGGCAGTCCCATAGGGTGTGGCTGTTTACTTTCTTATTATAGCAATAATTTTTATATGTACTAATATATCGAGAGATCCAAAAAAAACTGTTCCTCAGCAGGCTGTGGAATGAAAAGTCACGTCTTTACTTGTGTCAGCTGGAATCCACTACATAAAATCGTTGGTCTCTTTGTATCTTTGGTCACTAGCTTCTCCGACGATACTGGACCGATTAAACTGTATGGTGGCTTAAAATGTTGCTAATTGTCAGACTTAGATCATAGGCCGGTTTTTATTTATTTTCAAAAAAGGTTTTAATTAGATTATTTAATTAACAAACTAAGCGTAGCTCAAGTGATTTATTATATAGCACTACAGCAGCGTGTCGTTCAACAAAGTTCCGTAGCTCAGTGGTAGAATGTTCGCCTGCCACGCGGGCGGCTCGGGTACGATTCCCGGCCAGGCCATTTTTTTTTTAAGTTTGTATTAATGAATCTCTCCTAAATTTGCAAACCGAAGCGTAACTCGGGTGATTCACTAGTTAAATAATAATGAAACGTCATTTTTAGAAGCAGAAATCTTATAACAATCTGACAGATTCGTATAGAAAATGACAACTAATTATTATCTGACACAAGTAAAGACGTGCCTTTTCATTCCACAGCCTGCTGAGGAATAGTTTTTTTTGGATCTCTCGATATTTCTTTAATGAGCATAATATACTACCAACCTTTAAAAGATTTAATCTAAATCCTGTGTTTCAACTTAATTATTTCTATAATAAAACTTGATTTTGTAAGATTTTCAAATTATATTTGTTTACATTTTTGAATTTATAACAGTGATTTCCAAAGTGGGCGATATCACCCTTTGGGGGGCGCTGGAACGATCCAGGGGGGCGATAGTATCCTCGGGTGCATTTGAGGGGCGGTGAATAAAAATAAAGGGGCGGTGAAAGCTTAAAGAAGGAAGAGAAGATAAGAAGATGTAGAAAAACCATTCGTACATATTTCATCTGTTGTGTAACATAGTGTAACATTATTTTCCAAATAAACACACAAAGTGCAAGTTACAGATTTATTTATTCCATGAAGACTATTTACCATTATTAAATCTCCTTATTCTTCTTCATGCCATTTATTACTTTATTTATTCAGTCTGTTTATTCTCCGTTTCGTTAATTTTACTTTATCACACTCTTTAGTACACCACCCATTATAATAAAGGGCTTTTATTATTCAAATTTGCTTTTACTCAAAATACAAGTTACAAATTCAGAAAAGATTTGTTTATTTTAAAAATATAATTTTTTCTAGCAATTATTATATTATGATACTAGTGTATAAGTACGCCTTTAAAGCATGTGCGACGAGTTTAAAAGCACGACGCGCTAGCGGAGTGCGTTTAACGTCGCTAGTGCTTTAATGGCACTTATACACGTGTATCATAGACTATTTTTTCTACGATCGTAACAGAAATATAAAAACTTAGTTCGGTGACACTTTTTCCGTCAGATATTCTAGGTTATGTTGACAGTCAAACTTAACGGCAAAGCGTGTTTTAATTTAGTATTAAAAAACGCCTCCAATGGCAACGTGCGAATAAGACGTATTTCGGGCGCTAATATTAAGAGTGCTACAAACGTCGCTTTTGACACTAGAAACAGTGCAAAAATTTGTCATTTTGACACGATCGTAGAAAAAATAATTTATACAAAATTTCTATATGGTATATTTTATTATAACATTTCATAATTCACTTTTTCAAATAATCATTTGAGTTTGGCTTTCACTGTAGTTATTCCAATTGTCAGTTAATACCTACAAATTAAAATCTAAGCTCTCATGTTGCCAAACAACTATCCCAACTAAATCAACTTATATGCTCGAACCTTTTTAATAAACTATTCGCAATTTAACAGTAACTGTATCTAATGTGTCATTCATTAAACAATTCTCAAATATTTATGTTGTACTTTTAATGTATAAATCCTTCCTTGTACTTTTTAATTGCTAATTAATTTATTCTTTCAAAATAATTTCTTACCTAGAAATACTTTTATAGATAACTAGTGAGTCATCCGAACTACGCTTCGGTTCGCTAAATTAAGAGAGATTCATTAATATAAATTTTAAAAAAAGAATGCATCGGCAGGGAATCAAACCCGGGCCGCCCGCGTGATAGGCGAGCACTCTACCTCAGGTCCACCGTAGCCCACGTCATAAATTACAACTTTTTCGTACTTTTTTTGTAAAAAAAACCTGCCTACGATCTAAGTCTAAAAATTAGCAAAATTTTAAGCCATCATACAACTTAATCGGGCCAGTATCTTCGGAGGAGATAGCAAACAAACATACACGCAAACATACAAAGAGAGCAACCATTTTATGTTATAAGACTATCAGTCTCAGGAAGCTACCAATACAATAAATTTCTGTTTGTTCGCTTAAAGAATGTAGATTTCCAGGGGGCGCTGAGTAATTGTTTTTCTAAAAAGGGGGCGGTAGGCCAAATAAGTTTGGGAACCACTGATTTATAGGGTTTTGCAAAAATGGCGGATAATCTCCATGTTACGCTATTAAGGAGCACTTCCAGAGTAGGAAAAAAATAATTAACTTTAATAAGATATGGAAGTAAAAAGTTTGATTATTAATTTCTTTTATATTCAGCATTAGGTTAAGAAAACATTACACTCTTAAAGCTAATAATATGAATATAAATACCAACAAATAATTTTGTCAATTAACGTACAGAAACTTAAGAACTGTTAAAATACAAAACTAAAAAAAAATGTGTTAAAAATACGGGGTGACCATAAATGGTTGTGATTTTTTTTCTTAGGTTGACTTGAGAGTGACATTTGATGATCAAGGTAGACAAGAAACAGACATTACAGAAAGAATAGAGAAAACCAACGAGTTATACTACTCTATGAACAAGACCTTTATCAGCAAAAGAGAAGTGGCCCAAAAGACAAAATTAAGTGTGTTCAAAAAAATCTTTAGACCAATATTGACACATGGATCTGAGTCGTGGGTGCTGACCAAACGAATAAAAGAAAAAATAGAAGCCACCGAAATAAAATACTTGAGGAAAGTCAAAGGAGCCATGCTAAGAGATCGAATGAGAAGTGTACAAATTAGAGAAGACCTAGAAGTAATACCAGTGACAGACTTTATAGAAAAACGGCAGCTGAGTTGGTGGGGACATCTCCAGAGAATGGAAAATGACTGAGCAGTGAAACAAGTATGGGAATCCAAGGCATCAGGTAAAAGAAACAGAGGGCAACCGCAAGAGATATGGGACAAAGTACTGGAAAAAATACTAACAGCAAAGGGTAAAACTTGGCAAGAAGCAAAGATAAAAAAGAATGGTGTAAATTTGTGCATAGTGTATAATTTGTTTTTAGACTTGATATAGTTATAGAACTGAAAGAGACTTAGTGTTGTTACTTTTAAAATTGAGAAGCACTTAATTACTTAAAAATGCCGGGTGACCATAAATGGTTGTGATTTTTTTTCTTAGGTTGACACTGTTAATGTTGGTTACCCTGCTGTCAATTTTAAGTCTATGTCAAATTCGAGGTTAGCAGGTTAGGTTTTCCTTCCGTTTTGACACAAACTGACACAAAACCTAACCTGCTAACGTCGAATTTGACATAGACTTAAAATTGACAGCAGGGTAACCAACATTAACAGTGTCAACCTAAGAAAAAAAATCACAACCATTTATGGCCACCCGGTATAAAAAAACTCATTTCACAATAGTGCTACAAATAAGTTGTATAAAAGTTATTTACTAAGTGTTGATTCACGGCAACAATGTAACCTTATCTATGTGTAATTAAACAATGTTGTCAGTTTGTCTAGTTTTGGGGTTAATAAAACCTCGCTATATCTTCAAAAATATAATAAAAACAAATTTTAATTATTATTTTTCTATTCCGGAAGTGCCTCTTAATAACAGAACATTCAGTTAATCCGCCATTTTTGCAACACCCTGTATATAATTCACCTAACGTTAGGTATTTTCAGCATAAAGAAAAGCTAATGGAAAAGTTACCTAAAGCTTAATGTCTCCTTTGCATGGCCCATGTTGTACAGCATGCACTTCTGAGAGCTGTCTTTTTGCACGCATAAATTGCATTCATTTATATCATTATTAATTATATATTTACATAAATTACTCGATCAAATCCTTGAAAACTTCTGTAATGTATATGTTGCTGCCAGCAACTTGCTGGCAAAGCTCGAAGCTTCGACTAACCTAGAATTGCTTAGGCAATGTGTGTGAAGTGCTTTAGGCTTTAACCATAACATAACATAACCAGTTAATCCAGGGATTAATTAGACAATCCTAGGTTGACTGAAGATTCAGGCTTTGCCGGTAACGTATAGACTAGAGCAATAACATTGAAATCGACTCAAAGATACATTTATTTTTTAAGATAGCACAGAGCTGCATATGAGAAAATCACCCCCCAAGATGTAACGGGGTAACAAACTTTAAGGGGTAACAGTATTCATTAAAATAAGACAGAAAGTTCCTATGAACATAGGTTCGGAAATGTATAATAAATAATATTATGTATATTAAAACGCCTTTTTATTTCTTAAAATTCACATGTTTTCATCTATTTCTGAATCATCACTTGACGGTGCATGATCTTCAATGTGTGACATTTCATCTACAATCTTTTCCAAATCGGCTTCTGCCAGAGGTTGTTTAAATGCCCATTTCGAAGTAAAAGGCCGTTATTTCATTATTATTTCTAAGTATTCACTTTTCACGCCTATTAAAGTTACATCTAACTTCACCAAACCAACTAAAATACTGTTACGTAAGAACGCGCTCGTGGAAAACATTTACCCCATAACATATTTATCCCGTTACAGCTAGATTGTAACCGATATAAAAAGCATAAGTACAATGCATTTGTACTTAGGAGAGTCTACTCGAGAGGTACCTAGGAGCGGAAGCGTGTGCAAAAAAGGTTTTAGATTTTATTAAATATGAAAACAAATATCAGAAAAATACTTATAAAAAATAAAGAAAATGTTCCCAAAACTATAAAAACTAAAATAAATGCACTCGAATTACTATGAAAATGATAAGATTTACATATAGTTGGTAGAAAGTATTACTATATTATAACATAGAAATAACGTTATCAAAAAAAAGATGTACAAAAATATATCTATATTTTTATGACAAAAAATATTGCTAAAATTTGAACACTCTATGGTACCTCTTAAAACGTCCTTCCGCACACAATGGCAGATCACATTTTTGGCAAGCAAAAGTGGTTGCTTCTTTTTGCGTTTTGCACACACCATACGTCTTTTCACAATTTGTTTGTTGCTTTCTGGACGAAAAAGGTAAGTTGATGGGAAATGTCATTCTATGAGTGTTAGCGGAGAGTAACAATAGTCTGGTCTATTGGTAGTAGAATTCCTTGGCTGTATTTTTTATGTTCTTTTATGAGAGATCGCACCACCTGTTTTGAAAATCTAGCAGTGGAATATTTTTTCCCGTTTTCATTTTATACGTGACATGGGAATTGTAAACGCTAAAGTCCAAAAAGTGAAGACTTTTTTTAAAATTTTTTTATTTTTATTTATTTATTTCGCACTCAGCCAACAGCCGTTAGACCAATTATAGGCGTCGCTGTGCATTTATGGGAACCCCACTACCGACTGTCATAATGTTATTATGACATCCGGGACCAACTATTTCCGTGGCACCCGTACCACAAGGCGCCGAGAGAAGCAGCCGTGGAACTCCCCAAATTCTGACCAGAAAGAGCGTTGCTTACCTCTACTGATCGAACACGAACGCTTGTTCAAGCTACACCATCCGAGACCTCATTCTTGTACCACTTCGCCATTTTTTTAATAGACTTTGTGGTACATATAAGAATCCGTCTTGTCAACTGCTCCCATACTCGTATTGTAGTCAATTATGGAGGTCGTGACTTTACGACTTCTTCATTTTGACTAATTTTTGCCACCTCCGTTGTATTATTGTGAACTGACGCTAACATGTGGACATCTCTCTTATCTATTCACTTCAGAGCCAGCAACCTCTCAGTTGAAAAAGTTGTGTGACACCTTTTTGTTTCGTTTCTTCAAACAAGGGCATAGGTTGCTTATTAACTTTAACGGTATCACAACAGTTACAATATGGTTCGGTCAATGTCATTACTATATTCCCAGATTTGCCTAGTCTTGTCGATTTCAGTCATTTTGATGCTGCTACCTGCATAAATTACAAAATCTAGTATATAACCAGTATCGCAATTCACCATAACAAAAAATTTTACACCAAACCGATGCCTTTCGGATAGGATAAATTGTCGAAATGATAATCACTACATGAAGAGCAGCAAGCATTCACCTATAACTAAATGTTGGAATAGACACAATGATTTTTTGAAAGTAGTCGAGTAGTGGTTAACTATACTTTATTTTGAATAGCTTATGTTCTTTATCAACATTGGAATTATCAGCAAAGTGCAGAAATCTTAGCAAAAAATATATGTCTCGTGACAAGACTTGGCCGAATATTAGTGTTTTAATTATGATATCCTTAAACCAAGTCTTTAATTTTCTGCTTTTTCACTAGAGGCATAAGTAGAGAAATAGTGAGAAACATATACATTTCATCTACATCCACAGTTTTGTAGCTTTTGACGGCCTTGTCAGTATTCTCCATTACAAACAAATCATAATACATATTCATTTGAGTCACCATTTCTTGAACAATTTTATGGTTTATAAGTGATTCAAATATTTCAGGCTGAAGAATTTTTTGTAATATTTTCGATTTCACAACTTGAATTTCCATCATCAAAATCATGTAATAGGGGAACCAAGTCGGCTTTTTGCATATGAGGTTTGGCTTGTCAACAGTCGTTTTTCTTTTTTTGTTAGGTTGAGCAATGGCATCATTGTCGCTGTCTGATGTATAATTTTTAGCAAAATTTATCCTAATTAAGCAAAAGAATGTCCAAAATATTTTTCCATTCATCGTCCTCTTCTTCTGGACCACCAAGCAGTTCAGCGTTGCTGTCACTGTTCATTAAAATTTTGTACAGCTTTTCATCTGTGCAATATTTCTTACTAGCCATTATAAAAGTTACCAGAACTTCAAAACCAAACCCGCATGTTCATCTCTCTTACTGTACTGAAGACTATTTGCGTCACAACAGTGTTATGGGGTGAGCGGTCAAGCAGCCCATTAATGCAAATTATGGGCGTGTTTAATCACAGTATTGGTTATTGTAATAATGTGCCACTATGAAACTCCGGTTGATTCCCATCCCAAACCATGCCTCCACACTGGCCACTCTCGTGGTTTACCGTTAGGTGGACATGAACATTTTTAGCCACTCCAGTAGCTTCCCGTCACAAATAGATTAAGATAAAGCAGAACTGCATATGGGTAAATCATCCCAAAGTGTAATAAAGTAATAAACTTCAAGGGGTGACAGTATTCATTAAAATAAGACAAAAAGTTCCTATGAACGTAAGTCCGGAAATGCATCTTAAGGCAGTTACAGCTCTGGGAAGTCCTGAAGTAGCAATTTTCAATCTTTATGTTTGCTTTTCTTGAAAACTACTGCTCTCAGCAATTTCAAACAAGGGTATCCTTTTTATGTAGCAAAGTCTAACCTTGTTGAATATCTAACCAAAATTCATTTATTTTATTTATTTGTATTGTACAAGAACCAGTAATCTGATATTGCCCAAATCTACACATATAATATAACACATTTTGTGGAATGTGATAGGTAATACGTAATACATAAGAGAGGAAAAAAAATATAAAGCTAAAGTATAACATCAAAATATATACTAATATCACAACAAAAATCCTTTGGCTTTAAGCCTGGGGTTTGAAACGAAGAAAATTCACCAATCGTCCCTCTCGCTTTATTGTGCTGCGCGGTGCTGGTATTTATATTAATATTGACACACTCGAATTTTCCCATGTAAAAATTTCTACCTTAGCTATTCAACTTATGCAAGGGTTTGTTTCTCTGCTGAGCAGGTGTGCTCTAAGCAGGTGTGGGTCAAAAACACGGACAGATGTTTTTGCAGGTGCAGATAATTTTAAGATTATTCTGTGATTTTAAGTAAAATAAGCTTCTAGGCCTTTGTATGTATGTATTATCAAAAACCTCATTTTACCTTGCGGTGTAAAGGCCGGTGCTTTATGCTTCGTGACCTTTTAGTCACTATAATTAACAAAAACTCTGTGAAATTTCAGGCATAGAATAAACAAGAACCAAATGTTATTTAACTGATTCTAGCCAAATGCTGAATCTATTATATACAGTGACAGTCAAAAAGTCAGCATAATATGGGAAAAAATGATATTTTTGGTTTTTCAAAAAAACTTTTTACGTCAATAATTTGTGCTTGTCTAAAAACTTATTTAGCCTCTATGATATACTGGGTGAGAATGAGATCAGGGCCATGTCTCTATCTCCTTTACTTATCAACGGATTTGAATGAAACTTGTTACAAGAATAATAAACATAATTTCGAATTGAGAGATAGATATAATCAAAATGGCCAACTTCCGGTTTCACCGGAAATGTGATTAACTTCGATTTTTTAAATAGGTTGTTCTGTATATTTTATGGTTTTCGGAATCTACGATTCAAATTACATACGACAGTGTTGCCAAATTTGCTTAGGTATTTCCCAAAAAATATTTTAAAAATTTATTAATTAAACATTTTTCCGTTTTATATAAAGATAAAGTGGTGGATGATGCATATCGTTAGATTGGTAATTACATTTTCTATCTAATGGCACGATGTCCCTTGGTAGGTGCCATTTAAAAAAACTGACTTTTTCTCAAAAAACGCGTTTAGCAAATTTTATTCCTCCGTGAACGATTTGCTATTGATCAAATTAATAAAACATGTATTATTGTGGGTTACTAGATTCATTTAGAAAACATTTTCTCCAATCACGGCCTTCTATAAAAAAAATAAAATTTGAAAAAAAGAATTTTTTGTTTAGAAAATGAAAATTTAGCAAAAGTATCGAATGTATTTTGAACTGTGCATTCCAAAAAACCTAGAATATATAGGGTGATCCATTTAAAAAATCAAAGTTACTGGCACTTCCTGTGAAACCGGAAGTTGACCATTTCAACTATATCTGTCGATCAATCAGAAATTATATCTAGTATCCACATATCAAATTTTATTCAAATCGATTAATAAATAAAGGAGATATAAGCATGGCCCTGGTCTCATTGTCACCCAGTATACAGAGTGATTTTTACCTAAAAAGCGCTATTTTTTGGAAATTAAGTAATATTTCAATGATATTTTCTTAGAGTGTGTTAGTTTTAATTAAATGAACAATCTCAAGGCCAGAAAACACCTATTTTTCTAACTTTAGCTAAAATTTCATTTTTAAATTTTTTAAATATATTTAAAAATTTTACATACCAAGGCTTAATATTAAAAATCCTTTTTTTAATGTGAAAACTTTAAAGATTTATAATTGGAAAAAAGAATATAAAATGTTTATTACTTCTTTAGATTTTTTATCGTTTACCGAAAAGTAGTAGGATTGCATAATTTTTCCGTTTTTTATGCAAAGCGGTTTTTAGGAGAAATATTTGTCAATTCTTATTAATATCTATTTAAATGGCTTCTAGAAACTCTAATCCAGTCCTGTTAATGAATTACTGGTACAAAAATCTTGTAAATGTTCTCTTGCAGTTGTCTACATAAGATATTTCTTTATCCAATTTACATGTTCTAAAAAATACTACTTTTCGGTAAATAATAAAAAATTTATAGAAGTAATTAACATTTTATATTATTTTTGGGGGATGAAAAGGGGTAAACTGTGTTTTCACGAATTCCTCAATATCTCTTAGACCCAGTAAGTAATGGACTTGGTGTTTGCTTGCATAAGTATCCAATGCAAATGTCTAAAAACGCATCTCGAGATTTTACCCTAATCACCGCTTAAAGGTGCGAATCTGCATTCAGGGTGAACTATAGAACCCCTTGTATCTCCGGGATTTTGTTGAGTTAGAGCATTATTTTTTGGCATATAGATGTGTTTTTAAAATCTTTAGAAAGGGGTTTTCGAGTTTTTTTTAATTTCAGGATAAGACGGGCTAAAATAATTTTTCGAAATTTCACCCCTAGGGGTGAAAAGGGGTAAACTGTGTTTTCACGAATTTCCCAATATCTCTTAGAATAAAATGGGAGAATTTCTGAAATTCCACCCCCAAGTGGTGGAAACGGGTATCCTGCTATAATATATGCATACAACATTTAATAAGTGCATTTATTTTTGGTATTATCTCATTGTTATACTAAAACTATAGTTTTATCAATATATACAAGGAGAACGACAATTACATACACATTTCCAAGGGGGGTACAGAAAGCATAAAAGAGTTAAGGAAAACTTTTTTTGGAAGAATATTTTCCTTTTTACCTACAATATTCTTTTGCAGCCTTTGATAGTTGAGCATATTGAGTAAGCGGTGAGAGGAGCACTCCATAATTCGTTTAAGATTTAAAAGAAAAAACAAACATTTGTAACCCGTACGAAGAACGGGCATCTTGCTAGTCTGTAGTAAATTAAGCAAGAAAGTACATACTTATTACTTAAAAAACTAATCTGTTACATTATTTGTAATAATAATATATTTATTGTAATAATTGCACGTGAAGATATAAACTAGAATTCAATTTTAAAAAAAGGTGCTGGTAATGGGAATTGAGCGCGGGTCTCTTGAATGGGAATTAGGTATCCTAGCAAATACACTATACAGGGTTATAATTTCTCTTCTTCAACCAGCTATATACTGCGCAGATGCATGATATTTAAACCAAAATGCACATATTTTAATGGCTGAATTTTTATCAGTAATAATGTATTACGAAAGTTTCTTGTTTTGGCAATGACAAACTAACTTGATAGGCGACGGAATTTGTCAAAGTTATTTTGTCCAGGGCATTGCCAAAAAACAGCAAATCTTGAGTAAAACATTTTCCAAGCAAAATCATGAGCTCGAAATACATTTTGAGGAGTATTTCCCAAATATGGGTTAATTTTGTGTCAGTATACAATGAATATGACATTTATACTGATTCACAATGATAGTTTAATGATGTTTTTGAAATGTCACATTGCTTAAAACAACATATTTGGTGGTTTCTATGGATACAAGTGGTAAAAGAAACTGATAAAATCCCAAGAGAAAATTTAATTTTTTGCCACTATAAAAACACGTGATTTTGGAAAATCATGGCGTTTGATAGGATAATAGGAGATGCGGGAAATAGTCACTAAAAGTAGTTCAACAATAAATTATTATTCAAATATTAACACATTGGAAATCAGATGGCCACTTTTTAATGGATTATTTAATCATTACAAGATACTATCAAACAAATTATTTTTAAAATTGTTATATTTATACACGTATAAAGAGAATAGAAGTAAGAAACAAATGGTTTGGTGGACCGAAGAGATTAAACAATACTTAAGCAATCAAACAGAAGAGAAGTATGAAGAATATAAGAAACAAAGGGAGGAAGTGAAGAAGATAGTTAGAGAATCTAAGCAAAGGGCATGGAAGGAGTTTGGAGACAAACTTGAGAAGGATAGTAAAGGGAAGCAAAAACTGTTCTTCAAGGTACTAAGAAACCTAAAGAGAAATGAAAAAGTAGAAACTATATGAATTAAAAACGAAAAAAAGAGATACTAAGAAGCGAGGCAGAAATCATGAATCGTTGAAAAGAGTACTTCCAAAAGCCTCTTATAGCAAAAACAGAACACAAACTAGAAAACACACAAAACGAAAGTGGAGGAACCGCAAGGGTTGTAGAAGGAGAAGAAAACGAAGGAAACGAGATCACGATGGAAGAATTAGTGGAAGTGATAAAAGTGTTGAAGTATGGAAAAGCTCCAAGCAGTGATGGAATTACGACAGAGATGATTAAAAATATGGGGATAAGTGGACGACAAACATTACTGAAGATATTCAATAGGGTATGGAAGGAAGAAAAATACCAGGTGCATGGGAATTGGGATTAATACTACCACTTTTCAAACGAGGAGATATGATGGACTGCAATAATTACAGAGGGATAACCCTACTGAGCACAGTATTAAAGTTATTTGAAAAAATCATTGAGAACAGCTTGGGCAAGGAAGTGGAGCCGACGATATTGCAAGTGCAAAGCGGGTTTAGAAAAGGGAAAAGTACGCAGGACCATGTGTTCACAATCAAAGAGATCATTAGCAGAGCAAGAGCAAGACCTAAAGCAATCTATCTGGCTTTCATAGATATGAAAAAGGCCTTTGACCGAGTAACGAGGGAGAAAATATGGGAAAGCTTAACTGAGAAAAATATAGACGAGAAATTAATCAGGGTAACTAAATGTCTGTACCGGAAAACAAAAAATATGGTAATTCGTAATAATGCAGAATCTGAGTCATTTTATACGAAGATGGGTGTTCGACAAGGAGGAAGCCTCAGCCCGTTGTTATTCATCACCTTTATGGATAAAGTAATCAGAGAGGCAAAACAAAGAACAAAACCTCTATTTCTTGGATATAGAAATTTAGAAAGAGTTGACATCTCAGAATGTGCATTCGCGGATGACATAGCACTAATAACAGGCAGCGAAAAAGATTTAAAAGAGAATTTGAAAGTATGGAATGAAGTGCTGAAGGACAATGGAATGAGGCTGAACAAATTGAAAACAAAAATAATGGTAATAGATGGTGAAAGAAAGGAAGTAGAAGTAAGAATAGACGGGGAAAAAATAGAACAGGTGAATAATTTTAAATACCTGGGAGTAAATATAGAAGAGACAGGTAAACAAAGGGGTGGAAGTAAATAACAGACTGGAAGCGACGAATAAAGTATACTACGCTCTGAGTAAAGCTTTTATAAATAACAAAGAAATAAGAAAAGAAACAAAAATAAAGGTATTTAAGGCAATATATAGACTAATCCTTACTTATGGGAGTGAATCATGGGTATTGTCAGGAAGTGAGAAAAGCAAGATCAGGGCTGCAGAAATGAAGTACCTAAGGAGGGTACTGGGAGTTACCAAAAGAGATAGACTTAGGAATGAAGCAATAAGACAAAACTGAATATTGAGTCTATAGGGGAATTTATAGAATGCAGACAACTAGGATGGTGGGGACACTTGCAAAGGATGGAAGGAAAGGAACAAACGAAAAAGGTATGGGAATCCAAAATGACAGGCAAAAGGAAAAGAGGGAGGCCAAAGCAAACGTGGGATGGGGAAGAAGGGGAAACCTTGGGCAGAGGCTAAAATGCTGGCAAAAGATAGAGCCAAATGGAAAAAGTTTATAAAGGACTAAGTGAGATAAAGTGTATCATAATGTAAAGATAGTGAATTGTAAATTGAAAAATTCTGTAAACTGTAATGAGATGTAGTGTATCCCTTCACCCGAAGGGTATAAAGGGAATTGATTATATATATATATATATATATATATATATATATATATATATATATATATTTATACATTAAATATCTACATTGAAGTTTTGTGTTGAACGCGATAATTAAACTATTTAGGTGATTCATATAAAACATCTATAAAATAATGCTTATTAGAGGCGAGAGTCCTGAGACAGGGCCGTATCAAAGTTAGAAACAAATAGTAATTTTTATTAAATTTAATATTACAAAATATTTCATTTATTAAAAAAATACGATTTTGTAACTAAACAATCAAAAGTAACGATTAACACGTACAGCAGCTGATCAAGCCAGGTAAAAATTTTTTTTTCATGTTAATAATCTTTATTATCGTTTCTATAATGCTGCATATTGTACGACTATGCAGTGTGGTAAAAAAGTCTGAAACACTTGAAATATCTTACAAAACCTGTTTTGTGGCAAAAACGCTTGGAGGGGTCAAAAATCATTGTAAATTTGCTATCTTTTGAAATAGTTTAGAACTATGTACAGCGGCGTATGCCAGCAGGGTCAAAGGGGGCATTTTTTAAAATGATAACCCCTATTTTTGGTTTGAGGAAGTGGAAGAACACATCGTTTTGAGTATTGTAGTATAAAATTTCTATTAAGGTGCATGAAGAAATTTTCGAGAAAAATGCAAATAACGCTTTAATTGATTATTTTATAAACAAAACAAAACAAAATAAACTTTTTTAACTAATTAAGTGTTCAAACTGTTGCCCATTACATGTTGGACAATGTCTTAGTCTACAAATAAATTCATTCTGTACTCTGCCAATTATTTCTGGGCCGATATTGCGTATCTCCTGTCGCATTCTTTCCTTTAAATCTTCTATGATTTTGGGTATATTGACATAAGCTTTGGTTTTAAATAACCCCATAAGAAAAAATCTATAGTTGTAATATCTGGGGAGCGAGCTGGCCACTCAATAGCTCCAAGTGGCCCTATCTACCGCTGTGGAAAAATTTTCCTATTCAAGTATGTACGAACAGAAAGGATGTAATGGGGAGGTGCTTCATCCTGTTGATACCAAAGTCTGTCATCAATTATGTCTGGTTTATTTGCATTTGGGTATAAAGCTATTAGTTCTTAATTATTACAGTGGCTTTGCATCTCTTCACAGAATTGCACTCTACGATCAAAATCATCTTCTGATAATTCTTGGGTCAATGTAACTTTGTAAGGGTAGAATTTATGTCTATGTAAAACATTAAGCACTGTAATATGACTTGAATGTGGATTTTCACCAACTCCTAGTGAAATGTCAAGTTGCATATCTGCATTGATTGCTTGGCAACCAGCTTTGGGAAAATCACGTACATGTCCATGTTCTCTGTATTTGTTTATAATTTTACTTACAGTAGATTGTGTTATTGGCGGTCGATCTTGATGAGCTTCATTAAAGAGAGCGCAGACTTCCACTGTAGTTCTTCTCCATAGCCGTATATCATAAGAATTTCAATGCAATCAATTTCCGAAAGAAACATTGTTGCTAATTGTAAGATTTCTTGAGTTCAGGCAACAGAAAATCAAAAGCACCAATTTTGTTGAAAGCTAATTTGACATAATTGACAGTAAATAAACATTTTTGTTTCAACGATTTCTAGGCAAAATATTAAATAAATTATGAAATAATTTTCCCAATTAAAACTTTATTTGCATTTTTTTCGAAAATTTCTTTTTGCAACTTAATAAAGATTTTATATAACCATACTTAAAACGATATGCTCTTTCACTTCCTCAAAGAAAAAATAAGGGTTATCATTTAAAAAATTTCCCCCTTTGACCCTGCTGGCGTACGTCACTGTACATAGTTTTAAAGTACCTATTTCAAAAGATAGCAGATTTACTATGCTTTTTGACCCCTTCAAGCGTTTTTGCCACAAAACAGAATTTTGCAAGATTTTTCAGGTGTTCCTGACTTCTTTACCACACTGTATAATATTTTTATAAGAAACTGTGAGTTTGTGACAATGTAAAGCAAATTGGTTACCAACAACTCTATAATATAACTGTTATAAAAGTAAGAGAAAAGTCTACTTCAATGACAGTTGCGGAAAAACATTCTTTTTTAACCTAAAAATAAATATTCTTAAACAATTTTTTCTTCATAATTCATATTTCGTTCTAAACGTTTCTGTTTAGCTATTAATTATTACGTATAGCAAAAGAGCTAGAAATTTGGACTCTAATAATAATCATCCACTGTTACTCGTATTCGCGATTTACAGTATTGTAAAATTTCGCATTTGCAACTGCATTGCAAAGTTTAAATTTACTTACAATGTCTAAACTATTTATACGCTATTTGTGTGGGTGTCAGGTGTCTGCAGAAACAGCACCGATAACCGATATTTGGCGTTGTAATATTCGCCCTAAATAACAACAGTTTGAATTTATTTAGGAATCACTTATTATCAAAATGTAAACGTTAGAAATAGGTCAATGAGGTCGTAAATGAAAAATCAAAAATCGTATCTTCCTGTAAGCTATTTTACAGTTTCTGTTTTTTATTTTGCACAAGTAAATTTTACTGTTGAATGGCAGAAATATAAATGAAAAATTTCCACAAAAGCGTCAATATTTTAAATACAATTTTACCCCTCAACCGAATCTTTTACCATTTATAAAATAGCTTACGATAATCAGCCAATATTTGTCTTTGAAATGAAGTCTTGTCTAACTTCCTACTATGTGTACATACATACATACATACATATCCAGCGTTGACAGGCCCTTCAGGCCCATTGCTGTGTGGTTTTCTTCCACTCTTCTCTGTTTTGTACTTTTTGTCTCCAGTTCGTTATTCCTCTCTCTCTAAGGTCTGCCTCTACCCTGTTTCTCGGTCTTCCCTGTTTTCGTTCATGTCGTTCCTCATTATTTAGTATTATCTTTGGTAGCCTTGTGTCCGCCATCCTTCCTACATGTCCTAGCCATCTTAATCGTTGCTTTTGGATAAACTTCGTTATTGATCCTGTTCCGTATATCTCTTGCACCTCCTTATTTGTTCTTTTTCTCCATTCCTCCTCCACTTTCAGCCCTCCGAATATCCTCCGTAATATTTTCCTTTCCCAAATTTCTAAGTTATCTCTTTCTTTCTTATTCAGGATCCAGGTTTCACCTCCGAATGTCACTATTGGTCTCAACACTGTTCTATAGAGTTGCACTTTCGCTTTCCTCCACACCCACTTAGATTTTATTATGCCGTTTAATGCCCAAGCACATTTATCACCTTTCACTATCCTAGCTCCCACTTCTGTACCTTCGCATGCATTGTCCGTAATTACCGCCCCAAGGTATATAAATTGTGTTACTTGCTCTACTGTCATTTCTCTATTGCCCGTTAGTTGGAAGGTTACTTCGGTTAGTGTCCCTGTTGGTGGTGTCTTCTTTCCCATTATCATATATTTTGTTTTTTTCTTCGTTGATTTGCAGTCCCACTTTCCTTGCTTCGTTTTCCAAGTTCTTTATTATTTTTTGTAGCTCTTGGGGACTCCTTGCTAATAATGCAATGTCGTCAGCGTAACCTATGCACTGGTGGCTCTTATTTATCAGGGTGCCTGTTGTATTAACTTTACTTCTTCTCACTACTGCTTCAAGGGTTAGGTTAAATAAGGTGGTTGAGAGGGGGTCCCCTTGTCTAAGGCCATTTTTGACTAGGAACGCCTCTGAAAGCTCGTTCTCTATTTTTACTCTGCTCTGTGTTTGAGCCAGTGTAATTTTTATGAGCTGTATTAATTTAGTAGGGATTTCTAGCTCTTCTAGTGCATCAAATAGTTTGTTCCTCCTTATTGAGTCGTAAGCCCGTCGGAAGTCGATAAACAATGCGTATATTTCGGTTTTATGCTCGTAACATGTTGCCTGTATTTCTTTTAGTGTGAAGATTTGGTCTATTACCGAACAGCTCCTTTTGAATCCACACTGGTATTCCCCTATTACCTTATCTGCAATCGGTTGAAGCTTGTTTCTTATGACTGTTGCTAATATTTTGTATACGGTATCTAGGAGTGATATACCTCTGTAATTTTCACAATTGGCTTTGTCACCCTTTTTGTAGATAGGCACTATAATCGCCGTTTTCCATTCTTCAGGGATTTCCTCCTTCTGCCATACTTCTTTTAATAGTTTGAACAGTTCTTCCGATAGTGCTCTGCCGCCATATTTTATCAGTTCGGCTGGAATTTGGTTCTCACCTGGGCTTTTTCCATTTTTTAGGTTGGTGGTAATCTCTTCTATTTCCTCTCTTGTTAACTCTTCCTCTTCCCTAGGTTCTGTCGAATTGTTCCGTCTTCTTGTCGGTACTTCTGTTTCTATCTGGTCTTGTTCATTCTCCTTGTTTAACATTTCTTGGAAGTACTGTTTCCATCTTTCAACTTTTTGCGCTGTTCCCTATCAGGTTCCCTTCTTTATCTCTGCAGAAATTTGTCCTCTGTTGGTATTCTGTTCGCCACGATTTGCTTTCTTGGAAGAAGTTTTTTATTTCTTTATTTTTATACTATGTGTGCAAATGGATAATAAGTGATTCCTATGTATCAATCTGTCGCTATTATTTCAACATAAGCCAAGCGCCAGACTTAATGCACATTATTTGTTAAAGCTGGTGATCATAAATAGTTTGAAACTGTTTAATAGTTGTGGCAGACACCAACTCTTGTGGTAATTGGTTCCAGTGATTGACGATTCTAGTTTTTATAATAGAGAGTTTGCAATTTGGAGTTCTTTAGCTTTATAGCGTGGTGGTTATTAGATATGCTAAAGATGTTGGGAAGGTCTGGCATGTCAGTGTCCGTGGAGAATTTTATGGATTTCAACAGCGTCTTCTCGTTGTCTTCTCCAAAAGAGGGTAGGAAAATTCAATGCTTGTAATCTTTGGTCATAAAGTAAAGTTCGGGCACTTCATTCCATGTAGGAACATGGCCTGAGACATGGCGAATCTGGGTCGTCAAAATATCTCTTTCCGAAACCCAGTCATCTGATATACAGTTAACGGCATACTGGGTGCTGTGGTTAGCATCACGCCTTCGACGACTGCCTTACTTTCTCTACTTCCACAGCCGTGGTTTTGGTACCCAATTTTTAAAGCGACTGGGTGGGCCGCCCGCCAGTTGCCAGATGTGGGGATTGAACCCCGTACTGTGGCACCGCAGCCTGACACCCTAACCGCTCGGCCACGCTGGCAACAATCAGGTTAGTTAACCCTAGAACGCATAGGTGGCGTCATATGAGACACCACCTATTTAACTATCTAGTTTTTAGTGATTTGCTGTTATTTTATCATATTCATATCTTCAGTACCTCTCCAGAAGATTATTGTTAATATATCCCTTTCATTTTTAATTTCCAAAAATTGCTACAAGCTTTATAATTAATTTTTTAGTTACTTGGTGTCGTATATGACGCCATCTATGCAATCTAAGTTTTCTCGGTAGGTGTTGGTCGGTAACAACCTGCCATCTGTCAGTTTACGTACATAATTTTCATAGTAACGTAATGCCAACTGGAATTTGTTAAAATAGCTTTTACTAGTGTCTTTATCGGATTGCCAGTTAGCTTTTATACTTGAGCCGCCGAACAGATAGAGTGGAGCAGAAAACCAAAATAACATATTACGAAGGTCACTCGATAATATTTTAACAATAATTACTAAAAGGAACAGAGTTGGCGACCCTTATAATTAGAACTAATTTCAATTGACATTAAATAACTTTTTGAGGTTATGATGCAAATATCGAGAAATAAAAAAAATGATCCTCTGCGGGCCATGGAAATTTAAACTTATGAATGATATGTTGGTGGCCCTGTAAGTCTATGTCAAATTCGAGGTTAGCAGGTTAGGTTTTGCGTCAGTTTTGGCACAGACAGTGTCACCAACAATACACTTCAGTACTGCCAACTGATTCGGCTATCCAGGGCCTGCTGCAATTGAATTTTTAAACAATCACACTGTAGTTATTTGTCACTGTTTAACGTAGATATTAGTACCTGATCAGTTCCTTAGATTTACCAATTAATTTATTCATACTCATAAATATTTTAACAATTTTAACTTCCGTTTTGCATCTATGCAATCAAAATTAACTTCCAGATATTAAAAAAGGCGTATAGTAAATTTAAAGTGCCTCATTAAACAAAAAAGGTGTGGTGTCGTATACGACACCACATATGCGTTAATGGAACATTCTTAGATGTATGCGTTCTAGGGTTAATATTCTAGCTGCCTTACATTAGACATTCTCTAGCATATTGACGTCTTTGGCACAGTATGGGTTCCAAATGCTGGCACCGTATTCCAGAATAAGCAGAATATGGGCCTTATAAAGCAATAAGAATGAGTCGTTGTTTAGTGATGTGAATACTCTGCGTAGAAAAAATAGTGATGTTTGTGTTTTTCACAATATAGTTTACGTGACATTCCCATTTTAAATGGCTGGTTATCATGATGCCGAGGTCTTTAATATGATGGTGTATCATAGTTGTGGGTTGTTTTTCTCGATATGCATTACCATGCATTTGGATTCATTAAGAGGAATCAGTCAATCTATCGTTCAAGATACCAGATCATCTAAGTCACTTTGTAGGTTGTCTTGGTTGGTATCATCGGCATACATGAAAAAGTTTGTTCGTGCAGAGTAGATTAAGTCACTGGTGTATAACATGAAAAGTATTGGACCCAGAACCGATCCTTGTGAGACTCCACCAGTGACGTTCCTGGGAGACAAAGTGTTTGATCCAAGTTTTATTTCAAATTTACAATTTACGAGGAAGGATTACAGCCATTGTAATAGTTTGCCTTTTGTGTCCAAGTGCGACAGTTTGTGTACCTATAAGGCGAAGATGAGGGACTTCGTCAAAAGCCTTGCAGAAGTCCATGTGAATCACATCAGTAGTCATTTTGTTGTCTACGTCTCTAATACATTTGTGAGTAGTTATTGATCAGTTGGGGACAAAGCCATGTTGTTCTGGAAGAATGAGTCCTTTTCGCAGTGCAAATTGTAGCAGTTTGTAGTAGTTTACATGATTCAAGATTTCATAGATATAACTGGTGCTCTATAAAGTTACAAATATCTATGTACAAATTTTCTATAAATAATATCTTAATGAAACTGTTAAGAAAGTTTGCCTTTTTCTTGTAGCACCTTGTATAGATTACATTTCCGAAAAGCAATAACAAAATTCAAATTTGAATTTCTGTAGTTCTACCTCCATCAATATTGAATTCCATAGATTTTGTTACATAAACTTATACCATAATAGAATGGCCTCTTGAAGTCTAACATACTTCTTCTCCTTATTCTTATTCTAGGTCTGAAACTTGTTTTTCCGGTTTTTAATCTTTTAGTCTAACATACTATTTATATTAATTACATTTCAATTTTATACTACGTGAGCAATTACTATTTTGTACTTAACAACCTACTGAAGTCACAAATATACTCCTCAAAACAATTAAAAGATATTTCATAAAAATAATATTTAAAGAAACAAGACAGCTACGATAACATCTGCAATTATTTTAATATTTCAACTGTTATGAAATATCTTTTCATTGTTTTGATCAGTGTGATAAATGGTTTACGAAAAGCAAACAATTGTTTATACAAATGTGATAAGAAAATAATATAGTCATTGATGCTATCACCAAAAAGTGCAAAAAAGATATTATACAAGGGTTTTTTTCAACATCTGATTTAGTAAGACTAGAAAACAAGATTGAATATAAAACATTTATTGTATAGAAAATGTAAGTACAGTTCTCAGCTACATTTCTACATTATAGCCATTTCGATAAAGGCATTTATCATACCCTGGCACGAGTTTTCCTATGCCCTCCTAAAAGAAGATTGCCGCCTGGTTACTCACCTAGCCGTTCACGTTGATTTTTAGCTTCTTTCGTTTTCTGTATCATTCTCACAAATAGCCGTCGCTTCTAAACTGTACTCATCTTATGATAAATTTCGGCTGCATTGTGCCCTTTAGCATTGAGGTTTCAGCCAGAAGAAAGCATACTGCATACGTCCAATGTGAACTGAGAGCCTTAAACCGTAATTCGCTTTCTTCTAGCTGAAGGCATAGATTCTGTAGGCCATAATGCAGTCAAAATTCCTTGTCAGATGACTAGTTTATGAGCGATGGCTGTATGCAAGAATGGTGCAGAAAGTTTAAAGAAGGTGCTGAAATCCAATGTGTACAGTTGGCTAAGTGACCAGGAACAACGTTCTTTGAGGACATGTCACGATATAAGTACATTGAAATGGCAATTATGTAGAAATGTAGCCGAGATAATTATGTACTTACAATTTCTACATAATAAATATTTCATATTCATCGTTGTTTTCTCTTCTTAGTGAATCAGACGTTGAGAAAATATCCCTCGTGTTTTAAATGATATACAGAATATGATTCACATTATTTCCAATACTTATAAAATCAGTATTGCAGAGTGTTCCAAAATGACTTGACTATTTGAGTGGTAGAGATTCTAAAAATAAAAATCAACTTTTCAGGTGCATAACTTCTAAAATACTTGTTTATCAAGTTGTGTGACAACAACAATTTTGCTCTGTATTTATACAAATTTTTCAGTGGAAAACTAAAAATTTTAATAAAAAGTATATTAGTATATGTGAAAAAGTTCAGTGTGTGATAGTGTAATTAGTTTCCTCAATAGCTTTGAAACTAAAAAATGATTGCATGCTCCAAATGTGACAGAACTTGACCTTGCATACGGACCTACAAGTCACAACAGTAGAAGAAGAGCGTACCAAAGGAAGCAACACCCACTTTACACGGCTGCAAGTCCATCCCAACACCCTTGCATCCAACCTTCATCAGAATCCCCCACCGAACAGATTAACCCTAAAGAAATGGCCCAATGATCCTAGAGGAGTGTAACTCTACTGAAACGGGATAACATCGCTGCATGGACTCCCCTTCACGTCAAATATCATCTCATTAACTCATAGAACAGTGTATTATTTTATTACGTTCTGATTGTTAATCTGCTTATAACCAATAAAAAAAATATATAATAAAGTATTTCCGTTGTTATAACTGCAAAAAGCTGTTATGCATTATTGGGCGGGAATAACCACTACTGAAATATGTTGCTTGCAATTGAAAAAATGTAAGCTGATGTTCTTATGTGATGATTGTGAGAATGGTATTTTAATGATTCCCACATTAATTCAAATGCAAAATGCAGTCAATAAATTAAAACAAAAAATAGATGCAAAGCCAGAAGAGAGATCAAATATGAATAAACTGCTCAAGTACAGGTCTAAAGAGTAGCTTCAGCACTGCGAAAACATTAAGTATTATAGTGCACCCAGAATGTGTAGTTCAAAACGTGACCACCAAACTTCTGTAGATGGCGCCAAGTGGACAAGCCGCCACTGAGCTACAATGCTTGGAAATTTTGCAAAGTGGAAAATCGCCACCTTTCGCCAAAACCAAATAGCGCATAAAGGTGCTCGGGACCTTAGCAACAACTTTGACCCCTTTCAAAATTTCGATATCTGTAGCCGTTCGAAAGTTACAGGCGATCCAGACAGACAGACAGACAGACAGACGGACGGACGGACGGACAAAACGTTCGCATAAGTACGCTGAAGCTACTAATAAAGGGGATGCATGTAAAGAGGAACTTATTTCTGAACTTTTGGAAAGGCAGAATCGCATGTTCAATGTTATAGTTCTGAATGTAGAAGAATAAAAAAAGGCAATATAAACTGAACGTAGTGATGAGGATAAGGCGAGTATATTAAAAATTCTTGAAAAAATTTATATTGGTAAGAACAACATAAAAACATTCAGACTGGGTAAATTTAAACCGACCAAAACACGTACAATTACAGTAATTTTAGAATGTGTTTCCGATGCTAAATATATTCTAAAGAATAAACATTTCGTCAATATTCCTAGTATACAAATTAATGGCGACAATACAAGAACTATCAAATACATTAATAATATACAACCCATTGTTAACAAATCAGATTATAATAAAAAAACTAGATAATGTACCCAATATACACATGAATATTGATGTATTGTATATCAACGGCCAAAGTCTTTTTAAAAACCCTGATCAAATTAAAGGAAACTTAGTAATTTACAACCCAATAATGATATTAGTTAGAGAAGCAAGAATAACAAGTGAAATTGAATCAAGTGAAATTCTAATAAACAATTATACAACTATTAGATGTGTTTTACAATCAAGGCACACAGGAGGAGTTGTGATATACGTGAAAAATAATATTCACCAAAGTACCTATATTTAAGTCATTTGTGAAGGAAGGTAATTATTGGTGTAACATTTATCGAAGATCTATATAGAATTTGTGATAAATTATATTGTAGCAAGTATAATTGTATTTTGGTTGGAGATTTTAATTTAGATTATTTGAATGATAATCTTTTTATGTCAAAAAGATTAAAAATTTAATTTTAACATATGGAATTCATCAGTCCATAAGAAGTTCAACCAGAATTACAAAAGAAAGTCAAACTCTTGTTGATTGTGTAATATCAAATCTTAACAATTTTACAGCTGATGTACATACTTGTCTTGTTATTGCTGATCATTTAATAATTTCTGTGAATATTTTTAATAGGTAAGAAAGATATAATAATGTTAAAAAATTCAGAAATTTTAATAAAAATAATTTGCAAGCAATAAGAACAGAGTTATTGTCATTTACATGGTCATTAAATTCTACTGATGTGGATTTAATTCTGGATGAAATTCAAACAAACTGTTATATAGCAGTGAATAGTATTTCCTCAATTTTAAGTTATAAATTTAAAAGTAAGGTTGCTTGGTTTGACTTACAAGTTTTTAACAAAATAAAAGAAAAAGATAATGCTACAAACGATTTAAAAATAGTGTAGGAATAGATAGATCAGAAAATTGTGAAACTTTTAAAAAGCACAGAAATGAAGATGTAAACTTGTTAAATCTGAAAAAAGGGAATATTACTTTAAGAAAAGTGATAAGATACAGAAGTCATCCTCAAGAAATGTGGAAACATTAAAAAAATTAGTCAACACAAACTGTATCGAAATTTCTAGGCAAGTACAATTGGAGTTGAACAATGAAGAAATTGTTGAGAACTTTAACAACTACTTCGTTGATAGTATAGTACAAGTAGTTAACAGTATTGAAGTAAGTGAAACTTGGTCAAATAAAAATAGCAACGTTTATAGAGAATTTTCAGAATTTAAATTGTTGAAATTAAATAATGATTTACGTACGGTTGTGTTATCTTTATGTAATAAATGTAGTCTTAATGTAATACTGAATGCAAAAATTGTTAAAGAAATTATTGAATCAATTGGTCATTAATACTTCACTCGATAAATCTGTAATTTCTACATTATTGAAAGTAAGTACAATTATTCCGTTACCACAGATTAGCAACTCTATTAAAGCTAGCGACTGCAGACCCATTAAAACACTACCTCCCCTGAAAAAATACTAGAAATGGTTGTATATAATCAGTTATTAGAATATATTGAAGAAAATTATATTTTAATTTATAATCAGGCAGGTTTTCGTAAAAAGCATTCTTGTGAATCAGCACTTCAACTCATAGACGGCCCTTAAGAGGGCCTTCGAAACCATACATAGAGATATTCTTTTGTCACAGTTATATCAGTATAGCATTAGACGAAAGGTTTATGAATGGCTCAAGGATTATTTAAGTAACAGAAAACAAAAAGTAAGGATTGATATGTAATATCTGAAGAACTAGAAATTAACCTGGGGGTACCACAAGGAAGTGTGTTAGGTCCATTGTTGTTTATATGTTACTTAAATGATATTAATTTATTTGTTAATTGCGATTTTTTAAATTTGTTTGCTAATGATACAATGTTGGCATGCAGTGACAGAGATATTGGAGTGGCAGTTCAGAAAATGAATATTGTATTAGAAAATGTATTTAAATATTTAAAATGTAATAAATTAAAATTAAATGTTTCGACAACAAAGGGAATGATTTTTACGACAAAGTATAAATATAACTGTTTAAACAAAAATAATATAAATTTATCGATTAATAATGACCAGATAGAAATTGTAACATCAGTTAAATATCTTGGTTTCACGTTAGATAATGTCTTACATTTTTGAATCACATTTTGATTACCTTGTTAAGAAAATCTCAAAAAGGTAGTTTAATTCAAGAATTGCAAAAAATCTGTCAATCAACTCCAAAATTACTGTTTATAGAACTATTATATTACCTCACTTTGATTATTGTGCATCGTTATTGCATCAATGTAATTTAAATAAATAGTCACAATTATAATGATTACAAAATCATTGGATGAGAATCATTTTAACGTGTAACTGATTAACACCAGTGGTAGTTATGTTAGACGATTTACATTGGGTATCAGTGTTGCAAAGGATTTATTTGTTAACTATGACATTTCTATACAAAATATTGAATAATCGGACTCCACCATATTCTAAAAATTTTGTATCATTTTATTACAACGTTCTTGACCATGATACTACGGGTTGGGCTAATATTTATATTCCTCAATCAAATTATCGTTCTACAATACACTCTTTATTAATTAAAGGAGTAGATATGTATAACAAATTACCAGAAGAAATTAAAGCAAGCAGATCAAGTAGAGTTTTTAAAAGAAAACCATTGTTACATATTACAAATCAAAATATTTTCTAAAATTAAAATTATTCTATGAAATGTTAACGTATTTTTTTCTGCATTGAATTACTATATTTTAATATTATTATTTTGTTAATAGTTGTTTGTACTAATATATATATTTAATTATGAAATTCTTATTGTAAATTATAAGTTATACTTTTGAGTTTTTTGTATATTAGGATTCCTATTTAAATAAATATTATTATTATTATTATTAAGGTACTTTTTTTACTAAGACATAGTTGGTCCCATCCAGTGGTCGGAATGTACCGGAACGGCGTTCCGGTTCGTGAAATATTATCAAGAGTCGTTCCGTCTCGTGAAATTTCATCAAATGCCGTTCCTTTTCGTAAAAAATTTACCAAAAAAAACCATTCCGTTTATTATTACACCCACGTTTTTTATGCTGAAATTCTTTGCGCGCCAGTGTCCAGCTGTTTGAAACCATCTGAATCGAAATCACACGTGAAACCCATTAATGATGACAACCCACCATACGGCAATAGCTAGAAACTGCTCAAAATCGTGTGACTTGGTACTTTGGTAGTCATTACTCATTATGCTCCATCCTTCATTACCTATTTTGTTCATTCTGCGTCTGACATAAACAGCAGAAAGAGAGAGCACAAAAAGGAGACTCGGTACCAAGAAATCTGGGATCTTTTTTAACTCTTTAACCAAGGTTTATATTTTTATTAGTATCAATATTATTAATAATTACCTATAATGTATTATCTGTTCTGTTACCTTACAATATTTAGAGTTTTGAATTTTGTTGAATTATTTTGATTTTATTGCATATTTCTGAGTTATTCTAGAAGGAAATGAATACACTTTATTTTGTTGTATTTATACCGATCTTGTTTTTTTTGTAATTAGGGTCTTCGCTTTGAAATTAAATATTAAATTAAACTGGTTTGTGTCGACTATTGACGGAAAAAACACTTATTATTATCAACATTATTATTATTTTCCGCACAAATTTTCGCTTGCGCCCCCCTCCCCCCCCCCCCGACAGCGTTCCGGTTCGTCAAAGTTTACATTCCGACCACTGGTCCCATCTATATATTTTGATAAGAATAGTATTACCTTAGACGGTGCCCCAATCTTTTTAGAACTTTGTACAACAAGCCTTAAAATAATAATATACTTACTTAATGTCATTTCCTTCGTCCTTTAGTTCTTCTTCCAAATCACTTTCAATATCCTGTTTCTCTTTATTCATTGGCTGAACATCTTCCCTATAAAGATAAAGATATGTAAAGATATACAAACTATTGTTCACATTATTTGAAATAAGTATAAAATCAGTATTAGTGTTTTGAAAAAACTTGATACGAGTGGTGAAGAAATTCTAAAAATTAAAATTCAACTATTTAGGTGCATAAATTCTTAAAACCGCATTTTTTTACTAAGGCATATTTGGTGATATCTGTCTGTTTTAATAAGAATAGTATTCCCTTAGATGTTGTCCCACTTTTGATATATATGTAAAACAAGCTTTAATAGTAATGTACTTACTTAATGTCATTCCCCTCATCCTTTACTTTTTCTTCCAAATAACTTTTTCCTTCTCCCGGTTCATATTCTTCTTTGTCCAGTTCACCTACTTCTTCTTTCAGTTCACCTTCTTTTTCATCCGATTCATCTTGTTTTATTGACTGGACATCACTCCTTCCATACATATATTCTAAATTTACTCTATAAAGATAACAATATGTACATTTTTTAATTGCTATTTCAGGTATTATGCAATTTTTTTAACAAGGCAAAAGGGGATTAATGTGAAATGAAGCAATATGTTTCATGGAACATTTTCCATTATTCTTCGTTATTCGTTCCGATTTGAAGCTTTGTTTAAGTATGTTATAGAAGCAAGTGTACGTTGATTTTTAAATTTGATTGAATCATATAAATGGTGAACAACTCTGCATTGTTCTTTAGGCATTATCCAACACGATTACTCTTTAGATTTCCTCACCATGATTGCTCAAAATGTGTTACATTGTAATTACATGCCAAAGACAGTCTTGTTTTAATTCTGTACTTATTCGGGATGGAATAGCTTAAGTGATGGGCTGTCCACAAGCTATGACCAACATCAGCCTCTAGTACCACATCTCAAAAGCTTTGCTCTTACTTCATACCATTGCTCATAAGATCTATGCTTAAATGCAGTATAAGTGGTCATGCAAGTCCTGTTCTTCATGTTAGGGATAAAGCACAGTCTTTCCAAATTGTTGGCTAGAGGCCACAGTTGAGGGAGACGAATAGGATTTAACCATAAATATAAAAATGGAATACCCGAAATGATCAAACTTCAAGGAAATTAAATATAGGCAGCAGACTGATTGTAATTACATATACTTATGTACATCAATATAAAATCGCTTACACCTAAGTTTAAATTCGAATTACTAGTAAAAATTTTTAACCCTTCCATAATATTAATTACCGAAACATGGCTAACTGCTAAAAAGAAGAACCGTCTTGTTACATTACCAAATTATACATTATATAAGAAAGACAGGTAAGCAACATGCTGATGCTTGTATTTAAGTAATAATTACATAAATTCTATTAAAATAACAGCTCAAGAAAATAAGTATCCAACTGGAGAAAACGAGTCTATTTGGCGTAACTTAAAAATAGGTTGCACAGAGATTGTAATTGCCTGTATCTATCAGCCACCAGATTCCTCAGCAGAAAAGAACGCGATAATGTTGAACTCGCTCAAGAATGCTACATAAGAAAACCCTAAACGCTTGGTTTTCAGAGACTAACTTCCTTAAAACTAACTAGTCAAACACATCTGTAGGGAACTCAAATAATGCTGCAATACTATTTATCGAACTTCACCCAACTAGTACAAAGCCCTACACATTATCGCATTAACGACAAACTGGTTTTCTTGAACTTGATTTTTGTGACAGACCCAGAATTTATATAATTTCTACAGAACTATCCTCCAGTGCAAATCAGTTACCATATCGTAATAATAATAATAATAATAAATGGCTTTAATTTCTTAATGCAGAAAAAAGGCAACATCCCAGATCCTTGTCAGCAACTCAGATACAAAAACAAACAAAGTCTGTAAAAAGCTTTACCCAGAACTTCCCTCGCAAGTGGATATTGTGACACTAAGCAATTTTAAAAATCAAATGAAACTAGGGATAAAAATATCTTAACGTTCCTAATACTAGTGAGACGATAAAGAGAAACACTTGGTACTGCATATAAATTTTTAAATAAAAAAACATCACCTACAGTGGGATTCGAATTTCAGCATCTGCGAATGCAATTTCAGCACTAGGCAGTAGCCCATTGGCAAAGCCCCCCTTTGTTGCATACGCCTAAGCAAAACCTCTCACATCTGTGCGATGCAGCTTCCATTAAAGAGAACACACTTATCCTTGCCTCTTTTACAACATTTATCCTGTGTCTGTTGCGTCCCATTTTCGTCAATGGAAAAGCCGAGCTATGTTTAAATTATTACTTTTATATATTTCTCAGTTGAAGCAAAAATGGGTAACATTTTATTTTTTTCGGCCTGTATATATTTAATCAAAATGTTTTCAGCTTCATCCAGGAGGGCATACAATATTGTCTTCCTCCAACAAATAATTTTTGAATTATACTGACCATTGTAGGAAGGCAGGCAGGCAGGCAGACAGACAGACAGACAGACAGAGAGACGAAATGGAGAAAATGTGTTTTTCATCATCTTAGGGACCCTAAAACATGAAGACCTGAAGAAATCTCGGAAGATGATTCTTTTGCGATTAGAATACTTTCTTTGACTTTTAGATGAGGGAAGTAGTACAAGCAGGAATTACTTTAAAACCAATTATAAAGATATAAAAAAATTTCTTTTGACAAATACCTTCCATTCATCTGAAACAGCGAATGAAACCACGTTCTATGACAAACTCTGAATTACTTCAATCTTGAAAACTGGCATACATAAAACACGACAATTATGGGACACTTTCCACTTACCATACAAACATCAAACTATTATGAGTATTATTGTAACGCCCCGTTTCAATAGCGCGTTCTAACAATTCGTATCTTCTTTCGGACTACCTTATATTTTAAGTAATGTAAGAAAGAAATTCAAGTTTATCGCATAAAACACCTGACGTTAGAGATAATGCTCCTGCAAGGCAGTTGAGTTTCTCGATTATTGATTTTTCATGGAGCATTTTTGCTTGATTTGAAATTAACGAAGCAGGCCAAGACCGCTCTTGTTTAAACAAATGCAAACCACTAGCGGCGTTGTTTCCTCCACGAACGATCGTAAACAGCTTTGGTAAGAATGCCTCTTTTAGTTAAATTTTGCTTATTAATTTTGATAATTAGGCCAGTTCCCATGCGGCTTCCTTGAGGTTATTCTGCAGTTATTCAGAGAATAACTGCGCCTCCCATTTTCGCTTCTACATGAGAGCTGGCTAGGATTTCCAGAAAGCACAAGGCAGTTTTTTGCCGCAGTTAACAGGTCTCTTTACTCTTTGGGGGCCTTTGGGTTCTACGAAATAAAGCAACCAAACCCTGCTTAGAAGCCCTATTCGTCAAGATACAACATACTACTATCTTCCCTCACAATCGCTGGACATAACATCAAATCAAACTGTAAGTACATGCATTCCTCAGCGTTTTTATAGACAAAGGCAGTTGCCGCAAATATGCTCAGTTCTTGCTAAGGCCTTAGAATATCCAACTGAAGCTTGTTAAATTACTCCTTTTAATCAATCAGTTTGTAATGCTAAAACGGGGAGTGGTTAATCTTTTCAATATTGCTGAAATACATATGTACTCAAAATTCATTTCAGCTGCGTCCTTTGGACGTTGAGCCCACATGTCAAGTGCGATATATACAGGTGGTGATTTTTAAGTGATACATTAAAAAATCTAGACCGACTGTTAGTCATTTCAAACATCGCACTAAGCACTAATCTGTGGGTGAGTGCTTATGAGTTCAGGGAGACAGATTCCAATTTCTGGTATGCAGTTAGTTGCCATGTTGATGCTCTTGAGAGTAATTACATTGCTTTGTGTTTCTTTTAAAATTTTAAATTTATTAAGAAATAAAGTTTTTAATATCAATGAATTGGAACAGGAAAGAGGAATAGCAACCAATTAATTTCTAAAGGAGGGAACTACCTGTATCTGAAATTTCAATCATTCTTGACTTGCAAAATGTAACAAGAAACTCTTTGTGTTTTCTTTGTCATAATGAAATAAATATTTAAAGCAGAATTATGAACAGAAGCAATAAACATAGTAGAAATATTTGCCACAGAAACATTTTAATTAGTTGATCTAATGCTATTGAGTAAAAAAGGCAATATCATTTAAAGCTGTAATAGTCATTGTTAATGATTAAAATAAATAAATGAAAGCAACAAATACTCTTTTCTGAAATACATTTTCAACGCTGTATACATAATAAAGCTTCTTTATGGAGTAATCCTATGTGCAACGCCCATTGTCACCACAGGTTGACTGTAAAACACAAAGCTAATGTACAGCCAAGAACCGGTGATAGCCCCTACAATTTCTAGTATTTTGTACACAGAAAAACGTATATTATTAATCGGTCGCATAACAGGGTACAACAGTCTAAATTCAGAAAATGGACAATATAGCTTCAAATAGAAAGTAAATAAATAAATTGTTTTACCTGAACATGTCTTTCTGGAACACGATCATTATCTCTGCGTCATCTTCCTTTATATGCAGCACAATCAAATCACGTTTAATAGCTTGATGCCGCATATGTTTTGCAAATAGGGCTCCCACTTTAATCGGCAAAATTAAAATTCTGTAAAATTTTTTTTACATCATATTCCAGATTATTTAATTCAAATTTTTAATGTAGTGTATTCTCTAGACAAGTAAATGGTATAAGTACAATTAAGTGCTGAAGTTGCAGAATATTTTTATGTTAATATGTTTGAAAAATGTAAAGAAGAGGAATTAAGTGGAATTAACTAAAAAAATTGAATAAAGCAATAACATATTAGAAGTCACAAATAATGACTAGTGGTTATTTCAAAGGTTTGTTGAACAAGGAAATGCAGGATTATGAAGGGTGCAAAAATGGCAACTGAAATAGAGGCAAAACTTTAATAGAGGAGTTAGAATAACTAATTAAAGAGTTCAATTGCAAAAAGCTCTTTTAGGTATAAGTAGTCAGAAACTGTACAAAGTAGATTTTAGAAATGTACATGTTCTGAATCAAGTTGATAATTTTACTTGGGGATGCCAGAGGGCTTCATAGTTATCCACATCTGCGACCTAGTGTTGCAATTGAAAACCATTTTCTTCTAGCCAGGATTCGGCAAAACTTTAACCTATAGGGCCAAGTCCTAAGAAAATGAGCAGAGAATTAAGAGTCTGAAACAAAAACGTTTCAATTATGGTAAAAGCAAGTAACACAAGTAAACAGCTTGTGATCCTTTGGTTCATTTCTCACTAAAAATGGTTATCTCAAAGTGGAGTTGATTAATAAAATTAAAGCATGTGAAAATAAACATAAATCAGTCTACTATCAACATTACCAATGTGATAAAAGTTAAAAAGTCATGTTGAATTTTTAAGTAAAATCAAAGGAGTAATGCCATGTCACAGATACAAAAGAAACACAGTGAGCCAATCTAAATATAAATATAATGCAATAGGTAAAACTATCAGAAAACTTTCTTGGACAAACACCCGAATAAACATCAAAATCAAACTTTTTTCGAACTTGTGCTTCCCTGACTGGAGTAACTGAAATGAAGCAAAGGAAGGTAATGGGAAAACAAGGAAAAAAATGGGTGAAAACCACAAGCCAGCTGACATCGTTAGACAATGTGAGATCAACTGGGTGTTTATTGCAGGTACTGCAAAGTAATTCTGCTGTAAATGAATGTACATAGGTATATTATCGATGAAAAAATTGTAATCAGTTTACAATCGATCAACTTTGGTTATGAAGACAACACATGTATTTTTAACCTGACAATTAAAGTATTTACCTTTACAAGGTATTTAAGCGAAGAGGACAACGTTGAACAGGCATGGGAAAAACTAAGTACAAATATACTTAGCAATGCTAAGGAAGTAATTGAAGTGAGAAACATAAAGACAAATAAACAAATAAATACCTACAAAACCGTGGTTTGACAAAGACGTGAAAAAACTAACAACAGAAAAAAGGACAGCATACCTGCAATACAGAAGTAACAAAACGCCACAAGAGTACGAGAATTACAAGCAGATACGAAATAGAGTAAACAATAAAATACAAACCCTGAAGAAGGAATACTGGAAACGGTTCTCCAAAGGTATGGAACATGACCTATAAGTGGGACAAAACAAAATATGGAACATGCTCAGAAATAGGAAAAATCCATAAACGAATCATTCCAAATACATACAATATCTAAAGACGTATGGGTAGACCACTTTCAAAAACTGTACATTAAAAATACTGTAGATAATGAAGAATTAGAAGAAACAATATATTACGAGGATAATGATGAAATGAAAATAGATATTATTCAAGACGACGTAACAATGACAATATTAAAACTCAAAAACAAAAAGTCACCAGGTATTGACTCAATCACTAATGAGATGATTAAATACTGAGGACAATCGCTTACAAAAGAAATAACCATCTTACTAAGCAAAATACTGAAATCCGGTAACATCCCCGACCAATGGCAAACGAGCATAATAATACCCATATTCAAAAAAGGACAAAAAACTGACCCGCAAAACTATAGAGGTATATGTTTTTTGAGCAGTATACTAAAACTATTTACAAAAACCATAGCCCAGAAAATAACAACACAAATAGAAATAAGTGAAGAACAGCAAGGGTTCCAATCGAATAGATTACCGTCGATGCAAAATTTCTACTATGTCAATTAACAGAGAAAACCATTGAGTTCAATAAGCCGCTCTACCTTTGCTTTGTAGACTTCACAGAAGCGTTCAACAGAGTACAGCTGAATGACGTATTAAAAGTACTACAAGAAAATAAAATTGATAAAAAAGCGATACATATTATAAAGGAACTAAACAAAAACAGCAATACAAAAATTAAGACCCACAGTGGACTAATGGATAAAATCCCGGTATCAAATGGCATTAGACTAGAGGATAGCTTGAGCCCCGTTCTCTTTAACATTATTATGGATCAAGTAATAAACAGCGTAAAAAATACCAATATAGGATGTAGAATGAGAAACTGTAAAATACAAGTCCTGGGTTATGCTGACGATCTAATCCTGACAGCCGAAAAGAAAGACGATTTACAACGATATCTCTTCACACTGAAAACAACTGCAGAACAATACAATATGCAAATCTCCACCTCCAAAACACAATCAATGGTCATCTCTAAAACTCCGACACGATGCAAGCTAGAAGTCGATGGAAAGTCAATCAAACAAGCTATGCAACTTAAATATCTTGGTGCTAATACATCAAGCGACAACAATACCAGAAGCGAAGTGAAGACCCAAGCAACTAAAGCCGAGTAATATCTGGCTGTCTCTGCGACATCATATGGAGGAACAAAAACATGACGGTAGAAAGCAAAACCCAAATTTACAAGACATGCGTCAGACCACTATTAACATACGCAGCTGAAACAAGAGCCGAAACAACAAAAACTAAGCAAATAATGAGAGCCACAGAGATGAAAACCCTGCGAGCCATCACCGGTGTAAGCCTGGTGACAGGGTATATAGCTAAAGGATTCGCGAAATGTGTGAAGTGCAAGATGTGGTCAGGTTGACTAGGTCGAGAAGACACTGGAGAGAAGAAGAAAGGTTAGCAAAAAAAGTTCAGATGCAGACATCTAACACAAAACGGCTGCCAGGAAGACCACACAAAAGTTGGCACGAGAGTTGGACCTCAACATCACAAGACAACGTGTAAAGAAAAAAAGGCAATGGAAGAAACAGGGTTAAACCCTAATATAAGAAGACGAAGAAGAAAACCTTTACAAGGCGTTTTACGTGTTTTTAGAGTCATGAAATATACTGCAATAAACTTACGGAGGGTTAGGAGCATTCAAATGGTCCAAAATTTTCGTGAAGGTTCTGAATTCTCGTGTAATACTGAAGGCTGGTGAAGGCTTCCGTCCATCATCTCCTCTGAGTTCTATCTTCGACAACATTCTGATTTTCTAAATGCAATGGCTGCGTCTAGTTTCGAAGTTGAAAATGGATTTGTTTTGCAAGTGAATTTTATACTTGCACCGATGACAAATGGCGTAACAAATGAAGGTTGTAGCAGCGGCAGCAACGTTGCCAGATTTAGTAATTTGCAGCAAAATTGTCTATCTCAATTTACAATTAAAATTGTGGTCTATCTTTGTTAAATCTGATAAAGCTTATACTTAAATATAAACAGCTAAACGATTTTTTAGCTTATCGTAGTTTAAATACAAGTTAAAAATACGACACAACCGTTGAGTGAGGGGTGAACAAGCGCTCAGTTTGAGCGATGTAGGTTTGCTGAATGGTCTTTTTCAATTTACGTTGAGCTAACTGTCAAAGTTGTTTATTTTAACCTATAATATGAGATTATGAAGATAAATTAACGAGTAATTAGTGTAGTAGTAGGACAGTAGGTAATTATGTAGATACTATCTAACAATAATTACCTAATAATCTTTATTTAAATTTGTTTTGCGCGGTAAACACATCCATTTTACTGAGCGGTTTCTGATCAGTGAGCGGTTTTGAAATGCGCTACATAAAATGGCGACCGCCACGACTGAGCGGTTAGTGAGCGGTCGCACTCAGGAAAATTTCACTCAATAGTTGTACAACTGTTGTGTCGTCTGAATGCGCTTAATGTGCTTTTAGGACATTTGAAAAAAAGAAGTTATACAGTATTGTATGTAGTGCAAACTTTGGCTTGAATCTAGTTTAGCGACCAACTCCGATCAACATCTGCTATACACCATTCGACGCGTCTCGTCGAGCTGAACAATATTGTCCATGGGGACAATCGGGGCAGACCAATGGTTACTGAGATACAGCACTCTAAAGTTTTTCTTTATAAATTTTTTTTTCGTGGAAAACACTCTGGGGCCTGGCGTACCTCACCGAAGGCTAATAACAAGTCACACTGCGCGCCACCTAACCTAACCTTACCTAACATAACCTAACTTAACCTAATCTAATTTAGCGACCAACTCCGATTGACATGTGCTATACACCATTCGACTCGTCTCGTCGAGCTGAACAATATTGCTGCTGGGGACATTCGGGGCAGACCAACGGTTACTGAGATACAGTACAATAAAAATTAAAATGTCCCACAGCAACTCTTTGGCGCGTTCGCTTTAAAATGCCTTTATGTTAAATCATGTGTGTTGGGTTAGGTTAGGTTGGGTAGGGTTGGATTGGGTTGGGTTGGTTTGGTTTGGGTTGGGTTGGGTTGGGTTGGGTCGGGGTGGGTCGGGTTGGGTTGGGCTGGGTTGGGTTGGGCTGGTTAGGGTTGGGTGAGGTTAGGTTAGGTTAGGTTAGGATAGGTTAGGTTAGGTTCGGTTAGCTTAGGTTAGGTTAGGATATTTTAGGTTAGGTTACGTTAGGTTAGGTTAGGTTAGGTTAGGTTAGCTTAGGATAGGTTAGGTTAGGTTTGGGTAGGTTAGGTTAGGTTAGGTTAGGTTAGGTTATGTTAGGTCAGGTGCGGTTAAGCAAGCTTAGGTTAGGTTAGGTTAAGTTATGTTAGGTCAGGTTAGAATAGGTTAGATTAGGTAAGGTTATGTTAGGTTAGGTTAGGTAACGTAAGGTTAGGTTAGGTTAGGTAAGGTTAGGTTAGGTTAGGTTAGGTTAGGTTAGGTTAGGATAGGTTAGGTTAGGTTAGGTTAGGTTAGGTTAGGATAGGTTAGGTTAAGTTAGGTTATGTTACGTTAGGTTAGGTAAGGTAAGGTTAGGTTAGGTTAGGTAAGGTTAGGTTAGGTTAGGTTAGGTTAGGTTAGGTTAAGATAGGTTAGGTTAGGTTAGGTTAGGATAGGTTAGGATAGGTTAGGTTAGGTTAGCTTTGGGTAGGTTAGGTTAGCTTAGGTTAGGTTAGATTATGTTAGGTCAGGTGAGCTTAAGCAAGGTTAGGTTAAGTTAGGTTAGGTTATGTTAGGTTAGGATAGGATAGGTTAGGTTAGGTTAGGTTAGGATAGGTTAGGTTAGGTTACGTTAGGTTAGGTTAGGTTAGGTTAGGTTAGGTTAGGTTAGGATAGGTTAGGTTAGGTTAGGATAGGATAGGTTAGGTTAGGTTAGGTTAGGGTAGGCTAGGTTAAGTTAGGTTAGGTTAGGTTAGGTTAGGTTAGGTTAGGTTAAGTTAGGTAAGGTAAGATTAGGTTAGGTTAGGTTAGGTTAGTTTAAGTTAGGTTAGGTTAGGTTAC
>OW679202.1:106907742-106954056 GCA_940337035.1 Agriotes lineatus | reverse complement strand
TTATCTTTAAACAGCTGTATCTCTGAAATTATTAAGAATAATAGACATCCTCACATATTTTTTTACACTGACGCACTGACTATGGTTTCTCAAACGATGCTTACATTTCCATGAAAATTAATGTTTTACTAATAAACAAGGTGTTTCCTGAAGAAACCGACCAATTTTTACCATGTGTTCTTGAAGTCATTTTTCGATATATTATGGGTTAATTCTTCTCTGTTTTCGAGATATCGATAGAAATACATACTCAAAAATTTTAATAATTAAAAAGTGTAATTTGAATGGCTACCTATGAAGATAGAATCAGATTTTCAAATTATTTCTTATCTAAAGATTGGGTAGAATTATAGGTTCTGAACCAAACTCTGCAGTCAATACTTTTTAAAAAATTGTTTCATATTATCAGGATGTATCTTTGCCTCCCATTAAAATAAATACAAATAACAAATGTAACAATGCCTCTATATTGACCAATCCTGAAACAGTTTCGGCCAGGGAAGAAAATGAACTTGCAAAATAATGAACTTCCATCGGCTCAATTAAAAAAAAATAAGAATACAAACAAGAAATCTTAAAATTAAAGAAAGAAAAAATCAGTAAAGCAATTATGGTGTCTCATAATAAAAAGAGAACAATATGGAAAGTAAGAAAAAAGGTGTAAATGATAATAATAGCAACAGAGAGTCAAGTGTGATTTCTCCAGAAGCTCACAATAATTTATTAGCAAAAATTCCCTCATCAAAGTACGCGCACAACGTTTATCTAAGCAAATTACCAATAAATAATGAGCAATCACTTTTCTTATATGCTTTTGAGGAATCCGAGATACAAGATATTATAAATGCATTAAATAGGTCAAAATCACTAGACCTACGAGTATATAATCAATCGGTTTGTATGTACAACAGTGTTTTATGTTTACCCTGCCCCGATAGCTCATATTGCAAACATCATATTAAACGATGGCTTATTTCCTAATAAAGTGAAACAAGCCAAAATTTTACCTTTATATATATTTATATACTAGCTGGCCCGGCAAACGTAGTTCTGCCCAAAAATAATTTGTCTTTGAAACCCCGTTTAACCATTATAGAGTTTTAATTTTATATCATGTCCATCGTCTTGGACTTAAACATATATGCCATTTTCTAGGTGTAACCCGCGACTTCGTACACTCGAGGTTCGTTATTTGTGTATTAAATAATGACTAATTATTTTCTGTCATCCCATCCCATCCCCGTCCTCGTCCCGTCCCGTACCATCCCGTCCCGTCCCGTACCCTCCCGTCCAGTACCGTACAGTACCGTCCCGTCCCGTCCCGGCCCCTCCCAGCAAACGTTGTTCTGTCCAAAAATAATTTGTCTCTGAACCCCGTTTAACCACTATAACGTTTTCATTTTATGTCATGTCCATCGTCTTGCACTTAAAAATAAATGCCGTTTTCGCAATCAACGCAAAAAAACTCAATAACGGCACCCATATCGATTTTTAGGCTTATTTACCCCATTTCACCCCCTAAAGGGTAGCGAACCCGACAGACGTTGTCCTGCCCGAAAATTGATTTGCCTGCTATAAGCGGGTTCAGCACACTTTTTTCCGATATTCGAATTTTCGATTTCTTTCATTTTAAAACATTTCATTATCGCACGTAAAGTAGATACCCGCGCAGCTGACTGTTTTCGACGACCTATGTTAGCTCGTCGAGCCATTGGCATTGTAACGGACACTATAAAACGACACGGAATTGTTTTCACAATCACTTGTGCACAAACCAAATTTGAATGTCTGACTGACTGACTGTGACGACTTATGTAAAGCATTTGGAATTACATAAATTGCTATTAGTGTCTTATCTCTTCCGCCCTCGACATTATGAGGAAAACCCTTCAACCATTAAGCACAGGTGTGACTGCAAATAGAAACAACACACTTTTAATATTTTCCAATTTTTCGGATTTCCCTTTGGATTTTCTTAATTTTTCTTTCCGTAAGAACCTTCTACAACGTATTAGAAAACTTGACCAAGGGAAATAGGGATTCATTTATATATATATATATATATATAGATAAAAGAAGCCGAGCGCAGATGGGCAGGCCGAAATTTTACGCAACCTTGGCGATTTGAACCGGGCTGGGTGAAACCATTCACAGTTGGGCACCAAATTAACTGTGCTCTACTCAAAACCACAGACCTAAGAAATACAGTAACAAGGTCAACGCACACCAAAACACACCTAACACACAATGGTTGCTACCCAAGCACGAAAGGGGCGCTCCAATTTTGTATCTCGTAACTCGGGGCAGGTTGAGCACTACACCGCCAGATGCTAGCGTACCAAGCACTAGCTTCTATACCGCTAAGGTAACAAGAGGTTAACGATTATACATACATATATTTATATATAAGTTTGGGTTCACAAAAAGAAGGAACACGTCGGAAACCGTGCTGAATTTTATTAATTATATAATAGAATATTCGGAAAATAAAGAAAACCTTTACACTTTTTCTCGATTTAAGCAAGGCGCTCAACTGCATCTCAAAGGGCATTTTACTCGATAAAGTGGAGTATTACTGTTGCAGGGGATTAACTCGAAAAATAATGTCATTCTACTTCTTTGACAGTTTTCAATGTGTATTTCCAACGGTCAGCATAGCCAAATGTCTTCAATTCAACATGGCGTCCCACAAGGAAGTGTATTGGAACGGTTGTTTTTTTAATCTATGTTAACGACTTGCCTAATGCCAATCCAGTTTTTACAAATTTATTTGCAGACGATACGACCCTTGAAAACCACATAGAGATGAAACTCTTGTCAATCAGTTAGAAAAACAACTTTATTAACCAAGCCTCCGATTGGTTCAGGACGCTTTGTTTAAACCAAAATAAAACTACTGCTGTATTATTTTCAAATAAACAAAATATCCCCTGAAACCGTAAAATTTTTAGGTATTACCTTGGATAGCAGACTAACTTGGCAAGCACATGTTGACAAATCGAGTAAGCTTTGGTGCCATGATTATTTCATAATGTGATGACGTATGGTCTGATAAAGTGGGGTACCTTTACATCTAAACATATTAAAAAAATATTGTAGAAGAAAGAGCCTGAGAGCGTTGACGATGGCGAGCTAGTTAGACAGTTGTAAACTATTGTTCAAAAATTTTAACACATTAACGCTACCGTCAGCAATGTATATTGCAATTTATTACGCATAAAAGTAAATTATGGTGTTTACATAAAAATGACGTTGCCCATGGTGAGGACACCCGCAATCAAGGCGGTATATAGGTTCCGCAGCAAAGATTAACATCCACTAAACGAAATAATTTTGGAATAGGATTGTTTAAATCGCTCCCTCTGTAGATAGATAATCGTTTTATTTGTGCATAGTCATAGTATTTTTTTAATTTTAATCGAGATTGTGACATATCTAAGCACCACGGTGTATATTACTACTATTACTACAACGTAGCAATTGTTTGTAAATTGTTTGATTACCTTACATTGCGAAATATGCAGATATAATCTTTATCTACAGTTATTGTAATGATAGTGGACGTGCTGCCGTGGCAGAAGATGGTAGACGATATCCAAATCGTGCACTTTCTCATTATACGACAGTTCCTAGCATTTTTTCTTGTTGAAGGGAGACATTTGTGGTCAGGACGAGACCGGAATTATGATTAATAAGCTGGTGTGGTGTTAGTACAGTTAAAGTCCATCTGCCAATATACACAGAATATCTCGCATGGGCTTTATCCCTATTTTCAAAAAGTTTAGCATTTACAACCTGAACATTCGGTACATCGTGCACCATATTGCCAATGATGTCAGAATAGTTTAGATGTTATTCTGCATTACTCGAGATTACATTAACAACACTGGTAATTCTCGTACTTGGACGCATCAGAATTCAACACCCACAGAATGTGCTTGTAGAAACCATCAACATAGTTTTTTCTAGAAACGTATGGCGTGAATTGTTAAATAATAATCTTATTGACTGCACCTTATTCAATGACCTCTTACGGCTGACTATTATCTCAATTTCCTGTAAGAAAGCATGCCAGAGTACACGGAGAATGTTTCTTTGGAAGCTTAACGTGCCATGTTGTTTCAGCGCAATGGAACACTTTTGTAATTTCGTAGGCACATTACAGAGTTTCTCAACGAACATGTTACTAAATGGTAGATAGGAAGCGACGGCTTGTACCATGGTCTGCGTGGTTATCTCAGTTATTGCCTCAAAAATTTTTGATTGTGGCGTTGTCATAGTATATCTGAACTTTTTTGTTCAGAATGACCTCTAGAACACATGAAAAAAGGTTTCCTCGGAAAACACCCTGTATAAATACTTATATATATACATGCATTTTTTTACAAATTGCACAAATACGTAGAAAAGTTAAATTATATAAATAAAATTAAGTTAATAACCTACAGTTTTGAAGTATTGTCGATACCAAATAATTCTTGACTTGCTGAAAGTCCAAGTTCCTACATTTTAAGCAAAGAGTGGAAAAGTTACAAGTACGTAAATATACTTCCTGGACAATTTTTAGATATTTATTAGGAATTACCAAAAATAACCTCCTAAAAGGTATATATTTTTTATACGTTACATGATTAGCAAGTTCAAAGTAAGCGAAATCATAATAAAAAATCTGGTGTGATACACGCACACAACTTCCTTTTGTCAAAATTTTCAAAAATTACAAATTCTACAAAAACGGTACAAAATAGAGCGTTAGGTAATGAGGCAACTTTTCTCTATAATTTTAAGCTGAATTCAAAAATGTAATAATATACAGGGTGTTCTATTTAAAATAGGAGTTAATAAAGAAAATAGAAAAAAACAAAAGAAACCCATTTTAGAAGTATTGAATTGGAAAATCACCTATCTCACTTCAATACACATTAAAAATGTAATAAAAATATTAAAGTTTAAAAAAATCGTTAGAGCCGTTTTAAAAAAATCGAAAAAAACTGAAAAATCACAAGAGTAAACACCTACTTCCTATTATGCGATTTTCTTCAAAAGCTTACTGTCTCATCTACATAGTGCACAAAACTTATATATAAAGTTTCAATGCCATAACCCTTTTCGTTTTTGAGATATTCTGTTCACGGGCACACACGCAGACAGACAGACAGACAGACCAATGAAAAAATATGTTTTTTGGGATCAGGGGACTAAAACGTGAAGATCTGTTGAAAACTCAATTTCGAATTTTTGGGGTGAATCCAATACTTCCTTTATTATAAAAGGAAGTAAAAATGCAACTTCTAATTTCAGAAATATCGCTTGTTGTCCCCTATAGTAGGTAACCTATATAAAAAATCCTCTCTAAAGTTTAAAATACGGCGATGTTGCAAAACTACCTCACTTTGTTAAAGGACCGTTAAGGATAAAAACTTTATTTCTAGCTTCCGAACAAGAATGCGGCTTATTGCTTTGAGCCAGTTCCAAAATGTTAGGTACTTAGTGATTGTCAGTACATCATTATAAGTAGATAAAGGTAAGATAGAAAAACCTTCTACAATGTTTTAATCCCTGTATTATTTCTCCCCACAGAAAACCAAATCAACCGTATCATCATCATCATACCGAGTGTTTCACTTAAAGTGCGAACATAGGAAAATAGCATGGGAAATCGTATATGTGCAAATTACCTATTGCCGCTTGAATTAATAGGATTGATAGTGGTATGAATGGAAAGAGAAAAAAAGAGCTTAATTTGATAGTACTTTACTTGAATTTGTTGCTTGTTTAAGATAGAACTAGCTTAAAAACTGTAATAAGTATTTTGCATTTTATTCACAAAAACCAGACCAGCCATGATCAAATTTGTTTATGCCAAAATAAGCGTTATTTCCTGTCAGTTATCAATTCACGTATTTAACTAATTACTATGAATAATAATGTTGAATATTCTAATGAAAAAGGGGTATTTAAAATCAAAACATTTTACAGAGGCGTCAGTATACGCACAGTTCGTGATTTATTCTCGGTTAAATTTAATAATCCACCTATTCAACCAGTAAAAAAATTTAAAAAAAATTAAACTACAAGCAAACTTATAGCAAGTATTCAAAACGTTCTCCATTCTTCTGTAAACAATAACCCAATCTGTTATAAAATGCCTGCCTTACATTAGCCTACTGCTTTTTGTATCATTTTCCAGTTGTTTTACTTTAATACGTTATTATTTAAAACTGCGATCAAAATTTCTAGTACGGTCATATCGTTTTCTCATAAATATTAGATGCGATAAATATTCTCCAGTGATGCTTAAGCTCTTTATCTCCCAATATAGTGTTTTGAAGACATCTAACAAATTAGTAAGTCTGGTGTCTCCTTGTCTAATTCTCATTTGGACTTCAATAGTTGGGTTAGTTTTATCGAACGTTTGTACAGGGTGGGCCAAAGTAGACGCTTTCTTATGGAAACTCATGTTCCTGTCAGAGATAGAAAAATTTTGACCAACGTCTCCCGAGCTCAAGTTTTATGAAAAAGTTACTGGTGCAAACAGAATTTTGCTATCGTAAACCGTTAGGCCGCTAGGGGGCGTTTTTCAAATTCGTCGATTTCTTTAAACCCTTCTAGCTTTTTTGTTTTTAGTAATAATTGATTTCTGTAAAAACTTTCTCATAGCAGTTTTTGGTGTAGAATATGCTGGTGAATTTTGTTTTAATACAGGGTGATTCGTAAATTTGCTGCAACAAAAATTTTCTTATTTCTTATGGAACACCCGGTATATTTATATATTTTTTTGTAGTCCTTAAAATTCTCTTTTCAAAAATATATAATACTATATGTCTAAAGTTAGCATTTTACGGTATATTTGGCTTTAAGTTAAATAAACTAAAAATATCAAGTAGCCATTGTGTCATAGCGCCGCATGACCATTGTTTTAAACCAACATTAGCAATATTTATGAGTAAAACAAAGTTGGCGCTAACTAAATAAGAAAAAACAAAAAGCATATAGGGTTACAAACATTTAGAACAAATAAAAAATTAATAAAACATATTACCACCCAACGATATGTCCCTTTTATAACATATGTTCAAACTGGGCACCGTTCTGATTAATACACAAGCGGCACCGTTGTTTGACAGCATTTGCAGCATTTCTTAGCTCAATGTTAGAAATTGTAGCAAATGCATTTTGCACTGCTTCCTCTTGGAATTCTCTTGATGTAATCGGTTGTCTATATGTCAAATCTTGAATTTTTCCCTAAAAATAGCAGTCTAGGGGTGTCATATGGGGGACTTCACTGGCCAAGCGATTGGTCCTTGGTTCCCTATCCACTCTTCACCAAACTGCACTTTTAAGTAATTAGTTGTAACTCTTCAATTATGAGGCGGTGCACCATCTTGTTGGAAGGTGGAAATTTAAATAGACACGGACAAAAAACCAGATTATGTTCAAATTCAAAAGCTATTTGACTAATTTGACAGCGGCCAACTTTGTTTTCCTCATAAATATTGCTACTGTTGGTTTAAAACAATGGTCATGCGGCGCTATGACACAATGGCTACTTGATATTTTTAGTTTATTTAACTTAAAGCCAAATACACCGTAACATGCTAATTTGGACATATAGTATTATATATTTTTGAATATAGAATTTTAAGGACTACAAAAAAATATATAAATATACCGGGTGTTCCATAAGAAATAAGAAAATTTTTGTTGCAGCAAATTTACGAATCACCCTGTATTAAAACAAAATGCACCAGCCTATTCTACACCAAAAACTGCTATGAGAAAGTTTTTACAGAAATCAATTATTACTAAAAACAAAAAAGCTAGAAGGGTTTAAAGAAATCGACGAATTTTGAAAAACGCCCCCTAGCGGCCTAACGGTTTACGATAGCAAAATTCTGTTTGCACCAGTAACTTTTTCATAAAATTTGAGCTCGGGAGATGTTGGTCAAAATTTTTCTATCTTTGACAGGAACATGAGTTTCCATAAGAAAGCGTCTACTTTGGCCCACCCTGTACAGTTATAATTGCGTTTTTACATAGATCTTCAATTAATACTACACAGGGTGTTGAAAAAAGTTACATATTTAAAAGCCATATAATGTTATCAAAAACAAGTAAACCGTTTTCAAGATAACGCGATTTTCTCTTTCAATAGCTTAAATTAATTATTTTGTTTAGATTTTATTATTTAGCGCCACAAAACACAAGTATCAAACAAGATGTTCGAAATAGCTTTCTTCCATATCGACATACGATCTACATCGTTTGAGGAAGGAACTCTGCACGCTTTCAAAGAAGCACGGTTTTGCTGAAATTGTTTGACAACTTTGTTCAATTCACTGTTGCAAATCGGCAAGGCTATTTACAAGTGTTGCATACACTAAGCTTTTTAAGTAGCTCCGAAGGAGTTAAATCGGGGGACTTAGTAGGCCATGGAATGGAACCCCGTCACTCTATCCATCTACCATGAAATCAAATGTTTATAAATAAATTAATTATTTATTGTTAATTGCATTTTGCTCTCGGCACTGTACTGGGGATTTTCACGGTTATGCCAACTACCTCTCTACGTAAATAATAATAACAATAATAATAATATTATTTTTGCGTCGTTGACGGAGTGGGCAAGGGCTTGTACCAGTTGGATATGGTACAGATATGAAAGCTGATGACGGAGAGTTCTCCAAACAAGACAAATGGGCGTCACCCACTTCAGCTGGATTCTTCTCACGCTCGTTTCGGGATTTTCATCCACCATGGTTAAAATTTGATCTTTCACCATAGGTGAAAACACTGACCTTGGCCGTCCGCAAACGTAGGCACGTATTCCCATTGCTACGACCGCACATGAAAACTATATCGGCCACTTCCGTCGTTGAACACAAAGACATTGTGATTTAAATCAGTATTCGTTGAATTGCACTATTCAGAACGACGTGAAAACGAAGAGTTTCTACTTAATACAATCAACTTTAAACTACCAGAATACAGGTGCCGCAGTGCCTGCCATGTATTAAGTTTCGTGCCGAAGCTAGGTGCGTTTGAACAAAATCGCGCAATGATAAATAAATTATATTTCTTACAACAATAAATCAATGCAGATAATTCTTTCACTAAAAATTTTTTCATTCTTTTTTATACATTTCATATGCAGGATGTATATATTTATGTGCAATAATTTTTAAGATACCTCGATGCTGAAATGTATGCCACGTATTCTATACGCTTTGTTTAAACAATTTCGGTAGCATTTGTTTAAAATAATTTTGAGATTAATTTGATATCATCTAAATCAAAAGAATAAGCTTTCCACTAGTTTAAGAATCATTGAGGAGTATTCAAAACTAAGCCTGTACATGCGATGTATGCATAAAATTAATCAATTTTCATTAATAAAAATAACGTAAAATATTTTGTCTGGTTTTCTGCAATCACAAAAAAAGGAGACCTTCACATTTATTTCCGCAAGGTAATTCCAGATAGTGTACATTTTTTAAAACTATATCTTCGAGTGCACATTCTATGATCGAATTTATGGCGTCGCCCAAATATGCGTTTCCCCTGTTTTTGAAGGTTTGCGATTTACGCAATTATGCGGCTCGCAGCCTAAAATTGTCAACATAATGTATACTTATTTTATGCATCTTTTTGACTTGTACAACATATATTCTGTATCTGTTGGTCCCATTTTTTGGCAAGGATAAAGTCTGCGGTATGTAAAATTTATTACTTTTATGTATTCTCGGTTCAAACAAAAATTAACAACATTTTTTTGTGTTGCTCACCCTGTATATATTTGTCTAAAGGTTTCTCGGTTTTATTCCATGTAAATACATAAGATGTATGCAAAATATCGTCTTCCTCCAAGAAATAGTTTTTGAGTTACACCGCTAACAGACAGACAGACAGACAGGCAGATAATCAGACAGACAGCCAAGCGAAATTGAGAAAACCTGTTTTTCGCCATCTAGAGACCCTGAAACGTGAAGATCTGAAGAAATCTCGGAAGGTGATTTTTTCGTGATTACAATACTTCCTTCGTCTTTCAGACGAGGGAAGTAAAAACGTGCAGAGCGATTGCTGAGCGGCTTCAGAACAGCGGAGTTACGGCCAGTCTGAGACGATCTTAATGTATCTCATACTTCTTATCGATATTTAATCATATACAACTGACCAGCATAAATTTGAACACATATAGAAAACCTTTGTGTTGTCCATTTTTCAGAAAATGCACTTGTCAAACTTTATATAGGTATCTCTTTTCGTATACAAGGGAGATTCGAAAATATGAAAATGGTTAAATAATAAAGTATCCTTATCTTTCACCATGCACAAAGGTTATATAGAAAAGTTGTTTAGAATTGCAAGAGGGTGTCAAATACGAAGTTACAACGATTTACTGCAGAAAAAATTACTGATTTTTCCTATTGTTTCTAACCATCCTGTGTATTACAAAAATTGATATACTTCAAAGTACTTCATAAGAATCTACTGCCGAGGTTTCACTCACCTAGCAACCAGAAGATTGACGTTAATCGAAATTATTATTTTTGAGTCCAACGTAAGAAAACAGAGGAATTTTCAAAAAAAAAAGATAATGACAAACGACAGAACATCAACCGCCATTCAAAACGATTAGAATTATTAATTGAAATACCAAATATTTAGCAGTCAAATACATGAAACACGGAAAATAATAATAAAAATCTGTAAAGGGCTTTACTCAAAACTTCCCTCGTCGACATTGTGACAGTAAATAAATTAAAAAGCAAATTAAGTTAGGAGTATAAATATCTTCACGTTTCCAATAAATTAAATACATTTTCAAATAAAAAAATGTATCCCGCTGGGGTTTGAACCCGCCACATCTGCAGCTCTGCAGATCGCTCGATCCTAACCGCATATCCGCAGCGCACCTAACTGCAGCGAAATTCCAACTGGGCTACCAAGTCTCTTCCAGATACGTCCGGCACGCGCCTCTGTTGGTGGTCACGGTGTTATTGTTGAAATATTTTTACTCTTTTGTTACGTTATCCTTTATCGCTTGAGTCTTATTTTCGGCAAATGTAAAGCATGACCTATGTGAAAGATACTACTTTCTTTTATTTCAAAATTAACACAAAAATAAACAAAATTTTATTATTTTAAGGTGCTCACCTTGTATATATTTGTATGAAATTGTACCGGTTTCATGCGAGGTAGATATATAATATGTATTCAAAATATTGTCTTCCTCCGACAAATAGTTTTTGAGCTATACTGCCAACAGACAGACAGACAGACTGACGGAATTGAGAAAACCTCTGTTTCGTCATTTAGGGACCTTGAAACGTGAAGATCTGAAAACATCTCGGAATGTGATCTTTCGCGATTACAATACTTGCTTCGTCTTTCATACAAGGGAAGCAAAAAGAAGGAAACTTTAACAATTTCATTTTATGTGCCCCCCACCCTTTTAAAATAAATTAACGTAAAAACCAACACTTAAACAATTTTACATTTCCTACATTAGTCATTTCGTTTATATAAACTTTTTGTTCTTGATTAAACATTTACAATTTAAAATTTTATAATTTAAACAACTTGACACTTGTCCTTTATCTAATAGACGTGTCTGTCCGGGACGCTGTTTTGTCTGTCTGGGACGCTGTTTCAGTAGCCAAACCGTAAGAGATAGAGAAAAAAGTTATGAAAGTTATATGTTTGGAATGGTCATGTCAGGTCAGGAACCGAATTTCAGTCTCTAACGCTAATTATTTACTTAATATCCTAATCCTAACTTTTTAGGTTAGATTCTAGGCAAATTTTATCAAGGCGAATGCGACTGGTAGTTTGCTACCACCAATGATGTCATATACGTACGTGTGGTGAATACGCTTTCTATTTGCAAAACGGTCTTTTTTGTTTTATTAAATGAGACATTTGTCTCACTGGACTGTTAGTATTATTATAATATCTGTCATATTTAAATTATGAATATCAGAAGTAATAGAGCAAATGACTTAATTTTTACAAGGCCAACCTTGATTTTGTTTTATTTGCTCACATTTTACATTACTGGCACGAAATCGAGTACATTTCGGTCAAATATATACAGGGTGAGCACTTTTAAAAAATAAAACTTTGTCTATTTTTGCTTTAACTGAGGAATTTTCACATAGCTCAGGCTTGACAAGAATGAGACCCAACGTATACAGGCTAATTGTTGTAAAAAAAACAAAAGTGGGTCACAGCAAGCTGTTGAATGTAGAGCAAGCGTTGAGCGGTGATATGGGGCACAGCTCCGTGGCAGGATGCGATCAACGAGGGAAGTTCTGAGTAAAGTCTTTTGCAGATTTTTTAGTATGCGGCCACGAATTAAAAAATTATCTATCTGTCTATATAGTCTGGTACAACATATACCATAGTAAATAAAATTTCCCAAAAATTATTTTCTGGACAACTTTTGAGATGACCCATGATCTGTTTGTAAATTAGGCTGTCTTTTCCTAAAACATTTGTTAATAATAATTTCGAATTTAGCTGTAACAGAAATCTTGGTTGAAAAACATTCTTGAATTCTATACGAATTGCCCAAGGGACAAATATAATACTTTGAAAATAAAAATTGAAATCGTTGTAGCTTATACACCTACTCATTGTTGAATCTTCATTCCAAATTATATACAAAATTTGCAACATATAAGGCAATTTATTTTGAAAGTGTTTGAGGTTACTGGACAGTACACACATATTTTATATATAGATAGACCTCATCAGCTTTAAGAAGCAAATACTTAAAGAAGAAAAAGTGAGAAGGAGCATAGAGATAATTTTAGAATTTTGTATAAAATGTGTCTGGCCTGCACATTTTTACTTCTCTCGTCTGAAAGACGAAGCAAGTATTGTAATCACGAAAAAATCACCTTCCGAGATTTCTTCAGATCTTCAGGTTTTAGGGTCCCTGTATGACGAAAAACAGGTTTTCTCAATTCCGTCTGTCAGTATGTCTGCCTGTTGGCGGTATCATTCAAAAACTATTTGTAGGAGAAAGATGATATTTTGCATAAACATTATATAAATACCTGACATGAAACCGGTACAATTTCATACAAATATATATAAGGTGAACACCTTCAAATATAAAATTTTGTTTATTTTTGCTTGAACTGAGGAATACATAAAAGTACTAATTTGTACATAGTGCTGGCTTTATCCTTGCCAAAAATGGGAATCAACAAATACAGGGTAACTGTTGTACCAGACAAAAACAAGCAGAACAACGAATAAGTGGGGTACGTTAAATAGACCTGGATCGCAAGAATTTCCAGCGCGGGCGTGAAGCAGTCAGAGCAGTCGTAGTTCACCGGGGAACAAAGGAATCCAATGTTCGGGCCCGTTCGCAGGCACTAATTCGAATCTTTTTATTTAAAAATTGAATTTAGTATTATTAGAAACGTGAAGATATTTTTACCCACAGTTTCCTTCGATTTTTAAATTATTTAGTGTCACAACGCCCACTTGTTGTCTTTATGAAAGTATCCTCATAAAACTATAAACTAGCCCAGAACAATGCCGCCTTGGCAATTGCTTTTGCTTGCAAAAAGCGGACCGCTGGGCCCGTACCCATCTGGAAATTTCCTGGTTTCTAGGTTGTCCCATCCGTCCCTAATTCTGAGTAACTCAAGATAGAATATTATGTCAACAATATAAAAACTTTGCGTTTAATCATCATGTTGCTAAAAGAATATATGTTCATCGAAAATACAGCTTTGCTCAATTTGTGTCACAACGTCCACTGCGAGGGAAGTTTTGAGAAAAGCCCTTTACAGATTTTTTTAAATATGTGTCAGCGTGTGTGACAACGTTAAATTCTGCAAAATAATAATTAGTAGTGATTTCTCGATTTCGCTCTCCATTTTTGAGATATGTTTACTAACGTATAGAATTTATTAAAAAGTTTAAAAATCTTCATTTCTTTATGCATAGTCTACAATATTCGATTATTAAAATAATAATAGAATTGTAAATAAATTAAACACAATTAATCACTTCATAACATCTCAATTTAATGTTATGTTTTTCGGACCTTTTCCACTGTCTAGGGTGTAAATCACTCAACGTTTCGGGAGTTTTGATCTACTCCCGTCTTCAGGTGTTCCTGGTTAGTCCTGAGAAGGACTGATATTGTACGTTTTTGCAACGTAAATGTGTGCCTCCCCCAGGGTTTGAACCCGGGGCCCCACTCTAACCACTAGGCCACCAGGATGGTTACATATTTTAGTTCTAAAGTTATATATATCTTACCGCTGTATGCGCAGTAAAGTATTTTTGTAATTCTCTGCGCAGTAGTGGCATCCAAATGGGCTTTAGTTCTGCGCTAGTCTGGCTAATTGGTTCTACTGCCAGTGGTATGTATGTAGCTTCTTTCAGCTTCCTACGGAATCTGTTTTCCTCTTTAGCTACAATTGATGCGTTATCCCATTGTATGTGGTGGTCTTCGTTCCAGACGTGTTCGTTGATCTTGGATTTGATGTTCCGCCCATTCTAACATTTTTGCGGTGTTCCGAAAATCCCACTCGTAGGGGTCGTTGTGTTTCCCATATGTATTGTCTTCAACATTCGCACGGTACGCTGTAGATACAGTTCTTTGAACTCTGATCTTCGTTCTGAGGCTTGGTATGCGTCATCATGCCTCTTAGAGTTGTTGTGGGCTTGAAGGCAGTTCTTATATTGAACCTGTTTCCGATTTTTCTTAGTATGTCGGAAACTCCTTGGATGTATGGTATTACGGCCGTGGTTGTTGCCTCCGTTTTGTCATCCCCTGCCGGTGTTGTATTTCTGTCAATCTCTTTTAGCGTTTCCGAAAAAGTGAGAAGAATCGGAAACAGATTCATATAAGAACTGCCTTCAAGTCCACAACAACTCTAAGACGCATGATGACGCATACCAAGCCTCAGAACGAAGATCAGAGTTCAAAGAACTGTATCTACAGCGTACCGTGCGAGTGTGGAAGACAATACATAGGGAAATACAACGACCCCTACGAGTGAGATTATAGGAACACCGCAAAAATGATAGAATGGGCGAAACCATCAAATCCAAGATCGCAGAACACGTCTGAAATGAAGACCACCACCTACAATGGGATACCGCATCAATTGTAGCTAAAGAGGAAAACAAATTCCGTAGGAAGCTGAAAGAAGCTACACAAATAATCATTGAAAATGAACAGGGCTATACAACCAACATTACAGTAGTTGATTACGTTTTCCCCTAATCTCTAAAGTAGAATCGTGTTGTTCTAACTCTCTACCCATCGTAATAATAAAATAACGTTGCACGCAATTGCAAAAACGTCGGTTAAGTCAATTTGAAATGCATAACCCGTTCATTTTCAATGATCGCAAGTGTACATACATAGCGCTGGCAGTAGAACCAATTAGCCAAGCTAACGCTGAACTAAAGCCCATTTGGATGCCACTACTGCGCAGAGAATTACAAAATAGTCTACTGCGCATACAGAGGTAAGATATATATAAGTTTAAAATTAAAATATTTAACCGCCCTGGTGGCCTAGTGGTTAGAGTGGCAGAGTAGTAACCACAGCGATCAGCGGTCCCGGGTTCAAACTCCGGGGGAGACACACATTTAAGTTGAAAATCGTACAATATCAGTCCTTCTCAGGACTAACCAGGAACACCTGAAGACGGGAGTAGATCAAAACTCCCGAAACGTTGAGTAATTTACACCCTAGACAGTGGAAAAAGTCCGAAAAACATATCATAATAGACCACTGCCAAAAAATGACATTCAGAGAACATCTCAATTTAATATCTTATGTGCTGTTTGATCAATCTTAAGTAAAACAGGAATGCATTTATCGTTAGCAAGCATTTTCGCAAAAGCATTAACAAGTCTTATTTTGATGTGTTCTGTTCCAAAATAAGACAAAAGCGTTCTTAAATAGAAAAATAATACATTTTGCTTTTAATTTATTTTGGAAAGTGTTTACCTTAAGACTACTATCTCAACATGGAGTACCTAATTCAAGGATATCAGTTTAATGTAATACAGAAATTCTGTACCTAAGATGGTTCAACCGTTGAAGTTCAGTAAATAGTAGCGAATGTCTCGTTAAATGAAAAATAGATGTACATAAAGAAGCAAAACTTATCTATGATTTTTATACTGAAAAAATACAAAGAAGTATTGTCGATACTTATATAATACATATGCCTAAAACAAATTGTATTTTTCTAGTGTACAAACTCTAATTGCACTGAAACCCGAACACCATTCGTAGATTTGGTATAGAGTATAGGCACTCTTCTATAAATTGTAGGTATAATCAGGAGACGATTCGTCAAATTATTTTTAAGGAGAAACATTAAAAGGAACATATAACTTACAGTTCTTCCGCATTCAGATATAGGCTGTTAAAAACCGATTTTTTAACGAAATAATATTTTCCCTTCCTTATTGTTTAAGTGTTGATCGGAAAGTATTTCTTGGCAATACCTAGAACAGCATGGTAGCATTATCACTGTCTAGAATGATACACTTCTAGGGAGAATATCGTATTTCCCTTCCAAAACTTGTTTGCAGCGCAGCAGTCGATTTTGTACTGAGTTATATATCTTCATTTTTTTTGTTTTTTGCATTCTTCAAAATTTTTATTTGTTATTATATTTCACAAGTATAATTCAAAATTGACTAACACTAACGTAAATAGATAAAATAACGGCCAGATATTTATATATCAAAAAAGTGGCGGATACGTCGCTGAATTAGAAAAACGAAGAATGTTATATTGTATGTTCACACGAATTTTTCTTTACAAAATTTCTTAAAATTTAGTAACATTTCATGAGGTGTCTGTAAACTTAATTAACAAAACGCACCTGATGTACTCGTGCACAATTTATTGTTTATAAATGCACTTCTGCTTGTTGATAGTTTATAAGTAGAAGTGACTCATAACTAATATTTTATTATCACTTAACAAAGTGTTATATAAATTTCACCACCATTTGAATATCCAGAGGAATGAATAATATTCCATTATGTGGGTATAAATAAAGTCAATTAAAAAAAAATATATAAAATAACCTATTTAACACACTCGATTCTGGTATCAGAACACAACATTTTGAGTTAAAATAAAATTTTTGGTTTTTGCGTGTGTGGCCACTACAGTAGACAATAATAATGATAAATTAACAATCGGGCTTGTAATTGAGTCAGGGTATTATTTAGAAATTGAGTAAGTGAGCAGTTGAGCTTTGAATTGTAGTATACCAAACAAAAACTACGAAATGCAGTTTTTCATTGACGTCAGGTTCACTCCGCTGCCGTAAATAAATAAAATTACTCACATCCCTGATTTACTAAAGCAGGTGCAAAATTATAGATGTCGCTATCGTATTACTATGTAGCTACGTTATCGTTAGTATAAATATCGTCTCATTTATATATTGTTTGAAGTTTTCGCGGTTACTCGAATTATCAATATTGTTATTAATGATGAATACGTCCTAGCATTGTGATACCAAAATAACAACGGAATTTTATAAAATTTTCTACACCGGCCTATATTTAAATGTTATTGTAACTGCAAAACTATCTTAATTTTCTTGCATTATGCGTTTCTCTCATACACTTTAATCGGCAAGTTTCTGTCTTTTCCATAAACTATATTTGAGCATTACCCAATAATGTTGAGAATATTGCAAATAACTGAAGAACGGAGACCTTGCCATGCTTCTCACCAAACTTTTGTCATAATTTAATTGGAAATAGTTTTAAAAACATGGAAAACCACAACACATACAGCCACCAACGAAAATAAACATAAAAAATGTTGTTTTTGGTTCACAAGTGACAAGGCACACAAAGCCAAACATTGCTGGGCTTTTATCTTTAAAGTCAATGCTGGCTATACAAAAATTTTATTTTTATAATAAAAATTGAGTAGCTGCGAAAATTTCAAACGATAAATAGAATACATCCATTTTAAAGTTATCTCAAGAACATCATTTTTTTTAATTTTTAATAATGAAATTATTTAGAAACCCAATTACTTGTCCCAAGCACAAGCATTAGCTTAAATAATATTATCAAAGGGATGGATATTATTTGCTATTTATATGTAACTAGCTGTTACCCGCGACTTCGTACGCTCGAGGTTCGTTATTTGTGTATTAAAAAATGACTAATTATTTTCTGTCATGCCATCCCATCCCATCCCATCCTATCCCCGTCCCCGTCGCCGTTTCCGTCCCCGTCCCTTTCCCCGTCCTCGTCCCGTCCCGTCCCGTATTCGTCCCGTCCCGTCCTGTCCCGTTTCGTTCCGTCCCGTCCCGTCCGTTCCTTCCCGTCCCGTCCCGCCCAGCCCCGTCCCTTCCCGTCATCTCCTATTTTCACCTTCAGCTAACATATTTCCAAAAACTGATCTTACAAAATTCCAACACCTTTTTTACCTCTTTAAGGGTTGAATTTTCAAAAATATTTTCTTAGCTAATGCCTACTGCCCATGAGAAATCTGCCTGCCAGATTTCAAGTTTGTAGCATTTATACTTTCTGAGATTTCGTGATTAATCAGTGAGTGGTTTTTCGCTTTTATATATATAGATCAGGTATATTTATAGAAATAGGGCAACTTTAAAGAGAAAATATATAATTATCCTCTTTATTCCCTATTCTAAGGGGTCGATTTTATGAAAATAATACTTATTTTTTACTAAAGTACACCTACGAACGTTCGAATTGAAAGTCTGTTTAATATTGTTTTCCAATACAAACTCTGAAACCCCGTTTCACCACTATAGGGTTTTAATTATGTCATGTCCACCGTCTTGGACTTAAAATAAATGCCATTTTCGTAATCAACGTCCCAAAAAACCTCAATAACGACACTCATATCGATTTTTGGCTTATTTACCCCATTTTACCCCCTAAGGGGGTTGATTTTCGGAAATCACGAAATACTATACCTTTTCAACTTCAAATTGGGACTAATCAATTTCAAAATGGGGAATAAACAATTTCAAATGAAATAAACAATTTCAATTTGAGTATAGACAACTTCAAATTGGCACTAATCAACTTCAAATTGAGAAAAGCTTTTTGTTAACGGTAGTTTTTGGAAAATGGCAATTACATGGTTGTGACAGGACGGAACTAATTATTGTTAGTTGTTGCTGGTGTTCCATCCTGTCACAACCATGTAATTGTCGTTTTGCAAAGACTACCGTCAACAAAAAGCTTTTCTCATTTGAAGTTGATTGATCCAATTTGAAGTTGTTTATTCTCAAACTGAAATTGTTTATTTCATTTTGAAATTGTTTAATCCCATTTTGAAATTGATTAGTCCCAATTTGAAGTTGAAAAGGTATAGTTTGCTTATTTGTTTTTAATAGTGCTCCTACGAAGTTTCAAGTCGAAATGTTTATTTAATATTATTTTTCGATACAAAATTGGAACTCCCATTTTACCCCTTGAGGGGTCGAATTTCGAAATATCCTTCCTTATTCCGTGTATACATCATAAGGGAACCTCTGTGCAAAATTTCAGATTTCTAGGTCCAAGGGTTTGGGCTGGGTGTTGATTAGTCAGTGAGTGAGTGAGTGTGTCCAACTAGGACCATTTCAAAAGCAAGGAGAATATATATGTGGCCGTCGTAGTGTTTAACAAACGAACAATCAATGTGCGATAGCGGTAGGTCGTTAGGATCATTATAAATACAAGGTATATATTCGATTTTTAAATTTTTTAAATACAATTACAGCCACATGTAAAGTCCCCTTGCTTTTGCTATGGTCCTAGTTGCCTGCCGCAATCTGTATATTATTAAGATTGTAAAAATTGGCGAAGTCGATTTTTTAGTGTTTTATATTGCAATCAAATAAATTTCAAAAACAATTTAATTAGATGTATTCAGGGTGTATCTAATCGGTAGTGCAAAAAGTGCACTACAAGCAATTTTTTGTAGCTGTTGTTTATTTCTTGACAAATCCATTTAACGATGAGACCTAATACTTGTTATAATTACAATCTTAATAACAACATAGCAAAAATGTGCAAAAAGAACACCTGTCTAAATAGTGTTACTCAAATCAAGGAATGACTCGTTTTACATACTTTACCATTTAGTTCTATTTATTGTATTTCTTTGCTTGATTTTCAACCGAAAAAATAATTTTGTCAAATTTCAATATAAATGATCAAATATCTAAAATATATGTAGATTTATTTAAACAAATAAATGTTCTCGTCCGTAGTTCTTAAGAAAAGCCATTGTTAACTTTTAAAGGACATACACACAAAATATAAGAACATTTTTTTTATGTTAGAAGTTTTCAAAGTATAACAGTAGTCTAGTTTGATTGTATTCCCTGACAATCTACAACTTTGGGTTCTATTTATAAAGACCAATAAAATGACATTCAAAAATAAAATATTTATATCTATTTGTTAGTTAAAACTTGAAATAATTGTAATTTTTAGAATTTTTAGCGGCTTTATTCTTACCACTACACCTTTCCAACGGGAACTCCCCGATAGCGTCCTAAATTGTGTTTTAAGATACTACAACTTTACCTTTTTTCAGAGAAAGTTAGGAATGACAAAACTTTTTTGTATATAGATATTCCATATTCTAAATTATGTAAAATGAGAATACACTTCAAAAATACATTGAAAGAAAAGATAATGACCATTTTTGTGTTACTATACGCTTGCAAAAAGCCATGCCAGAAGAATTCCGACAACTGAAATAATGTTTCTGCGTCACGTTGAGGGTTACACATTGTTCTATCATAAATATAATAACGACGTTATGCTAGAATTGAATATTTTTATCGTAATCGCAAAACTAACACAATAGAGAACTGGCAAAGCATTTCCACAAAATGGATCACGAAGAAAAACAAACCAAAAGGTTTACTCCGTGATATCGAAGGTGATAATATCGATAATCAGACAAACTTCCAAAGATAAAGCTCCTGCCCACCTACTTACGTGCAGACGGACATTATCTTATGCACAATGTTTTTGCAATTCTTAGGGCTCAAAATGATTATTTTCACAAAAGTCACAACTTTAAAATTTTGTCTGATTCTAATGCTTCCTTACGTTCTTGTATGGGGACGTAGAAAGATGTATACATTTATTTATATTGTTTTAAGTTTAGCTTTCAAATCACTATCAACATATTTTGACTAAAAATGTACTTTAATTTTGGGAGCCTTGGGGGTAATATGTAATCTTCTCAAATAGTTGTATAGGCTAAATGCATTTTCAACACCTCAGGTGTTAGTAATAACTATACATGTGTTTTGTGGTTTATTAACAATTGTGAGTAGTAGTAGTATACAGATTGTCTGTGAGCACTAGATACATATCACTTAAAATGTACAAGGGTTGTTCAGGCAAAGCATGCATGTTCAATTATTATTATTCATTGGTAACCTGGTAATTGAAACATAATTGTTAATACAATAATCATAATTCGTACATCGCTTAGTGGCTTTAAAGCCATAGTTACCTAGTGCTCGCAGACAATCTATATGTTTCACTTTAATTTATAATAATAAACTTACCTTGGGAAGTGTTTCGAGAAACTTTGGAGAACTACGAAAAACTGTGCTGAAGATTTGAATATGGGAAAAGCATTAACTATTCTGCACCTACTAGCAGCTAACACAGCGACATCTACGAATAGGAATGCGCCAGCGCCTCTTGCTGCTGCTTCAGAACTATCAATTTGTGAGTACGCTACGCTGTAAACCAGTGGTTTTCAACTCTCATATTTGAGCTCGTCCGGAAATCAAAAATAACTATTTAAAAAACGCCAGGTTTATGCAGATTAGAAAAAACATTGATTATAACATGTGAGCAAACGAAAGTGAAATCAAGCTTGGCTTTGAAAATTGAAACATATGTCGATTATTAATTCACATTATTGTTAGTTTTCAACATGTGAGCAGAAAATCAACATAATGTGAATTAATAATCGACATATGTTTCAATTTTCAAAGCCAAGCTTAATTCTATTTTCGTTTGCTTACATGTTAAAAACACAACATTTTTTCACCATTCTGCATATTTTCGAAAATTAAAAATTATTATACAAAAGGGCGATTCTAACTTTATATTTCCCAGTTAATTACAGTACACATTTTTCGTACATCCGGTAGTATGGTATATACAGTGTGGAAAGTAGCGACTAAATTCGTACCTAACTCCATTAATGTTTGTTTTTAGAAAAAAATCTCAAAGGGGGTAACGATTCCAATTACAGCCCGTATATTAAGCTTAATTTCAGATTTTTAAATATATTTTTTTGATGTTAGGACGCCATATGTTTTTAAAAAGTCAAACCTATATTTTTTTATCCTTTATATTGGTAGTAAGTTTTAATCTGTTTTCAATGCTATCAACTTTTTAATAGGTTACAGTAGAAAAACCTAAAAACGCCATAGAAACCGTATAGAAAGAAACCTTTTTCTGATCAGATTATTAATGAAAATGTTTGATAACATGTCTTATAAAAACAAATGGATTTTTTTTATACATTTCATATGCAGGATGTATATATTTATGTGGCAATAATTTTTAAGATACCTCGATGCTGAAATGTATGCCACATATTCCATACGCTTTGTTTAAACAATTTCGGTAGCATCTGTTTAAAATAATTTTGAGATTAATTTGATATCATCTAAATCAAAAAGAATAAGCTTTCCACTAGTTTAAGAATCATTGAGGAGTATTCAAAACTAAGCCCGTATATGCGATGTACACATAAAATTCGATCAATTTTCATTAATAAAAAAATCGTAAAATATTTTGTCTGGTTTTCTGCAATCATAAAAAAATGGAGACCTTCACATTTATTTCCGCAAGGTAATTCCAGATAGCGTACATTTTTTTAAACTATATCTTCGAGTGCACGTTCTATGATCGAATTTATGGCCTCGCCCAAATATGCGTTTTCCGTGTTTTTGAAGGTTTGTGATTTACGCAATTATGCGGCTCGCGGCCTAAAATGTTAACATAACCTATACTTAGTTTATGCATCTTTTTGACTTGTACAACATATATGCTGTATCTGTTGGGTCTCATTTTTTAGCAAGGATAAAGCCTGCGGTATGTAAAATTTATTACTTTTATGTATTCTCGGTTCAAACAAAAATTAACAAAATTTTATTTTTTTTTGTTGTGCTCACCCTGTATATATTTGTCTAAAATTTTCTCGGTTTTATGCCATGTAAATACATAAGATGTATGCAAAATATCGTCTTCCTCCAACAAAAAGTTTTTGAGTTACACCGCTAACAGACAGACAGACAGACAGGCAGACAATCAGACAGACAGACAGCCAAGCGAAATTGAGAAAACCTGTTTTTCGCCATCTAGAGACCCTGAAACGTGAAGATCTGAAGAAATCTCGGAAGGTGATTTTTTCGTGATTACAATACTTTCTTCGTCTTTCAGACGAGGGAAGTAAAAACGTGCAGAGCGATTGCTGAGCGGCTTCAGAACAGCGGAGTTACGGCCAGTCTGAGACGATCTTAATGTATCTCATACTTCTTATCGATATTTAATCATATACACTGACCAGCATAAATTTGAACACATATAGAAAACCTTTGTGTTGTCCATTTATAAGAAAATTTGGTTTTTGATCAAAGTTTCTGCATCTTCCCAAGCTAAAAATGCACTAGTCAAACTTTATATATCTCTTTTCGTATACAAGGGAGATTCGAAAATATGAAAATGGTTAAATAATAAAGTATCCTTATCTTTCACCATGCACAAAAGTTATATAGAAAAGTTGTTTAGAATTGCAAGAGGGTGTCAAATACGAAGTTACAACGATTTACTGCAGAAAAAATTACTGATTTTTCCTATTGTTTCTAACCATCCTGTGTATTACAAAAATTGAGATACTTCAAAGTACTTCATAAGAATCTACTGCCGAAGTTTCACTCACCTAGCAACCAGAAAATTGACGTAATCGAAATTAGTGCTAAAAACATTATTTTTTGAGTCCAACGTAAGAAAACAAAGGAATTTTCAAAAAACGATAATGACAAACGACAGAACATCAACCGCCATTCAAAACGATTAGAATTATTAATTTAAATACCAAATATTTAGCAGTCAAATACATGAAACACGGAAAATAATAATAAAAAACTCTAAAGAGCTTTACTCAAAACTTCCCTCGTCGACATTGTGACAGTAAATAAATTAAAAAGCAAATTAAGTTAGGAGTAAAAATATCTTCACGTTTCTAATAAATTAAATACATTTTCAAATAAAAAAAATGTATCCCGCTGGGGTTTGAACCCGCCACATCTGCAGCTCTGCAGATCGCTCGATCCTAACCGCATATCCGCAGCGCACCTAACTGCAGCGAAATTCCAACTGGGCTACCGAGTCTCTTCCAGATACGTCCGGCACGCGCCTCTGTTGATGGTCACGGTGTTATTGTTGAAATATTTTTACTCTTTTGTTACGTTATCCTTTATTGGTTGAGTCTTATTTTCGGCAAATGTAAAGCAAAACCTATGTGAAAGGTATTACTTCCTTTTATTTCAAAATTAACACAAAAATAACAAAATTTTATTATTTTAAGGCTCACCTTGTATATATCTGTATGAAATTGTACCGGTTTCATGCGAGGTAGATATATAATATGTAGGCAAAATATTGTCTTCCTCCGACAAATAGTTTTTGAGCTATACTGCCAACAGACAGACAGACAGACTGACGGAATTGAGAAAACCTTTGTTTCGTCATTTAGGGACCTTGAAACGTGAAGATCTGAAAACATCTCGGGAAGGTGATCTTTCGCGATTACAATACTTGCTTCGTCTTTCATACGAGGGAAGTAAAAAGAAGGAAACTTTAACAATTTCATGTTATGTGCCCCCCCCCCTTTTAAAATAAATTAACGTAAAAACCAACACTTAAACAATTTTACATTTCTTACATTAGTCATTTCGTTTATATAAACTTTTTTTTCTTGATTAGACATTTGCAATTTAAAATTTTATAATTTAAACAACTTGACACTTATATTATTATAATATCTGTCACATTTAAATTATGAACATCAGAAGTAATAGAGCAAATGACTTAATTTTTACAAGGCCAACCTTGATTTTGTTTTATTTGCTCACATTTTACATTACTGGCACGAAATCGAGTACATTTCGGTCAAATATATACAGGGTAAGCACTTTTAAAAAATAAAACTTTGTCTATTTTTGCTTTAACTGAGGAATAGATAAAAGTATTAATTTTCACATAGCTCAGGCTTGACAAGTATGAGTCCCAACGGATACAGGCTAATTGTTGTAAAAAAAAACAAAAGTGGGTCACAGCAAGCTGTTGAATGTAGAGCAAGCGTTGAGCGGTGATATGGGGCACAGCTCCATGGCAGGATGCGATCAACGAGGGAAGTTCTGAGTAAAACCTTTTGCAGATTTTTTAGTATGCGGCCACGAATTCAAAATTTATCTATCTGTCTATATAGTCTGGTACAACATATACCATACTAAATAAAATTTCCCAAAAGTTATTTTCTGTACAACTTTTGAGATGACCCATGATCTGTTTGTAAATTAGGCTGTCTTTTCCTGGACCATTTGTTAATAATAATTTCCAATTTAGCTGTAACAGAAATCTTGGTTGAAAAACATTGTTGAATTTTATACGAATTGCCCAAGGGACAAATATAATACTTTGAAAATAAAAATTGAAAGCGTTGTAGCTTATATACCTACTCATTGTTGAAACTTCATTCCAAATTATATACTAAATTTGAAACATATAAGGCAATTTATTTTGAAAGTGTTTGAGGTTACTGGACAGTACACACATATTTTTTATATAGATATACCTCATCAGCTTTAAGAAGCAAATACTTAAAGAAGAAAAAATAAGAAGGAGCATGGAGATAATTTTAGGATTTTGTATAAAATTTGTCTGGCCTGCACATTTTTACTTCTCTCGTCTGAAAGACGAAGCAAGTATTGTAATCACGAAAAAATTACCTTCCGAGATTTCTTCAGAAATTCAGGTTTTAGGGTCCCTGTATGACGAAAAACAGGTTTTCTCAATTCCGTCTGTCAGTCTGTCTGTCTTTCGGCCTGTTGGCGGTATCATTCAAAAACTATTTGTCGGAGAAAGATGATATTTTGCATTAACATTATATAAATACTTGACATGGAACCGGTACAATTTCATACAAATATATACAGAGTGAGCACCTTCAAATATAAAATGTTGTTTGTTTTTGCTTGAACTGAGGAATACATAAAAGTACTAATTTGTACATAGTGCTGGCTTTATCCTTGCCAAAAATGGGAATCAACAAATACAGGGTAACTGTTGTACGAAACAAAAACAAACAGAACAACGAATAAGTGGGATACGTTAAATAGACCTGGATCGCAAGAATTGCCAGCGCGGGCGTGAAGCAGTCAGAGCAGTCGTAGTTCACCGGGGAACAAAGGAATCCAATGTTCGGGCTCGTTCGCAGGCACTAATTCGAATCTCATTAAGAAAAATATTTTTTATTTAAAAATTAAATTTAGTATTATTAGAAACGTGAAGATATTTTTACCCACAGTTTCCTTCGCTTTTTAAAATTATTTAGTGTCACAACAACCACTTCTTGTCTTTATGAAAGTATCCTCATAAAACTATAAACTAGCCCAGAACAATGCCGCCTTGGCAATTGCTTTTGCTTGCAAAAAGCGGACCGCTGGGCCCGTACCCATCTGGAAATTTCCTGGTTTCTGGGTTGTCCCATCCGTCCCTAATTCTGCGTAACTCAAGATAGAATATTATGTCAACAATATAAAAACATTGCGTTTAATCGTCATGTTGCTAAAAGAATATATGTTTATCGAAAATACAGCTTTGCTCAATTTTGTGTCACAACGTCCACTGCGAGGGAAGTTTTGAGAAAAGCCCTTTACAGATTTTTTTAAATATGTGTCAGCGTGTGTGACAACGTTAAATTCTGCAAAATAAGCATTAGTAGTGATTTCTCGATTTCGCTCTCTATTTTTGAGATATGTTTACTAACGTATAGAATTTATTAAAAAGTTTAAAAATCTTCATTTCTTTACTGCATAGAGTCTACAATATTCGATTATTAAAATACTAATAGAATTGTAAAAAAGTTAAACACAATTAATCACTTCATAACATCTCAATTTAATGTTATGTTTTTCGGACCTTTTCCACTGTCTAGGGTGTAAATCACACAACGTTTCGGGAGTTTTGATCTACTCCCGCCTTCAGGTGTTCCTGGTTAGTCCTGAGAAGGACTGATATTGTACGTTTTTCAACGTAAATGTGTGCCTCCCCCGGGGTTTGAACCCGGGACCGCCACTCTAACCACTAGGCCACCAGGGTGGTTATATATTTTATTTCTAAACTTATATATATATATATATCTTTCCGCTGTATGCGCAGTAAACTATTTTTGTAATTCTCTGCGCAGTAGTGGCATCCAAATGGGCTTGAGTTCTGCGCTAGCCTGGCTAATTGGTTCTACTGCCAGTGCTATGTATGTAGCTTCTTTTAGCTTCCTACAGAATCTTTTTTCCTCTTTAGCTACAATTGATGCGTTATCCCATTGTATGTGGTGATCTTCCTTCCAGACGTGTTCGTCGATCTTGGATTTGATGGTTTCGCCCATTCTAACATTTTTGCGGAGTTCCGATAATCCCACTCGTAAGGGTCGTTCTGTTTCCCCTATGTATTGTTTTCCACACTCGCACGGTACGCTGTAGATACAGTTCTTTGAACTCTGATCTTCGTTCTGAGGCTTGGTATGCGTCATCATGCCTCTTAGAGATGTTGTGGGCTTGAAAGCAGTTCTTATATTGAATCTGTTTCCGATTTTTCTTAGTTTGTCGGAAACTCCTTGGATGTATGGTATTACGGCCGTGGTTGTTGGCTCCATTTTGTCATCCCCTGCCGGTGTTGTATTTCTGTCAATCTCTTTTAGCGTTTCCGACAAAGTGAGAAGAATCGGAAACAGATTCAATATAAGAACTGCCTTCAAGTCCACAACAACTCTAAGACGCATGATGACGCATACCAAGCCTCAGAATGAAGATCAGAGTTCAAAGAACTGTATCTACAGCGTACCGTGCGAGTGTGGAAGACAATACATAGGGAAATACAACGACCCCTACGAGTGAGATTATGGGAACACCGCAAAAATGTTAGAATGGGCGAAACCATCAAATCCAAGATCGCAGAACACGTCTGGAACGAAGACCACCACCTACAATGGGATACCGCATCAATTGTAGCTAAAGAGGAAAACAGATTCCGTAGGAAGCTGAAAGAAGCTACACAGAGAATCATTGAAAATGAACAGGGCTATACAACCAACATTACAGTAGTTGATTACGTTCTCTGCATTCCCCTAATCTCTAAAGTAGAAACGTGTTCTCTCTACCCATCGTAATAATAAAATAACGTTGCACCCAATTGCAAAAACGTCGGTTAAGTCAATTTGAAATGCAAAACCCATTCATTTTCAATGATCGCAAGTGTACATACATAGCGCTGGCAGTAGAACCAATTAGCCAGGCTAGCGCAGAACTAAAGCCCATTTGGATGCCACTACTGCTCAGAGAATTACAAAAATAGTCTACTGCGCATACAGAGGTAAGATATATATAAGTTTAAAATTAAAATATTTAACCGCCCTGGTGGCCTAGTGGTTAGAGTGGCAGACTAGTAATCACAGCGATCAGCGGTCCCGGGTTCAAACCCCGGGGGAGGCACACATTTAAGTTGAAAAACGTACAATATCAGTCCTTCTCAGGACTAACCAGGAACACCTGAAGACGGGAGTAGATCAAAACTCCCGAAACGTTGTGTAATTTACACCCTAGACAGTGGAAAAAGTCCGAAAAATATATCATAATAGACCACTGCCAAAAAATGACATTCAGAGAACATCTCAATTTAATATCTTATGTGCTGTTTGATCAATCTTAAAAAAAAACAGGAATACATTTATCGTTAGCAAGCATTTTCGCAAAAGCTTTAACAAGTCTTATTTTGATGTGTTCTGTTCCAAAATAAGACAAAAGCGTTCTTAAATAGAAAAATAATACATTTTGCTTTTTAATTTATTTTGGAAATTGTTTACCTTAAGACTACTATCTCAAACATGGAGTACCTAATTCAAGGATATCAGTTTAATGTTATACAGAAATTCTGTACCTAAGATGCTTCAACCGTTGAAGTTCAGTAAATAGTCGCGAATGTCTCGTTAAATGAAAAATAGATGTACATAAAGAAGCACAACTTATCTATGATTTTTGTACTGACAAAATACAAAGAAGTATTGTCGATACTTATATAATACATATGCCTAAAACAAATTGTATTTTTCTAGTGTACAAACTCTAATTGCACGGAAACCCGAATACCATTCGTAGATTTGGTATAGAGTATAGGCACTCTTCTATAAATTGTAGGTATAATCAGGAGACGATTCGTCAAATTATTTTTAAGGAGAAACATTAAAAGGAACATATAACTTACAGTTCTTCCGCATTCAGATATAGGCTGTTAAAAACCGATTTTTTAACGAAATAATATTTTCCCTTCCTTATTGTTTAGGTGTTGATCGGAAAGTATTTCTTGGCAATACCTAGAACAGCATGGTAGCATTATCACTGTCTAGAATGATATACTTCTAGGGAGAATATCGTATTTCCCTTCCAAAACTTGTTTGCAGCACAGCAGTCGATTTTGTACTGAGTTACATATCTTCATTTTTTTTTGCATTCTTCTAAATTTTTATTTGTTATTATATTTCACAAGTATAATTCAAAATTGACTAACACTAACGTAAATAGATAAAATAACGGCCAGATATTTATATATCAAAAAAGGTGGCGGATACGTCGCTGAATTAGAAAACGAAGGATGTTATATTGTATGTTCACACGAATTTTTCTTTACAAAATTTCTTAAAAATTTAGTAACATTTCATGAGGTGTATGCAAACTTAATTAACAAAACGCACCTGATGTACTCGTGCATAATTTATTGTTTATAAATGCACTTCTGCTTGTTGATAGTTTATAAGTAGAGGTGACTCATAACTAATATTTTATTATCACTTAACAAGTTGTTATATAAATTTCACCTCCATTTGAATATCCAGAGGATTGAATAATATTCCATTATGTGGGTATAAATAAAGTCAATTAAAAAAATATATAAAATAACCTATTTAACACACTCGATTCTGGTATTAGAACACAACATTTTGAGTTAAAATTAAATTTTTGGTTTTTGCGTGTGTGGCCACTACAGTAGACAATAATAATGATAAATTAACAATCGGGCTTGTAATTGAGTCAGGGTATTATTTAGAAATTGAGTAAGTGAGCAGTTGAGCTTTGAATTGTAGTATACCAAACAAAAACTACGAAATGCAGTTTTTCATTGACGTCAGGTTCACTCCGCTGCCGTAAATAAATAAAATTACTCACAGCCCTGATTTACTAAAGCAGGTGCAAAATTATAGATGTCGCTATCATATTACTATGTAGCTACGTTATCGTTAGTATAAATATCGTCTCATTTATATATTGTTTGAAGTTTTCGCGGTTACTCGAATTATCAATATTGTTATTAATGATGAATACGTCCTAGCATTGTGATACTAAAATGACAACGAAATTTTATAAAATTTTCTACACCGGCTTATATTTAAATGCAAAACTATCTTAATTTTCTTGCATTATGCGTTTCTCTCATACACTTTAATCGGCAAGTTTCTGTCTTTTGCATAAACTATATTTCAGCATTACGAAATAATGTTGAGAATATTACAAATAACTGAAGAACGGAGACTTTGCCATGCTTCTAACCAAACGTTTTTCATAATTTAATTGGAAATAGTTTTAAAAACATGGAAAACCACAACACATACAGCCGCCAACAAAAATTAACATAAAAAAACCTTGTTTTTGGTTCACAAGTGGCAAGGCACACAAAGCCAAACATTGCTGGGTTTTTATCTTTAAAGACAATGCTGGCTCTACAAAAATTTTATTTTTATAATAAAAATTGAGTAACTGCGAAAATTTCAAACGATAAATAGAAACCATCCATTTTAAAGTCATCTCAAGAACATCATTTTTTAAAATTTTTAATATGTAAGTCGCGTGCGGCGCATTACCCCCGTTGCACTTCCCGCGAGGTATGAATGGTCCTCGACACCGAAATGTAAAAGAGGCTACAGATTATGAATGAATGAATGATGAATGAATAATGAAATTATTTAGAAACCCAATTACTTTTCCCAAACACAAGCATTAGCTTAAATAATATTATCAAAGGGATAAATATTATTTTGCTATTTATATGTAACTAGGTGTTACCCGCAACTTCGTACGCGCGAGATTCGTTATTTGTGTATTAAATAATGACTAATTATTCTCTGTCATCCCATCCCATCCCATCCCATCTCATCTTATCCTCGTCCCCGTCCCCGTCTCCGTCCCCGTCCCTTTCCCTGTCCTCGTCCCGAAAATCCTTTCTTAGAGGATGCCTACTCCCTATGAGAAATCTGCCTGCCAAAATTCAAGTTTGTAGCATTTATACTTTCTGAGATTTCGTGATTAATCAGTGAGTGGTTTTTCGCTTTTATATATATAGATCAGGTATATTTATAGAAATAGGGCAACTTTAAAGCGAAAACATATAATTATCCTCTTTATTCCCTCTTCTAAGGGATCAATTTTATGAAAATAATTACTTATTTTTTACTAAAGTACACCTACAAAGGTTTGAAAACCTCAATAACGACACTCATATCGATTTTTAGGCTTCCCCATTTCACCCCCTAAGGGGTTGATTTTCGGAAAATCACGAAATACGTGCTTGCTTATTTGTTTTTAAGGGTACTACAAAGCTTCAAGTCGAAATGTTTATTTAATATGACGTTTCCATTAGGGTTTTCAGTCCCGGGATCCGGTCCCGGGACAGTCCCGGGATTCTACCACAAAAACCGAGTCCCGGGACCACAGCCAGCCCAGGCGAAGTCCCGGGACCATGTCAACAAGCATGCGTATACTCGATATCAAAAAATTAGGACGGGTATTTACCGGCGTCCGGCGTATTACTCATGCCTCTTGCACCTTCTGCATTATTTGCGTTTTGCGTAGGCAGGAAAGATATAATTTTCGGTAGGTTAGAAATAAACCTGTGTGTTGTTTCATCCACATTTGCATATCTTCTTCTATTGATGTATTTGTCTGTTTTTTTTATTTAGATATGTGCGAAGAACCTGAATAATTTATATTTTTGGGTTTTAAGTGTGTTCGTTATTTGTCGGCTAAAGCGTTACAATTAGAATAAATTCCGATTCGCAACCTACCTTCATTCTACATTAAAAAAAAATAACAATTTGAAGTCAGTATTGCAACAATTTTATATATTGAAGATAAACAATTGGCGAAATGTAAAGATAGTTCCTACAAAATTATCATAATCAGAGGCAGCTTGACGAAAGGAATACACAAGCACTTTGTATTTCAAACAAAAGCAAAAGATGAAAAGCGACAGATATTTTTAGTACCAGAAGAAAGCAATGAAGTTGTAGACGAGCCCCAACGCAAATTTTCAGCACAGAAATACTTTAATTAACTTAAAACACTTGTTTTTCTATGGAAATTGCATTCGGAAATTTCACCTGAACACTATTTTTTTCGGGACCATTTTCGGGATTTTCGGGACTAGTCCCGGGACTTGAAATTTAGCTCGTAAGTCCCGAAAACACTTTTGGTCCCGGGACTTGGAAACCCTAGTTTCCATACAAAATTGGAACCCCTAGGTATTTTACTCCTTGACGGGTCGAATTTCGAAATATCCTTCCTTATTTCGCGTACACATCATAAAGGGAACCTCTGTGCAAAATTTCAGCTTTCTAGGTCCAAGGGTTTGGGCTGGGCGTTGATGAGTTAGTGAGTGAGTGAGTGAGTCAGGACTTTGCTTTATATACAGATTGCGGCAGGCAACTAGGACCATTGCAAAAGTAAGGAGAATATGTATGTGGCAGTCTGGTGTTTAACAAACGAACAATCAATGTGCGATAGCGGTAGGTCGTTAGGATCATTATAAATACAAGATATAGTAAGTAAGTTTAGTAAGTAAGTTTATTAGCATAAATATAAAAAAATAAATATTTCGATTTTTTAATTTTTTAAATACAATTACGGCCACATGTAAAGTCCCCTTGCTTTTGCTATGGTCCTAGTTGCCTGCCGCAATCTGTATATTATTAAGATTGTAAAAATTGGCGAAGTCGATTTTTTAGTGTTTTATATCGCTTTCAAATAAATTTCAAAAATAATTTAATTAGATGTATTCAGGGTGTATCTAATCGGTAGTGCAAAAAGTGCAGTACAACTTTGTATGCCTAAAACTCAAACAAAAACCTAGAAGCAATTTTTTGTAGCTGTTGTTTATTTCTTGACTAATCCATTTAACGATGAGACCTAATACTTGTTATAATTACAATCTTAATAACAACATAGCAAAAATGTGCAAAAAGAACACCTGTCTAAATAATGTTACTCAAATCAAGGAATGACTCGTTTTACATACTTTACCATTTGGTTCTTTTCATTGTATTTCTTTGCTTGATTTTCAACAGAAAAAATATTTTTGTCAAATTTCAATATAAATGATCAAATGTCTAAAATATATGTAGATTTATTTAAACAAATAAATGTTCTCGTCCGTAGTTCTTAAGAAAAACCATTGTTAACTTTGAAAGGACATACACACAAAACATAAGGAAATTTTTTTATGTTAGAAGTTTTCAAAGTATAACAGTAGTCTAGTTTGATTGTATTCGCTGACAATCTACAACTTTGGGTTCTATTTATAAAGACCAATAAAATGACATTCAAAAATAAAATATTTATATCTATTTATTAGTTAAAACTTGAAATAATTGTAATTTTTAGAAAATTTTAGCGGCTTTATTCTTACCACTACACCTTTCCAACGGGAACTCCCCGATAGCGCACTAAATTGTGTTTTAAGATACTACAGCTTTACCTTTTTTCAGAGAAATTTAGGAATGACAAAACTTTTTTGTATATAGATATTCCATATTCTAAATTATGTAAAATGAAAATATACTTCAAAAATACATTGAAAGAAAGAGAATGACCATCTTTGTGTTACTATACGCTTGCAAAAAGCCATGCCAGAAGAATTCCGACAACTGAAATAATGTTTCTGCGTCACGTTGAGGGTTACACATTGTTCTATCATAAATATAATAACGACGTTATGCTAGAATTGAATATTTTTATCGTAATAGCAAAACTAACACAATAGAGAACTGGCAAAGCATTTCCACAAGATGGATAGTCCCGCATCACGAAGAAAAACAAACCAAAAGGTTTACTCCGTGATATCGAAGGTGATAATATCGATAATCAACAAACTTCGAAAGATAAAGCTCCTGCCCACGTACTTACGTGCAGACGGACATTATCTTATGCACAATGTTTTTGCAATTCTTAGGGCTCAAATGATTATTTTCACAAAAGTCACAACTTTAAAATTTTGTCTGATTCTAATGCTTCCTTACGCTCTTGTATGGGAACGTAGAAAGATGTATACATTTATTTATATTGTTTTAAGTTTAGCTTTCAAATCACTATTAACATTATTTTGACTAAAAATGTACTTTAATTTTGAGTGCCTTGGGGGTAATATGTAATCTTCTCAAATAGTTGTATAGGCTAAATGCAATTTCAACACCTCAGGTGTTAGTAATAACTATACATGTGTTTTGTGGTTTATTAACAATTGTGAGTAGTAGTAGTATACAGATTGTCTGTGAGCACTAGATACATATCACTTAAAATGTACAAGGGTTGTTCAGGCAAAGCATGCATGTTCAATTATTATTATTCATTGGTAACCTGGTAATTGAAACATAATTGTTAATACAATAATCATAATTCGTACATCGCTTAGTGGCTTTAAAGCCATATTTAGCTAGTGCTCGCAGACAATCTATATGTTTCACTTTAAATTATAATAATAAACTTACCTTGGGAAGTGTTTCGAGAAACTTTGGAGAACTACGAAAAACTGTGCTGAAGATTTGAATATGGGAAACCATTAACTATTCTGCCCCTACTAGCAAGCTAACACAGCGACATCTACGAATAGGAATGCGCCAGCGCCTCTTGCTGCTGCTTCAGAACTATCAATTTGTGAGTACGCCACGCTGTAAACCAGTGGTTTTCAACTCTCATATTTGAGCTCGTCCGGAAATCAAAAATAACTATTTAAAAACGCCAGGTTTATGCAGATTAGAAAAAACATTGATTATAACATGTGATCAAACGAAAGTGAAATCAAGCTTGGCTTTGAAAATTGAAACATATGTCGATTATTAATTCACATTATGTTACTTTTCTAACATGTGAGCAGAAAATCAACATAATGTGAATTAATAATCGACATATGTTTCAGTTTTCAAAGCCAAGCTTAATTCTATTTTCGTTTGCTTACATGTTAAAAACACAACATTTTTTCACCATTCTGCATATTTTCGAAAATTAAAAATTATTATACAAAAGGGCGATTCTAACTTTATATTTCCCAGTTAATTACAGGACACATTTTTCGTAAATCCGGTAGTATGGTATATAGAGTGTGGAAAGTAGCGAATAGATTAGTACATAACTCCATTAATGTTTGTTTTTAGAAAAAAATCTCAAAGGGGGTAACGATTCCAATTACAGCCCGTATATTAAGATTAATTTCAGATTTTTAAATATATTTTTTTGATGTTAGGACGCCATACGTTTTTAAAAAGTCAAACCTATATTTGTTATCCTTTATATTGGTAGTAAGTTTTAATCTGTTTTCAATGCTATCAACTTTTTAATAGGTTACAGTAGAAAAACCTAAAAACGCCATAGAAACCGTATAGAAAGAAACCTTTTTCTGATCAGATTATTAATGAAAATGTTTGATAACATGTCTTATAAAAACAAATGGATTTTATAACATATTTGAATACTTATTCTTTGCACCGATATACTACATATACAGGATGGTAGTGAAAGTTGGGAACATATTTTACTAGCATTAACTACATATAAATAGTAAAGAGTTTGAACAAAATCGCGCAATGATAAATAAATTATATTTCTTACAACAATAAATCAATGCAGATAATTCTTTCACTAAAAATTTTTTCAGTCTTTTTTATACATTTCATATGCAGGATGTATATATTTATGTGGAATAATTTTTAAGATACCTCGATGCTGAAATGTATGCCACATATTCCATACGCTTTGTTTAAACAATTTCGGTAGCATCTGTTTAAAATAATTTTGAGATTAATTTGATATCATCTAAATCAAAAAGAATAAGCTTTCCACTAGTTTAAGAATCATTGAGGAGTATTCAAAACTAAGCCTGTATATGCGATGTACACATAAAATTCATCAATTTTCATTAATAAAAAAATCGTAAAATATTTTGTCTGGTTTTCTGCAATCATAAAAAAATGGAGACCTTCACATTTATTTCCGCAAGGTAATTCCAGATAGCGTACATTTTTTTAAACTATATCTTCGAGTGCACGTTCTATGATCGAATTTATGGCCTCGCCCAAATATGCGTTTTCCGTGTTTTTGAAGGTTTGTGATTTACTTATTCTTTGCACCGATATACTACATATACAGGATGGTAGTGAAAGTTGGGAACATATTTTACTAGCATTAACTACATATAAATAGTAAAGGGTTTGCAAAGAAAATTTGTTTCTACAGGGCCAATCTAAATAGTCACTGTAAAGTTGAATTAGACAATTTGTTTTTTTTAATATGTTAAAACCCATCGGAAATGTATTTTTAAGTTTTCCCGGTAGGTGTTGGTCGGTAACAATGTGCATTCTGTTAGTTTACGTACATATTCTTTACAGCAACGTAAAACGAAGTGGAATTTGTTACAATAACTATCACTACTGTCTATATAGGATTCCCAGTTGGCTATTAGTTTCGCCAGTTCTTTTCTAACTACCTACATTTTGTTAGTAGGTAAGTTTGAGAAATATAAAATGTTCTGGTTAGACATTGTTGAGTTGTAACTATGGTAGTTTTCTTTAGAAACATGGCTTCTTCGTCTAAATATTTAACTGATGCTGAGTTGGAAGCTATTTTGAGGGATTATCAATTCTACGATGATGTTGAAACAGTTTCAAAAAAACTGAAGATAATTTAGAAGAAGACCATGTTGAAGATGATGGTTTTGTTCTGTTTGATTTCGTAAATTTGAGCCCAACGGATGAAGACGAACTTCCACGAAAAATTGTTTACGGGAAAACATGCTATCGGTCTAATATGAGTCCTACTCAAAAAGAAAAATTCTCCTACAAGTAAATCACATATTGTGACACAGAAATCAGGACTCCAAGGCAATGCCCTACAGGTAACTAATGAATGTGAATCTTGTGTTTTCTTTGATGCTAGTGTACTTGACGAAATTGTAACACATACAAATGCAAAAAATGCGTTAAATACAAAAAGCAGTTTATTGTTTACAAAACTGATAAAATCGAAATAAACGTACTTATTGACCTTTTGTATTATACTGCTGTGCTCAATAACGATCAAGTAATCATTGAAAAGTTGTAATTCAAAGGCTTGGGAAATTTTATTTATAAAGCAACGATGTTTAGAAATAGACTTCAACTTCTTCTAAACTGTTTACGACTTGATGACAAAGCAACCCGTAAGGAGACACGTGGACCCGATAAATTCGTAACCGTAGATGAACAAATTTTAAGATTTAGAGAAAATGTCCTTTTAAGAATTATATTCCCAGCAAACCGAAGAAATATGGCATCAAGATCTTCATGATGTGTGATGTTAAAACAAGCTATATGCTTAGTGGTATTTTTTATATTGGAAAAGAAGATAGAGCAAGTACTGAGTCCATACCAACTCAGTATGTATTGCAGCTGACCCAACCAATTCATGGCACCAACAGAAATGTTACCAGGGATAACACTGCTTACAGTGTATCTGGGGTTTGAGTAAAAGTAAGTGCCAGCTATGTATGTATTGCTATGGTATATAGGGGTCTATATAGTACCTTAAATACGTCTATTTATTTACATAAATGCTAAAGGAAAAGTTAAATACAGTCATTATGTTGAATTAATCAAATTTAGAAAATTTTAAAAATAACTACTTATTTAATTGGAAGATATGGATGGAATTAAAGATTGAAAGTAAATTTAAAAAGAAAGGTATAGCATTTGAGTACTATTTGATGGTGGTAAAAGAAGATAATACAAAATACAAGTTAATGTTGCATATGACAAGATAAAATCCTATTGTAAGAAATTATGAAGTGAGTAACATTCAGATTAATGTAATGTGTAGCAGGCAGAAATAATGGTAGTTTAGCATAGATATAAAAGTTAGTTTTGATTATTGAAAAATAACAGATTGAAAAACAACGTGTAATTTGGATAGTTTTGGTAAAAATAAATTAGAAATTTGGCCCTATTTATTTAATTTGTGTGCTGGTTATATAAAAGGGTTGATAATATAAATCTTTTTTTTATGTTTATTAGCTGGATCTGTATACAAAATACAATACACGGCTTTATTACATTAAGTATAATTAAATAACATAAGAGTAGATCGAGGGTTATGTGATTTATTCACACCTCAGTCTTAGTATATGTGTTACACTATATAATTCGTGTTAATTATTTTTAACTCTAGATTAAGTCTTGTGGGAGCTTACGTTTCAAACGTGTATGTATCCCTTTTAGGCCAAGATTTAGTTTTGTAGCACTGTCACAGAGATTTATGTCTTGGAAAAACTTTGTGGTGAGCTTCTTGATAAAGTCAGTTATTGATGGGATCTGTAGTTCGTTGTGTATTTGTGAATTACGCACGAACCACGGGCACTTGATTGCGAGTCTTAACACTTTATTTTGCATAGTCTGAAGTTTCTTGAGTGAAGTCTTAGATGTATTGGACCATACAGGGCATGCATACGTTAAAATTGGTCGGAGTATCGTTTTATAAAGTAGGACAGCACATTCAGCTCGAAGGAAAGATTGTCGATTAATTAGTGGATAAAGGATCGCTAGTCTGGTGTGGCACTCGTTGAGATTTTTATTTATATGAAATCCCCAGCTTAACCTCGAATCCAAATAAACTCCCAGATATTTTACTGCCGAGTCTTTAGGGTTCCAACAGATGTCACTGTTATTTACTCTTATTACTGGCAGTATAGTATGACGTTTCAAGGTGAAAATTTTTGCTTGGCATTTTTGATTCGCCATTTATGAAACCATTTATTCATAACGTTTACAGCGCTTTGTAGTTGTTCTATGGCGTTTTGGGGTGAATCACTCTGGGCTATTATGGCCGTATCATCAGCATACATGCCGGGATTGTGTTAATTACGGAGGGAAGGTCATGTACATATATGTTGAACAGGGTTGCTCCCAGTAGACTTCTTTGGGGTACTCCAGCTTTGATAGACTTAGTGCTGGAAAAGGTTGCTTGAATTCTTATCCTGGATGTTTTATTGTTTAGGAAAGAGCTTATTATCTTTATTAGGTAGGTTGGTATGTTTAGTTGTATCATTTTATATAAGAGCCCTTCTTGCCATACCTTATCAAAAGCTCTTTCCAGATCCATGAAGATGATGGCAGTATACTTTTTTTCTTCAAACTCCTTTTTAATTATCTCGGTGATTCGTAACAGTTGATGCGCTGTTGAATGAGCTTGTCGGAATCCGAATTGATGAGGAGGGATCACGTCTTTTTCAGATATGTCTTCTTGAAGCCGAGAGAGAATTGACTTCTCAACAAGTTTAGCTAGTGTTGATAGCAAGCTTATTGGTCTATAGCTGTCCGGGTCGTGCTTATTTTTCCCTGTTTTATAAATAGGGAGTATATCTGTTGTTCTCCAGTGATCAGGAAAGTATCCTAATCTCATACATGCATTAAAGATTGACGCTAAATAGGCCATTGCCTTTTTTGTTAACTGTTTTAACATTTCGTTAGTTATTAAGTCAGGACCTGGAGACTTCCGCTTGGGAAGGCATTTTATATAGTTCTTGAGTTCTGGGACGGAAACTGAAACTATTTCCTCACTAATTTGTGCTTGTAGATTAGCGACTCTATTTGTAACCTCGTTTAAGTGGTGGTCATCGTTATCTTCCGTATTAGAGGTGAATACCTGTTCAATATGTGTTGCTAGTAGTTCTGCTCTTTCCTCTTCAGTATTATAGCTTGCATTGTTCGATTTTAGTAGATCTACAACATTAGTATGTCTCATTAGGAGTTTGGTAGCCCTCCACAAGGTGGGATCTGAGGGGTGGATTTCCTCTAAATAACTATTATATCTTTGTATTCTTATTCTATCTAATTCCAGCTTCATTATATGGTTTAGCCGATTGTATAAGGTTTTGAGATAAGGAAGTCTCAGTTTTTGCCACTCCCTTCTTGTTTTATTTTTTGTCTTAATCATTTCTAGTATATTATCTGGTGTTCTATTGTGTGGAGTGATACTCCTTCGTCTCCATGGTGTAGTTGTTTCTTTGACGCTTTCTTGTACAGCGGATGTGTATTGTCTTTCTGCTTCATCTATGTTTTGAGGTTCATTCAAAGGTCCCGGCCATTTCAGTTTTTGATTAAGAGTTGTTTGGAATGCCTTTCAATCAGTTTTTCCCTCAGCTATTTTCGGAATTGGCTGTATTGTCTGGGGTGTATCTTGAGCAGTTATAATTACAGGTAGATGATCTGAATCTAGTTCAGTTATTACCGTTTGCTTAATAGGATCTCTGAAATTTCTATGTAGGGCCACATCTAAGATATCTGGTAGATGGTCCATTCTATAAGGAAAATAGGTATATTCACTTGGTGCTGATATTGTTATACCGTGATCAGTCATGAGATTGTGTAGCTTTATTCCAGCTGGGTTATTAGCACGACATCCCCATATTGCATTTTTTTGCGTTTAAATCTCCTAGCAACAACGTTGGATCGTCGCTATTGAAGAGACTATCGATATCATGATCCAGCATCCGTTTATTTGGCTGTTTGTAGGCACTGATTAAGGTTACCGATTTATTGGTTTTCATTGGGACTTTTACAGCGATAGCCTCAATGTGTTCTATATCAGGATGGTCTATTAGGTGGTGTTTTAGTTTCTTTTTTATTATTATAGCGACTCCACCAGAGGCAATTTCTGCATCGCTATCATTTCGATGTACATGGTAGCCAGGGATTCTGAAGGGCTCAATGCTTGTTAAGTGTGTCTCGGTTATACAGGCGATATCAACAGCATGTCGCGCAAGAAATTCAATGAAGATTGAGCGTTGGTTTTTTAGTCCATTGGCGTTCCAATTGACTACTGTTAAGTTAAGCATTGCATGTACATTATTTGGATCCATTAGTTAGAAGAGATGGTAGTATTGTTGTTAAGAGTGGCATTAGTTTGTCCAAATGAGGAATGAGCAATTCAACTAATTTTTATAATATGATGGTAATTAATTCCGTAGGTTCTAGGGGATTAGTAGATGATGTGTTGGGTTGGTGTGTATTTTGCTGGTGTAGTCTCAAGAGTGGGGGTTGGGTTTTCTTTGTTTCTTGTTCCGTTGTTACGGCTTGGGCATATCTTCTGTTTTGGGTTCGATAGCTACAGTTTCTGGTCTGATTTTGACTTATTTGGTTATAATAACTACATCCTTTGTAGTTTGCCGGATGTTTTTCTAGGCAGTTAACGCACTGAGGGTCTTCTCCGGGTTTCTTAGGGCAATTGTTATATAAGTGTTGGCCAGTACATTTTACGCAACGCGGTTGGGACTGGCAATAATTCCGAGTATGGCCGTATAACTGGCATTCTTTGCATTGGGGAATCTCTTTTGATTTCCTTCTTAATTCGACTTCTACTATACAGTAGTTGAGTTTTTCCAGACCGAGTATTTGTTTACCTTCTTGAGTATTACTGACGTCCACTGCGCACAGCGGGATTGGGTACCTGTTCTTATTGTATAATCTAGCGACCTTTATAACAGGAAATTTTAGATAATCTAGTTCGTTTTTAATTTCCGTTTCAGTTAACGATACGGGCACGTTGCATATTATCACAGATAAATTGTTGTTCTCAGGGTCCTTGAACGTGTAATAATTTAACTTATTATGGGAGAAATGTTTCGTCATCGCCCGATAATCTTCTATGCTCGTAACATTAATTCGCAATTGGTTATTTTTGTGTACCGTCGTGAATCCACTTTTAGCATTTTCCTTGAGGTCAGCCAGTATTTCCTGATATCTGAGTTTGTCTGCATTGTGCAGATATATTGGAGGAATTTTTAACTTCTTCACATTTGGTTCCGGAGATTGCTGGTCATTCATTTCTGTTGTGCAATCCACATATATATTATACGTGCCTTGAGTATTTACATGACATATGGATTATTGGTTATTGTTTACTCTAATTTTGAATTTTAGTTTATATGTTTATATCCTTGTGCGATACATGTTAAAATTATTTTGTGTAATACCATTATATTATTAGTTGGTTAAGTGGAAGAACGGCCTTAGCCGAACTTCGCCAACTTTAAAAATAAAGAGAATTTATTATTATTATTATTATTATTATTATTATATCGCTTATTGCAGCAGCATGTTTTCCTTGACAGAAAATGGAGCTTGCCTTTTCTAATTGATCGGTAGTTGCAAAGAATTTATTTTTAAAGATTGCATTTTCTGGATTGAATAAATATTTTTTGTTGGGTTCAGTCAGTGGTGGTGTTAATTCGTCGCTGTTTCTTTTGCTGCTTGTATGAGCCATTTTACGAGGGAACCCCTCCGCAGGGGTTCTCGGATAGTTAATAGTAGCCGGTAAATTAGTTTGTTTTGTATGTAATAGTACTTACATTAAATGCCGACAGTAAAACAACATCGGTTGTCGCACGGGAAAAAGTTATCACTTGCACTTTCTGGAGTTCAGAGCGGCAGTGCACGACCTTACAGTTCGAAAGTTAAAGCGATCGATAATATAAATCTACAAGGTGGAATTAATTAAAATATTAAGAGTATAAAATGAGAATAACGCAAGATAGTTTTGAATATGGTATAACTACATAATAACAATTACAAGAAGCAAGACGAATAAGAATTGGATATAATTGAATGGATTTTGTATTACAAGTCATAAATATTTACATTAAGTAGAGGATTGCAAGTTGGTGAAGTTCTCGTGGACTTCGCTTGGGAAAGTAAGGACCATTTGGACAAGGACCAATTGACAGGGACCAGTTGACTTGTTTTGACGAGGGAGCTGTTCGAGGTTGCGCTTTCTGCTGGATGCTAACAATGTGTGTGGTTGTAGGAGGATCTAAGGAAGTACAAGGTTACTTTACAATCATATGTGGAAGTATGCTTACCATGGAGAAGTTGGACAGAGGGAAGTTGTAGGAGTGATAGTTGTACAGGGGCTAGAAGAGGAACAGGTATCTGCCAGCATCTTGGGGTGTTGCAGGTTGGAGGCGGTTTGTTAGTGACCAGTGCATTGTGGCTGAGTTGTGAAGGAGTTCAGATAGCAGGACAGAATCATACCAAGGTAATTTTGAGTTGGTCTGCAAAGCAAGGAATCCAGGTGGGTGCATAATAAGTTGAATTGAGGTAATCTGAAATAAGAGACAAGTAGAAAGGTTTATTAAAACATAATTGAATACTTATCATAAACATTATTGAGTCAGATGACATTGTAAAGGATTTTATTTTGTCATCTAAAATAGAAAGTCTCATTGAACACGATTTGAAATTGTAGTTGACAGCAAGTGTCATTAATTAATTTCAGTTCATATAAAAAAATAAAATAGCAACTATCAAGTAACTAGATTGGCGGACCACCCTGAGAGAGTTCTCAAAAAGCTTAAATACTATTTAATTTCATTCATAGAAAACTTAACAACTAAATATAAAGAGAGGGACCTTAGCATAACATAATAGTATATTAACTACTAAACCAAAGTCCGTTTGTTTGTATCTCGTAAATATTTTTCACAATTTATTAACAAAATATTACCCAACTCTTATACTCAAATGTGCAAATAACCATAGTGTCTGTAATGGTTTATAAGTTTTATATCGCTATATTCGTAACCATTATCAAATATGTGTCTCCTTAAACTTGTCTGACCATTCTCTGACTTGTTTGCACAGTTCAATCAAGCATGGGACCTATATAAGTAGTACCTCCTTTACGCAGTCACAGTACTTATGCAAAAACCGTCGTGAGCTCTCATTGTGTTAGTTTAATTTTATTATCGCAACCAGAAAGTATATAAACCAAACCGGCATATTTTGTACGTATTTGGTGGTTTTGTTTCTGACGCAAAAGTAAGGAGAGTATCTTCATTGGTTCCCAAATTAGAAAATTCATTTTAGACGTTCAGTTTAAAACTATTATAACTGATGTTGAAAAGAAAGTCTAGATTGTTTTTGAAAGTGTAACGGAAAACTTTCTAGGAAATCATAAATCACAGGATTATGAGAAAATTGTTCAAATTTTGTTCGAAAAGCTTGGCAATGTAGGTTGAAATATGATCATAAGAATTCACTCTTTGCACATCCATCTTGATTTTTTTTCAAAAATATTCGACAATTTAGCGAACAAGGGAAGATATTACATCAAGACAAAAGAAATGGAGCAAAGAAACCAGGAAAGATAAAATACCAGCCGACTACAGTTAAAGATAGAAACCTGGCGCTGATTATGTTAAGTGATATGTTGGGTAAGTAATTACGAAGTAGTTCCCAGCCCCAGCGTCAAGCTTCTTAGAATCGTTATATAAGCATGTGCACACTGGACTTAGTCAGTTCTTATGCTAGTTCCTATGTCAGTTATCATTTAGTGGTCACATTGTAAACTGCATATATGTAACTCCGTAACTTGAAGAAATTAATTTTTTTGATTTAACAAGTTTCGTAAATTATAAATGGCGCAGTCGGTAGGATGCTCAAAAACTAAAGACAAAAATCGCTTTAATTTTGTGTTGTAACACTTAATTGGCCATCCGAAAAACGAACCAAGAAGGCATCTGTAATTCGAAAACGGGGAACCAGGATCGTCCACATTCGAGAGCCATAGCCTTCATTTAACAATCCAGGACTCAACAGGCCCAAAATCGCCCAAAGAGCCCTACAACGCCGGACCAGCCCTCCAGAAATCGAGTACGCTGAGCCAGCACAAGGTGACAACGCCCCGGACAAGCATTGCTGGATCCAGTCACGTACTCAAGGAATATGAGTACAATTACAACGATATTAATGTAAGATAAATTTTATTAGCAAGTGCAAAAGTGGCTTGATTTAATAGATGTAACAGCTCATTTTGGGGCACAAGTTGTTAAAATAATAATTATACTCTCAAGCATCTAATAACAGAATCCAGTTGATTTATCAACACATTCTCAGGAGAATTGTTGTTAATAATTGTGTTCGTTATTAGCCATTGCAACTCTTAAACCAAATTCAGGTGCAGTTAGTTGTAAGTCAGACCAGCGAGCGTTTCTAATAGAGTAACTTAATTTCTTGCTGTGCTAGCACTGCATGCGTAGGATTTTTATTACTAAAATCGCCAGCCCCGCTTTAAAGCAAGTGCATTGGTTTCCTAACAGGCAGTAAATACACCCTTCACTTGTTGCGAACCAATAAAACGACCTTTAATTTTAAGACTTAGAATTGTTAAGCGTTATGTAGTAAATAAGCAAATTATTCGCGAACAAATTAAAATTTTATGCAAGAAAACGAGGAGCTTCTCCAGCTATTCGAAAATTTAAATATTCAAGAAGTACCTCCCACAGTATCAGTAAATATGGCACAAGCATTCCATTTGGAATACCTCAAGACGGTACCAGAATTTGATGGCACTTCTTACAAACTATCGGAGTACGTAAGAGCAGCCGAAGTTATAATAACAAATTGCTTTCCTGAGGGACAAGGAGACGCTTTTCTGCAAACATTATTATTATCTGCACTGCGAACAAAACTAACAGGCAGAGCATTGTTAATTACAAGCGGACGTGAAATACCAACATGGATAGCATTAAAAACGCTATTACAACAATCGTTTGCGGACCAGAGATCCGAAGATTCATTGCTAAGGGATCTCATGCTATTAAAGCAGAAAAACGAAACAGCGCAGGAATATTTTGAAAAATTCCAGCAAGTTAAAA
>OW679202.1:106794483-106907719 GCA_940337035.1 Agriotes lineatus | reverse complement strand
TTCGTAATATATTCCTCTTAAGATGGAATTTCGACTTAGAGCGTGTAGTATTTGTACATGTACACCCAGCATTTCCTGGCTTAATGTGCCTTGCACCTTATGAAGTCGAGCAATACCCCGCGCGATGGCCATGCTCTTTGAAGGCTCGTGTTGTTGTTTGAGCATCAGATTTCACCTTTTTGACGTGTGTATGCATCCATATAACATTTTGCAACACCTTATATCTGCATTCTCTCTCGAATTTTGTAGTGTCTTTTTCGGTAATGTTTACACTCATTTTTTACTCCTTGTATTCCGCCATATGGCTATTTACCACCGCTATTACTTACAGTAAATGTAGAAATCGTATAATATCCAGTTACTTTAAAAATTGTCTGTGTATTTTTACAGTAATTTTCTAAGTTCTCACTCTCATGTATATTATCTTTGTGTTCTTTTTCATGCAAATTTTTGTATTGTTCCTGAAATTTTGTCTTGCGAGAGAGGTCTTATGTTCAAATTCTTTCCAGAATCATGTGACTGTAGATCGCCACTGCTGTTATCATAGACGGTATTGAGTGGCTGTTAGATCGATAATGCACGTTGCATTGCAATTTTTATCATAGCCTCATACCTGATATAATATTGTGAGCTTCCAGTTGAAATGCTAGTTGAAAAACCACGACGAATTCCTTGGACTTTGAACTATGCACACTTTTTACATAGCAGACATATGCTTAAATGCACATCTCGTTATCTTAACCTTGACAGGTATCCTTGTTACGTCATCCCTGCATCTAAGACTACGTCATCTATACCTTTAGTGTCCTATTAGATTCGTGTGAGCCGCATTTGATGAAAGAACGGCATTGCCGAAGATAACGTTAACCCTAGAACGCATACATCTAAGAAAGTTACATTAACGCATATGTGGTGTCGTATACGACACCACACCTTTTTTTGTTTAGTGAGGCACTTTAACTTTACTATGCACCCTTTTTAATATCTGGAAGACAATTTTGACTGCATAGATGCATATTAAAGCGCAAAACGGAAGTTTAAGTTGTTAAAATATTTATTTATGAGTATGAATAAAAACTTACATTTTAAATTAATTTTTAAATCTAAGGAACTGATCAGGTACTAATATCTACGTTAAACAGTTTTGCTAAATAACTACAGTGTGATTTTTTTAAAACTCAATTGCAGCAGGCCCTTGATAGCCTGATTCAGTTGGCAGTACTGAAGTGTACTGTTGGTGACACTGTAAGTCTATGTCAAGTTCGAGGTTAGCAGAATAGGTTTTGCGTCAGTCTGTGTCAAATCTGACGCCAAACCTAACCTGCTAGCTTCAAATTTGACATAGACTTACAATGTCACAAACAATACATTTCAGTACTGCCAACTGTATCAGGGTATTCAGGGCCTGTTGAAATTGAGTTTTTAAAAAATCACTCGGTAGTCTCTGTTCAGCACATAAATTACACTGCAGGTTATCAGGTTAGGTTTTGCGTTAGTTTTGACACAGACTGACGCAAAACCTAATCTGCTAACCTCGAATTTGACATAGACTTACAGTGCCACCAACATATTATTCATACGTTTGAATTTCCATAGGCCGCAGAGGATCAATTTTTTTGGATCTCTCGATATTGGCATCATAACCTCAAAAAGTTATTTAATGTCAATTGAAATTAGTTCTAATCATAAAGGTCGCCATCTCTGTTCCTTTTAGTAATTATAGTTAAAATATTATCGAGTGACCTTTGTAATATGTTATTTTGGTTGCATGGACGACTCTATCTCTTCGGCGGCTCAAGTATAATAACTAACTGGCCATCCTATAAACACAGTAGTGATAATTACTATTAACAAATTCCACTTCGCATTACGTTACTATGAAATATATCTACATAAACTGGCAGAAGACAAGTTCTTTCCGACCAACACCTACCGAAAAAACTTGTTACGTGATTGCATAGATGGCGTCATATACGACACCAAGTAAATAAAGAACTAATTATAAAGGTTGTAACAATTTTTGGAAATTAAAAATGAAAGGGATATATCAACAATAATCTTCTGGAGAGGTACTGAAGATATGAATATGATAACATCACAGCAAATCACTAAAAACTAGATAGTAAAATAGGTGGTGTCTCATATGACGCCACCTATGCGTTCTAGGGTTAAATATAGGCCAACGTCTCCTGCCTCGAGGACCGCTTATCTGTAACATTCGAAGATGTGATTACACACTTATTTCGCTTAAATATTAAATTTTATTGTTCCGCGTTTCATTTAAAACTTTCCGAATTTTTACATTTCGAATTTCTGTTTCCTAGCATTCTATACCTTCAGCGCAGTTTTTAGGCATACATAGATTTGCAGCCATTCACAGACACATGTGTAACCACAGCACTCATCTAAATTATGCATTCGTCGCCTTTTATAACATGATTCATTACAAAGTTTTACTGTTTCCGGACATACACACGATGCATTTGTAAGATTTAATGCTAATATTTGCTATTTGCTGCGTTCTTATATCCTGCGGAGCATTTGTATATAAATCATACACCTACACATTGAGCACTGTTTACTTAATTTTGAACAGCATCCCATTTGCTTCTCTTAGCTTGTGTAAATTTGTCAAAACTACCTGCTCTATTACAGTGCAGCAGCAGATTTTTTCGACATGTAATCGACCGCCGCGAGAACCACTTAATATGTGTGTTTTGAATATTACATTCTCGCAGATAAAATGCAATATTATTACCATTCGATTAAGCCAAAAACCACAGCTCTGCTGATTTATCGCCCTATTACGATTTATTACTATCGCCCTTATGAGCACTTTATCGAAATTATGCATTCACCGCCTGCATATGTGTTTACTGTTTGTGTGGACATCTTCACACGATGCATTTTCTAGACGCATTCCTAAAATTTTATGCTAATATCTGCTATTCGCTGCGTTTAAAACTCGATTGTAAATCATAATTTAGTTACTCATTTTGTTTCGTATGCATTTGATAATACCTTCTCTTATCTACACCCCGTACATGATTCATTACAAAGTTTTACTGTTTCTGCGCATACACACGATGCATTTCTAATATTTGCATCTAACATCTGATACATGCTGTCATTCGATACCTTTTATGCATTTGGCATTGTTTTTAAAATTACATGCTGTGTACATATTCGATGCTGATGCTGCTGTTGGAACGGTCATCGAACATTATCTGTTGATAACAGAGCAGTATTCGACTGCGTTTATTACTCCCATACTCTAATTACATCTCTCTTCATACCATTAACACATGTCATAAGAAGTCTGTCTGTCTCATCGTCTCACGTATGGTGGCTCTCTTACAGATGCCACTCACTCGCTCTGCCGCTTACTATTACTTATATATCCTAATTACATCTCCGTCTCTCGTTCTCCAGATGCCCTAAGAACTCTGCCTGTCTTATATTGATGTATGCCGGCCGCCTCATCGAGATGAAGGTCTTTCACATTTTTACACAGAATTATCATGTGTCCATGTGGTCCAGGGGCTTAAGTGTTTTACTTATGATACACACGTTACGGGTTCGAATCCCGGCATGGGCACTCCTTTACCAAGAGTTTTTTCTTTAATTCTGAATTTTACTAAGTCCATATCTCTCACACCTACATACAGCTGCATTTCTTATCTCGCACGTGCATCTGCTTAAATGCAGTTTCCTTAAGTGCAACATCCCCCTTATAAGTCACCCATTACCTACCGCAACTATCTGTGTTCATCACCATCCCCATCAACCTCTATACGTCATCCACACCGTAGTACATGGTTACCCTTACGTCACGTGACCTACTTGCAGTACTGACCTAGGCCAAGAACGTGACCTACTTACCTGCTACCTGGTTACGTGGCTGTACTAACCCAGGGCAATGACCTACTTACCTGCTACCTGGTCACCTGGGCAGATACAACTGCACACCTGGGATTTAATTACCTGTGCACCGTAATCGGTATATCTACACTACTATAGTGTAGATATGGCGGTTATGGGACACAGGTAATTACCTGGGCAAATGAACACAACTTTTACCTGGATACCTCCACACCTGAGATTTATTTACCTGTGTCCCAGAACCACCATAACTACACTACTATCATAACAGTGCATTTCAGACCAGCTTACTATAGTAACCCGTCCATTACTAAATGAAAATTAGTTACACTAATTGCGCCAGGAAGAAACACAGGAACTTGCAAGACAAGACGCACAACAACTAAGCCAATAAGAACCAAGACCACCAACAAATACACTAACGATAGAAGTAACGGATGGAGAACAAATACCAGTAATACCAGATCGAGAACGCAAATCTATCACAAATCACTTTCACAGAGCGCTGTTGGAATTTGACAAAATGGACTCCACACAAAGACACATGCTACCAAAATTACGAACATTTAAGAAACTAACTCAAGTAATTAAAGTACTGAATACTATACTCCCGGAACAACTGAAAACAGTAAAAAAACAAGTTCATGCAACAATATACTGTGCAGCCGTAACAGCTGTGAGAACTACAGGCAGTCGGACCAGACCGTAATATACAGGGTGTTATGGAAATGAGTGCAAATATTTTAACCAGTGATAGAGCTTACCAAAATGAACAACTTTTCTATTTATCGTTTTTAATTTAATCGCATATTTTTTCAATCATTTATCTCCCCTAAATTTGACGAGCCGCTTGGTCAGCAAATCTAAGTCAAAGGTGAACGACACAAGGCATATTATAACTGCAAAGTTCTTGCACAAAAAACATTCGGTCAATAACTTACCTACCTCAATTGATAAGGAACGTTGGTGACCAGATGTGAACTAAAGGTTTTATCAGTGTGCGTTTAAATTAAAATATTATTCCATAGGCCGGTATGCATTTTTAGAGTAAAACTGTTTTGAATTTTAACTCAGTTTTGATGGCGTTTTCGAAAAAATGATAAATGGAGAAGTTGTTCAGTTTAGCGATTTCTATTACGGGTTAAAATATTTGCACTCATTTCCATAACACCCTGTATAACACTCAAAATAAATACTAACAAAATGCAGCCGTGGAAATATCGGGTTACCAACAGAATAGAAGAATTACGACAAAACATTGGCACACTGACCCAGTATGCAAAAGGTAATAGGGGAAGACGACTGTATAACCGAATAAAAACCATCCTAAAAAACAACTCACATACAAAGTACAGACCTAACAACTCAACAATACCAGAATACATAGGTGCTTTAAAACAAAAACTTAGTGCGCCTGCTAAGCGCCTTCGTCGGTATACAACAGCTACACAACGAAAACAAAATAACGTATTATTTACAAGTGATGAAAAGCAATTTTACAACATCCTAAACACTACAAGTGAAATACAACAATACAATGGAACACCTGGTGAACACGAGCTTCATAAGTTCTGTTCATCAATATGGGCCAATGATGTTAAACATAACCAAAGCGCCGATTGGATACAAGAAGTAGAAGCAAGCTCGCATGAAATACAACAGATGCACTTCGACAACATCACTCCTGAGCAGCTAATAAGTGCTATCAGAACTACCCAGAACTGGAAAACGCCAGAAATAGATCAAATACATAATGACTGTTACATAAAACTTACAGGTACCCACGAGATGCTCCTACATTACATCCGACACTAGTTATAACAGCCGTCGGATATGCCAACCTTTCTGACACAGGGCATTACCTACCTGAAGCCGAAAGATGCTGACACAAGAAACCCTGCCAAATACCGACTAATAACCTGTCTACCCACGCTATATAAAATAGTAAAATTTTTAATAACAGAACGAATATATGAACAAAAAGGGTGTCGATATAAGACACGAGGATGTAAAGAACAAGCAATAAAAAAAAAGGAATCTCTATGCGGCATATATTGCAATGGTCTTAGGCCCAAGGCTCTGCTCTGCTTGCAGTACAGTTTAAAAAAAAAACAAGTCAATAAGCACAGAGTTGGAGTGTTTTATCTAGCTGCAATGCTAAGCTTAAATGTCAATCAGTAAATGCATTGAAAAAGAGACGCTTGTATTAAAATATATAATTTGAGTAAGGAACGCAAAGGGCAAAGTTTGTTTTTTACAGATTTGTAGTTGAATTTCAAAGTTAATTAAATATTAGGTTTGTGCAGAATCAAAGCCGAACCGATAGAAAGAATAGTTACAGAAAGGTTTGCTATTTGCATGTAATTGAGCTTAGATTTTAAAATAACTAAGCACGGAAATTTGTGAGCAGTCTTAAAATGATATAATAAGCCAGAATAAACTAATTATACGTTGCAAAGGGCAATAAGAAGACAGGCATAATGAATAGTAAAGAAGACATGGAAAAGCGAGTGAAAAGCAAACAAAGACAGGAAAGAGGAATTGTGCAGGAAGTAAACTCTAAAAAATTAATCAGTGCAATTAGGCGAGTGAAAATAGTAGAGCAATTAATAAAACGTGTAGTGGCGCAAAGAGACATTTTAACAATTAAAAATGTAGACAATATTTTAGTTATAAGAGATTTGTAAAAATAATAATTTATAAGCAAATTTATTTCAAAATGAACTTGATTTGAACATGGTTAATTTCCGTGTGTATAGTATTAGATTAGCATTTGTTTATAACGGATTTCAGCAGATAACAATTGAATAAATTATAAGATTGGCATGTAGATTTGTGCTCTATATTTAATTGAAGCGTTTACCTAATAAATTAATAATAACAAAAATTATATTATTGTGTTCACCAAGTGATCTACTTCATGTGTGAATGTTTGCTGTTTTTTCCGCAACAAAAAGTGAATTTTTACCAAGAGCGTTACCGAGGATCTCCGTCAGCCGATCATATCGGGATTTTGGTCATCGATTCCGGCCAAACCAAGGTTCCTGAGCCAGGGATTTCCAGTGCGACGCATCAGGAAAGGCTGCAGGAGACCGACCAACAGCATCATCCCCGGGGAAAGCTGTCCCAGAAGCAAGTACCAGCAGGGGCCCCTTCCGAACATTGCAACGCAGACCTTCAAACTTAAGGTATTGTGTTAACTTAGAAGTAACTGTATTAGCCACCGGAAATTTGGGTATACGCGAGACAATACCGTGCTGAACAAGATTCAAGCGTATCCAGGCCTCCAGCGAGGGTGCATTTGAAATTATTAACCAGAGTCCAGTTTTAAGGTTAGACGAAGAGAAAAACAAATGCCTTGTAATAGCGTCGGTTAACAATCAAGGAACGGTCTTGACGTAACGAAACAAACAATTGTTGAAACAAAAGCTAGTAATTACCGCCAAAGTGCAAGAATTTGAATAAATACCTGTATGAAATGTTCATAATTTCACTTATTGTCACGTCATAATGCGGACGGCACGATTTAAACTGATTTGTGCGATTTTTAACAGCCTTTCGCCGAAGCCAATGAACTAATTCCGGTGTGCTGTGGCGCACCAAATAAATTGTAAATTACAACTTAATAAGAACTCACCTGGGATTAATAAGTTTTTCTTGTTCTACCGAGCTAGCGTTTTATGGTAATCGATTGCAGATAAATAGAATACAAAAAAGGCATACTACCATTTCTTTTGCATCAAAATAAATAAATAAATTAGATTTTAATCAGTCTAAAAATTCATTTTATAAAAAATTGCAAATAGTGGCTAATATTAGAGCAATTATATGAATATTACAAATATTATACAGCTCAGATACCATAGCAAAATAATTGGCTCCGCAACGTCGAGGCAGCGGAGAATTAATAAATTAAACTGTCCCTTGCCAAATACTAAACAAATTAGATAGGAGCCATTGCAAATTTAATTTGGCGCCCAACGCGGAGCAAAAGCAAATTGATAATAAAGAATTAAGAGCCATACATCGCAATATAGACTACAAAAAGACGTATGACTCTGTGTCAGATACAAAAAGACGTATGACTCTGTGCCAGATAGCTTGCTACTATAATACTCAACTTTTTAAAATTTCACCACACCATCACTTCATTTTTAAAAAACCTAACAGCAGGATGGACAACAAAACTACACTCAAACAATGCAAGTAACCAACTAATAACAAATCAAATCAAAATCGAAAGAGGCATATTCCAAGGGGATTCCTTGAGTCCATTCTGATTTTGCTTGCCATAAATCCTCTGTCTCACTTATTAGTAGCTTCAGCGTACTTATGCGAACGTTTTGTCCGTCCGTCCGTCCGTCCGTCCGTCCGTCTGGATCGCCTGTAACTTTCGAACGGCTACAGATATCGAAATTTTGAAAGGGGGCAAAGTTGTTGCTAAGGTCCCGAGCACCTTCATGCGCTATTTCGTTTTGGCGAAAGTGGCGGTTTTCCACTTTGCAAAATTTCCAAGCATTGTAGCACAGTGGCGGCTTGTCCACTTGGCGCCATCTACAGAAGTTCGGTGGTCACGTTTTGAACTACACATTCTGAAGCTACTCTTTAGACCTGTAGTTGAGCAGTTTATTGAATACTACGAAATCAGGTTTTACCGTAAAAAGTAAAAATAGTGTAAATTACCGACTATCTAATCTTATGTACATGGATGATATAAAACTATACTTCAACTCCCAAGTGAAATTACAACAGCTTCTAAAATTTACAAAAACCTTCGCTAATTATGTCAAAATGGAGTTCGGACTAGACAAATATAAAATAGTACCAATCATTAAACGCTAGCAACACACAGAAGAGCTTGCATTAGAACCGGAGGTCAACTTTGATGTCCTATAGGAAGATGAAGAGTACAAATATCTAGGCGTAAATCAGACGTATCGCATTGAACATTAAAAGGTGAAACAAAAACTAATTAAAGTATTTACATCCCGCCTCAATATTATACTCAAAATGAAACTATACCGGGTGTCAACGAATTTATTAGACAAGTCATATCTTCTAGAGTATTAGGTGTATTAAAATGAGATTTGGTACAGGTAAATGGTATAGGGAGAGGATAATTTTCGCGTATTTTTCACTTTTTGGTCACTTCCGGTTTCACCAGAAATGGCTCCGATTTCGAATTTTTAAATGGAACACCCTGTATATTTTTGCATATTTGGATTTCAGAGACAATTTTGGATCAGATTGTGACATTTTAAAAAGTTTTTAAGCCTACTTGATTTTTTTAGAGCCAGTTTTAATATGGCATCTAGGTGGCCATGATCAGACGCAAACTAATCTAAAGACCTCAGGTGATGTCAGAAAATTACAATCGCAAAGTTTGAGTGATTAGTATGATAGATAGGAATAAGACAAGTTGGCAATAGCACGTTTTCTTGTCTAACTATTTTTGTTCAAATGGCGACCCTTTTTTGACAAGCACTTTCCGAAAAGAGAATTTTTTGGCGAATCTAACGATACTAATTTATTTGCGATTGGATTAAAAATAAGCTTATAAGTTAAATATTTCTAAGCAAAATACTAGATAATAATTTATTTACTTTTGTCAAGTGTGCCATGGATAAGTTTTTAAAATGTCACATGCTGATCCAAAATTGTCTCAGAAATCCAAATATGCAAAAATATACAGGGTGTTCTATTTAAAAATTCGAAACGGAAGCCATTTCCGGTGAAACCGGAAGTGACCAGAAAGTGAAAAATATGCGAAAACTTTCCTCTCCCTATACCATTTACCTATACCAAATATCATTTTGATACACCTAATACTCTAGAAGTTATGACTTGTCTAATAAATTCGTTGACACCCGGTATGCTAAAAACATCGTTAAGGCTATTAACACCTATGCAGTACTGTAGTGGATGGAGTCGCCTATGTTAATGTTGTGGAGGCGACGTTCAAACAAATTTATAAATAAGTTTAATAATATATTGGTTCTTGAAGCAAGACTTGTTTTCTTGACCTTTATATACAGTGTCCACCAAAAGTCGGCATAATATGGAAAAAATATTATTTTTGATTTGTCAAAAAAATGTTTGCGTCAATAATTTGTGCTTGTCTAAACACCTATTTATCTCCTATCATATATACCGAGTGTTTTTTACTTATTTAGAAAATAGAGTTATTCGAAATTTTGAAAATCCAAAAAATGCTATTTTTCGGAAATTAAGTAAGATTTCAATCAGTTTTTTTAGAGTGGGTTATATTTAGCTAACTGAACAATATCAAGACCAGGAAACACTTAATTTTTTTAAAATTCTAGCTAAAAAGTGCTTTTTCTGTTTTTTAAATATTTTCAAACAAATTTCACATACCAAGACTTAATATTAAAAAAATTTTATGTGAATACTTTAAAGATTTATAATTGGTAAAATAATATAAAATGTTAATTACTTCTTTAGATTTTTTATTATTTGCCGAAAAGTAGTATGTTTGCATAATTTTTACGTTTTCTATGCAAGGCGCTTTTTAGGAGAAATATTTTCAATTCTGATTAATATCTATTTAAATGGCTTCTAAAAACTCTAATCTAGCCCTGTTAATGAATTACTGTTACGAAAATCCTGTAAATGTTCTTTTACAGTTGCCTAAATGAGGACATTTTTCTTTATTTAATTTACATGTTCTAAAAAATCTTTCCATTTAGACAACTGTATAAGAACATTTACAGAATTCTTGTAACGGTAATTTATTAACAGGGCTAGATTCGAGTTTCTAGAAACCATTTCAATAGATATTAATCAGAATTGAAAAATATTTCTCCTAAAAAGCGCCTTGCATAGAAAAGCATAAAAATTATGCAAACATACTACTTTTCGGTAAATAATAAAAATGTAAAGAAGTAATTAACATTTTATATTACTATTTCCAATTATATATTTTTAAAGTCTTCACATAAAAAAAATGAATTTTAATATTAAGTTTTGGTATGTGAAAAGTTAAAAAAAATTAAGTGTTTTCTGATCTTGAGATTGTTCAATTAGCTAAAGATAACACACTCTAAGAAATCTTATTGAAATCTTACTTAATTACCGAAAAATAGTACTTTCTGGATTTTGACAATTTCGTAAAACTCTATTTTCTAAATAAGTAAAAATCACTCGGTATATATGATAGAAGCTAAATACCTTTTTAGATTTCCCACAAATTGTTGACGGAAATATTTTTTGGCAAAATGAAAAATATTTTTTTTTCCATGTTATGCCAACTCTTAGGCGGACACTGTATAAGCATATATTGTAAGATATAACCACCAAAAGGTGTTATATCTCCGACGTTATATAAACACACAACCTTCTGATTATTCATTTGGAGTGATTGAGTGGATGCAAACAGACCTACAAAGCCTGCAAAGCAAAATTAACACCTCACCCGCCACCAATATGACCATCTGAAGTCTGTAACAGAGAGACTGACATTACTTAGGAAAGGCTGTGGGAGAGGTATTATCGACATAGTTGAGCTGCATTATAAGCAACTTGTTTAACTCAAAAGATACTTCTACAATAAATAGAATGAATCGGAATTACATAGAGCAACTGTAGCTGCTGATCAGAAACACACTCCAGTGAACCTACATACAACTACTATCATGAAAAAGACTAGTGTCGATAAAATAGCTACACGGCAGCAAAAGGTGTTGAATGGTAGACACCCTAACGAAGTAAATGATGACCACTTCGGCAAAGAAGCATCCCACGCATGGCTCGCATATGCAGGACTGTACTCAGAAACTGAAGGCTTTTTGTAATGTTACCCGGAGTTGTAATTTAATCTGTAGCATTAATTAATTGTGCCCTTATGAATGGTAGCTTTACTTGGGCCTGAGGTTGACTTATTTATACTTTGACTGATTCAAAGGTCAAGTAACAAAAAATAAATTTATTCAACACTGTATAACTGGTAAAATAATAAAATAATTCGTATGAATAATTATGTACAACACGTTATTACTTTTAACCGAAATCCTGGGGTGAGTTCTGGAGGGTTAGGCAACTTCAGCCGCATGGGCGTATGGCCAGGAGCCTAGGTCTCTGTGGTTGTTGGGACGAACGGGGAATTCGATCTACTGTTGGCAGTACTGAAACGATCAACAAATTAATCACAGCTCGAACCAATGTAAATAGCAAGATAATTTTGCTTGTTTTAATTACAAAGGAACTGATTGCGGCTATGATCTCGTTACTATACGCGGGTTATCTGCACACGTGGGTGTCCTTGTGATAAACTCGGGTGAGAATTTGACCTAGTGCGAAGGTCGGATGCGAAGGTCGGATTCTTGTGCGATGTTCTATCAGTTCTCCCTCGCGTGCCAAGGATACTTCCCCTGGAAACCACATATATTTCCATAGGGTAAGTACGTAGTTTTCTTTTCTCTGGAGTAAATGAGCTTTGAGGCCAAAAGTACAAACTTAGAAGGATTTGATATCGCTTTCAGATGTACGTAAATTTAATTAAGCGATTATATGAGCTTTAACACCTTGAACGTACTTGGACTATCTCACTGCAATACTCAGGTGTGCTTGATATTAAAGTAGAAGTAATTTTAACTAGCGCTAATTGAATTTCATGAGTCTCTAGAGGTCGGCGAAATGGTAAATGAATTAATTTATTCCGTTAACCAGTCATAAATTAATTGCATCCAAACAGTCGGGTGGGGCTTAGAGAAATTTAAATTGTACAATACAGTTTATTCCGATCTCCAGTCATAAACTGATTGAATTTAGAACGGATATTTGCATATAAACGGTGAGGCTGTACTTATATAAATTCAAATTGTTGAATACAGTTTATTCCAATCTCTAATCATAAACTGATTGCATTTTAAACGGATATTTGCATCTAAACGCTCAGGCGGGGCTTAGAGAAATTTAAATTGTTCAATACAGTTTATTCCGATCTCCAGTCATAAACTGATTGAATTTAAGCGGGTTCCTGGAGGAACTAGTTCGAGATTGTCTCGAATGTTTCTGGTCTGCAAAATCAGCTAAAGGCCCGGACTGATTTCTGGAATAATCTTCCTCTAGTTTGCAAAACAAATTCCGTTTTATATGTTGCAGTCGCTCGGCATCTGACGGCAGTAGGAGAAAATGCGCACTGGACGATCTGTCGTATCATCCGCGCAGAACGACGAACCTCCGGCTACCGACGCCCTGAGAGTTGCAAAATGCGAGCTTTTAAATGCCATAGTATTTGATTATGCTAATTAGCATCTGAAAGCGGAGCGAAAGGTTACATTTTTAATAGCAATCCAAGATTCATACGCGTAACTACTAGAAACATATTATCAAAGATAGAAGCTTAATACAACGATCTCTGCCGTCGATGCAACAAAGCTCATGAAACTATTCAACATATTACAGGGGCATGCGCAATGCTGACACAAAATGACTACAAACATAGTTACGATCAAACCTGTAACATCAAACATCAAAATTAGCTAGGAAGCGCCAACTCATACCAGCTACACTACCATACTACAAATACAAACCAGACACCCTTCTTTGAAAATGATACTTACAAAATGTACGGGATCGCTCCATTATCGTGGACAACGCCGTGGCACTCAATAGACCTGATATAATATTTCTAAATAAAGTACAAAAGATGACTTGCCTCACAGATATAGCTGTGCCCAACTCACATAAAATCCAAACTACTTACACCGAGAAAGTGAGCACATACATCGAATTAGCAATAGAGATCAAGCAACAGTGGAAGATGGATAAAGTAGTAATCGTACCGAAAGTTCTTTCCGGCACTGGTTTATACCCACCCTACTGCACAAGAGCCTAGAAATACTTAACTTATCGTATTACACTTACATGGAACTTCAGCAAGCCCCCATCCTTAACACATGTCATATAGCACGAACGTTTCTGGACAAGTAAACTAGTGATAGTTACCCCAATATTATCAGAATCTTACTACGGCTGACCTGGTTAATACAGCGGTGTCATAACCGCGGAGAAAGTTAAAAAATATATAATAGTAATCTTTGTACAAGTATATACATATTGATATAAAATATAAATCAAACACGCGTTGTGGGAATCACAAGACTGTTGTTCAACTATAGCTGAAGCTAAGCTGGTCTTCCACAACGGCATTGAATAAAAAGAAATAGAATCACAGTATTTACGGCGTAACCGAAATTTAACATAACATACCGGGTGCTGACTTGCGCGACGCACCATAAGGATTTGCATAGTAATTTTTTTATATTCAATTATTTGCTCATCTAATTATTTTAGAGCTAAATTCTAAATACATTTCTTGTAGAGAAAAAAAGACTGCATCTGTTCATACTATTGCTAAGAATTTTTCACTTTCCGGAACCGAAGGAATGCAAAAAACCAGCATTTTTACAAAAATCTGTGATGCCATGGAATTATTGAAACAAGCCAATACCAACGCAAGTGCGTGCGGGGCGATATGTGTTGTTTGTTTGTTTGTCATTGATATTTGACGTTTATAATAATTAATTATTAATTATGTTCTGCTTAATGTCTCTAAGGTACCTGGACCTTGTCCATAACAAAAATGGTTTTATGGTGGACATTCGTTAAGTAAGCTCCTTGGTTATTGTAAAATATTCGTATCAGCAAATTCCAAACAGTACAACCATTAATAGACTGATACATTAAGTTTAAAACTACAGGCACGTTATTAAATAATTGTAGGTGCAATAATGAGGATCAGAACTTACACCAAAACGAAAAAAACGACACTACGTTCAATCCTTTGACGGCAATGGCTCCCCCCGCACGCACTTGCGTTGGCATTGGCTTGTTTCAATAATTCCACTACATCATTGATTTTTGTAAAAATGCTGGTTTGATTTTTTGCATTCCTTCGGTTCCGGCAAATGAAAAATTATTAGCAACATTATGAATTGATGCAGTATTTTTTTCTCTACAAAAAAGTATTTACACTTTAGCTCTAAAATAATTAGGAGAGCAAATAATTGAACATATAGAATTTACTAGGCAAATATCTATGGTGCGTCGCGCAAGTCAGCACCCGGTATATAACATTTGGCTTGTTACTATTTAAAGGTGCTATGACCACAATGATCCTCGTTACAACTTGAGTTTCAATTCATGTTTTCTTTCTTTGAGCCATTTAGTGGATAGTTGTTCCAAGCAATCAGCAGCGAAAGTGCCAGATAGAACCACTTGGGAAACTTTATGTAAGTTATCGCCTTTTAAAGGTAAGTTGGCCCCGACCAATTCTCCCGAGTTAGTCAGTGGCATGTTCCCGTTCATTAACTGTCAAAGCAAGTTCATTAAGTGGATTATTGTTATGTACAGATTGTGTAATTTTAGAGATTTAATAAAGTGGAGAAATACGTTTTCTATTTCACGAACTGGACACAAAAGCGTCCGCATTGTGAAAACCCACAAAATTACACGATCTAGTACCAGTTCACGAATTGGATATCCATTTCCTGAACTAAAAAATTACACTAAGTGAGTGTGATATATTGTAATAAATTACATTTGACTTCTAAGTTACTTTAGGAATACGTTCTGGCATGTAACTGCCTCGAGGATACGTTTTCTAGGTATTTCACGTATGTAGACAGTCCTGAATATTGTTAATAATCGAATACCTAATTCTTTTGTGTAAATTGTTCGAAATTATTAGGAATAAAATAAATATTTAAAAAACATTTTTTAAATTCCTAAAACGTATAAATATTTTGCAAATAAAGTTTTGCCTAAAAAATTGTTAGTGGCCATACTCTCATTTTTGAAAATATATTGCGATAGTTTAGTGTCCACATTAATTCTGGTTGCCTAACTAACACGAAAATGAAAGAAGAATTCAAAATGAGTACAGGATTAATGTTTTGTTTATTGCAAGATAAAGACAGTATTTTATGCTAATAAATATACACAATATGATTAGCAGTAACTATAATTTGATTTAGAAAAGTTAGCATTAGATAAGGCAGGATAAGAAGAGTTACGTTTAACGTTTTATTCATAATTGATGTTGGGAATGGCAAGCGCACCTGAATTTATGTAGCTGGCAGATTTGATTTGTTAACGTCAACGCAATAATGTGAATTAACTTGATACAGAGACGGTGTGTGACATTGAAAAAATTATATGAACGTTATGAGTAAAAGTTTATGAAGCCAGCAAACCGCAAGACAGCTGACGAGTAAAGAAACTGTGAAAAGCAAAGAAAGCAAAGATTGCAAAGAGCAAGATAGGGCAACCTATTATAAGACACAGACAATTGTACAGTGCTAATAATTATAAACATGTGAAACAGTGCATTTAAAAACTAATTATGATAAAGCCGAGATTTTAAGCTTAAAGTGCTATGATTGACAATTTCTAAGAAAAGGCAGTTTAGTTCCTAAGTAAAAACATTATATCAAAACTTATTTCATAAAACAATTGTAAGACTTAGTTGCTAGGAAACGAGATATTGCATTGCTATTTTTTTTAAAAACGAGCCTTATAAAATTATGCTGTGTGCAAGACCTGCTCACAGATTTATGTAAATTTTCAAACAAAAAGAGTTTTCTGTGTGAGCCAAAAAGTGGTTTTTAATATTCACCAGCTCACTAGAGGGTAAGTTATATTAAGTTTCGTCGTGGTAATAGACCCCAGTGAAGAGGGAGAAGCTCTGCAAGGATTGACCAGATGCGTTCTTCAGCGAGGCCAGCTTTCGGGAAAGTTTTCAAATAGTTGGAAACATCGGCCAGCAAGAATTGTATGCACTGCGTGTTGGAAAATCTTATATTGAGCCTTACATCCAGAGATTTAGAGCAGGAAGCCGTCACAAAGTTTATAATTGCCGTGGCGTCGTCCTGGCAAGGTAAATTTCACGAGAAAGTAGTTGTAGAAGACCCACTAGCTGTGGGTTTTATCAACAATAAACATTATACGAGGGGTTGAAAGTGAGTCTAGCTACCTAGATTCATCCATAGTTTCATAATCGAGGTAGCGTTCTTTGATTTTGCGATTTGAACCAGAAATTTGGAGCGTTTGCAGGACGTTAAACAAGTGCAGACCTCGGCTTCCCTACGTCACTGAAACAAAACCAGGTTAACCGGAAATTACGTCATATTATTTGCATTGTATTTACCTGATGTGAATTTTTGCCATTTTTTTGGTGTTTTGCCTTCAAATTACGCTATATTTGTAGAAGCAAACCATATCCGTTTTAATGCCACTTTGAAGGTTAAACTGTTATCTCAAATACGAATTCGAGCAATTGCCATACATGTTAATAAGCCCTATTCTACAGTAATTGTAATGCAAGTTGTTGAACCTACCCCTTTGAAAAAGAGTTTCTCTCATGCTAAACCGGAGCTTTATTTTAATTGATTCCAAATGAATAAAATACAAAGAACAATACACCATTTATTTTGCAAATATTAAACATTATTTTAATAAGCCCTGAGATTGACACAATATTGAACTTTTTTATTAAAACTATTCTATTTAATTTGTAAATTGTGGTGATTTGCGCTATTTATTATTTTTATTTAAAAAGGCCTCTTTAGTAGAGGGGCATTATTACAATATATTTAAAAAATGTCGAGGGAACAGCCTGCAAAACCACTTTAATATAAGAGTCACCAAAAATAATCGTATACTGCTGTGCGTGTCGCTACAATTAAAATTGATAATTTGCACATCAGTCTTGAAATTGAAGTTCTAAAGCACCTATTATTTTTTTTACATTTTTGTGTCAATAGAGTAATCTAATAGCGATTCTGCACGTCTGCTAGCTATGTTCATATACAAGGTTAACAATATTGGAACAATTGCTTTGCATATTATGGGCAGATGCAACGATAGCGTGTGTTTAGAATACATATAGCAGGAGTAAATCACATTTCGTCTGCGTTGTTCACAATATTTAATGAATGGCATATTACATCTACATATGAAAGACAGGATGTCATCAAATGGCACGCCGACGGTGGCGAATGTGTTCGGGAAATGATGAAGTGGTAGCTAGGAGCACGTCCAGTTAGTAGGACAACGTCGGCGCTAACGAGCAGTAGGGCTGATTAGTAGCTCCCAGCTGATGCGGAACCTTTTAGTATTCCAAGTAACGGCAGCCACACGCAGTAATCATACAAAAATATGCAAGAGCCTAACAGGTGGTTATCGCTGTAACAGAAGCTGTGGAGGACTTGTCATGATTTAAAACTCGCGCGCACCTATGGATAACATATCCGAAGCCAATAGTTTAAATACTGTTCTTCAGCTGTTTATTACGTTGGCTTTTGTGGTTGGTGCAGCGGCCAACGCGTTAGCCCTCTGGATTCTACACAAATCGTTGAAGACGCGAAATAGCAAACACGTGTTGATGTTGCGGTGTTTGGCTGCCAACGATTTGGTGGCTCAATTCGGAATGTTGTTCTTAATGTACAATAAGGGATATCAGCTCATCCCCCAGCATTGGCAGTGTGTGCTTTATGTGTGCTTGCGAGCTTTTGGAATTGGATCAGGATGTGTAGCTTTTGTGATGGCCGTGGAGAGGTGGCTGGCTCTTACCAGGCCTTTTCTTTACCAAACGGTAAGTTGTTTTAAAAATAACAACTATATGTGGGTTAAAAACAGTGGCGTAACTACCCACCTACTATGTCGAAAGGAGGTTCAAAGAGCTTTACTTCAAAAGCTTTCATGTAGCACTGTAAATTCGTCGAAATAAATTGATTTCGCTTAATAAAATACTCAGCTAATATAATTGGGGCCTGTATTAATCGAAATTTATATGTTTGCTTATAACAATTTCAGTTTCAGTTCAGATATTTGAAGATCAGGGAAAAGGGTTTCAAAATTATTATTGTTTCAAAAGAATAGATCAAATTTGATAAACATAAACCTAACCTGATTGTGGTTAAGCGTAATTTTCCTTTAAGTTGAGGCAAACATGTTTAAAATTTACTATTAATTTATTGAAAATTTACTGTAAACCTTCCGAGTACAAAGTTCTGAAAAATACGCTGTAAACATGCTAACACTTTGTTAAACTTGTTAAACACAATTTTACTGAAAAATTACTGCAGATTTTATTTAAATTTTTTGCAAAGTTGTTAAATATTGTTCATTTGCTGGACATTTGTTGATAATATACTGTACACTTATTGAGCTTCTGCTAACAACAAACTACAAACGTGCTAAGAATTTACTGTAAAACGATTGCAAATATTCCAACAATTCGGTGTCTAGTGCAGTAACCTTATTTGCTTCACTACTGCAAATCAACTGAAATTAACACAAAATTAACAAAAAATTGCCGAAAACGCGGTGAAACATTACGGCGAACTTGCAACAGTTTGCTGTAAATCTTATATATATTTCTAAAAGTCCTGACCGACTCACCAACTCATCAACGCCCAGCCCAAACCCTTGGACTTAGAGGTTCCCTTTATGATGTATACAAGGAATAAGGAAGGATATTTGGAAATTCAACCCCTAAAGGGTTAAAAGGGGGGTTCCAATTTTGATTGAAAAAATGATATTAAATAGACATTTCGACTTGAAACTTCGTAGGAGTACTCCTAAAAACAAATAAGCGAACACGTATTTCGTGATTTTCCGAAAATCAACCCCTTAGGGGGTGAAATGGGGTAAATAAGCCTAAAAATCGATATGGGTGTCGTTATTGAGGTTTTTTTGGGACGTTGATTGCGAAAATGGCATTTGAAATTTGGCAGGCAGATTTCTAAGAGGGAGTAGGCATCCGCTGAGAAAGGATTTTTGAAAATGCAACCCCTAAAGAGATAAAAAAGAGGTTGGAAATTTGTAAGATCAAATTTTGAACTAAGTCATTCAAAGTTTTTGGAAATTTGTCCCCTGAAGGTGAAAATAGGAGATAACGGGACGGGACTGGACGGGACGGGAAGGGACGGGACGGGACGGGACGGGACGGGACGGGACGGGACGGGACGGGAAGGGAAGGGAAGGGATGGGATGGATAGTGGGATGGGGGTGCAGGACGTGACTAGACGAAACGGGGCGGAAAAAGAGAGGACGGGACGGGACGGGACGAGACTGGACGGGAAGGGATGAGATGGGATGGGAGGGGAGGGGAGGAAACGAGGCGGGACGGGGACAAGGACGGGAAAAGGGACGGAAACGGGAAGGAATAGGATGGGATGGGAGAGGGGACGGGGTAGACATAACGGGACTGGACGGGACGGGACGGGGAAGGAGGGGTCGGGACGGGGAAGGAGGGGTTGGGACGGGGAAGGAGGGGTCGGGACGAGACGGGACGAGACTGGACGGAAAGGGATGGGATGAGATGGGGGGGGGGGGCAGGAAACTAGGCGGGACGAGAGGGGACCGGGACGGGGACGGAAACGGGAAAAGGGACGGGGACGGGAAAAGTAACGGGGACGGGGAAAGGGACGGGGACGGGGATGGGATGGGATGGGATGACAAGACAGGAAATAATTCGTCATTATTTAATACACAAATAACAAACCTCGCGCGTACGAAGTAGCGGGTAACAGCTAGTATACCATAAACTTGCAAAATATATACTGTATACTTGATAAAACGTTATTAAAACATTGCTGACAATTTTATCTAAATTTCCAATTTACTGCAACCATTTTATAAACTTAGAATTTACTGTATAACTGCCAAACGTTTACTCAAAACTTGCTGCAAAATTTGTTGAAAATTTATTGCGAGCTTAAAAAAATCCTTCGCAATTTTTGAAAGTCTGCTGCAAAATTATTGGAAATCAGCTAAAGTTTTAATGCCAGATTACGTAGAATCACTGGAAACTGTGTTGATACTTTACTACACACTTTGCGGAAAATGCTGAAAAAAGTTTTTGATTTACTTGGTAAATCATATTGCACTTTTAAAGTATAATGCTAGATTATTAGTTTTGGTGTGGTATGTCGCCTTACTACAAAAATAAAATTATTGCTAACCTCATCAATCTCATTCATTATTGATTAGTTGTATGAATTTGCCCATCTTTTCATCGAATTCTTTGGTCTTGCGCTTTTACCCAGTTGTTTATGGTGTAGATTTATTACATATCATGGTAATGCTTAAGAGCCGTTTTCTTCAGCCTGATTTCACTGTTGACCTAATATTTGTGATTATTACAACATTAAATGTGGAAGAGTGATTGAACTGAAGCACGTTTATAATGAGCAGGCCATGGTTGGTAACCTCGCTGCTCGTCGGTGACAAAACAAGTAAATTCTAGTTGTTTACTGTGTTGATGCTTGTTTTGTATCTTGTATGTATAATTTTACCAGTGATTCAATTTGTAAGTGTCGAGGGGCTGTATCTTCAAGGAGTTCAAACGAGGATACTTGGTGTTAATGAAGAAGTTCGCCATTCAAAAACGGCAGGGTCGGTCGGTGTGGAATGGTAATAGAACCTAGAGAATGCACAAAATTCATGCCACGTTCTAGACAATCGCATGTTGCGAAAACTGCAAGCACTGTTAAATGCGTGGAAAACATTTTGCTTAAAGGCAGGCGTATTAAAGTAAGAGAAGTTGAGAGCCTCATGAATATTAGCATTATAGAAAACTGTGCATTGAAATGACGTGATTGCAACAGGATATACAAAAATGATTTACCCAGATTTACTTAGTAAATTATATTGCACCTTTAAAGTATACTCTTCGATTATTTATTTTGCTGTGGGTATTTCGCCTTACTACAAATATAAAAATATTGCTAACTAAAATACACAAAAAATGAATAATGTTAGTACTCTAGAGAACACAGTTCGAATATATTTTGCAATAATTTTTCTACTAAATAATATTGGGTACCAAGAAATCTCCTTGATAAGTATTCATGCATTTTTGAAACAGTTGATATCTGTCTGATATGTAAGTAAATGTAACAAGAGATAAGTAGTACTAAATAAATGATGCTAAAAAGTGAAGTTATATTAGTAGATACAAATGCAGTTTCATAAAAACATATTTTTTCTGGAAATACAAGTATGGCAACCGTTCATCATTTAGAACACTAGTAAAAACAAGAAAACAGTTGAAACAGCCTAATTAGCTAATTAATTAATAGGTAACAGCTGCTTAACGATCCTGTAAATTAATTCAAAGCTGTGCATGCACAGTTAAAATATTCAAATTATTTGAAATTTAAATCAAGAACCACGTTGCCTACTATAAGATTTAAACATTTAATTTCACTTTGGCTCGTCCACAAATACAACTTCTTTTATTTCAGATATAAGTCAAAGTTTAACAATTGTACTAGTACGAGTATGTTTTATAATCCATACAAGTAAATGACAATTACTTTTGAGCAACAATATAAACACTGGAAAAGCGCAGTTTCGAATACAATATTGTGGGTTGTATATTGGATTGCGTAATTTCGAATTTATGTGCTAGAATTTCACAAATTTAATAAAATTTGCAGAACTCGTGGAAAATCCCATACGATTCTATTAACACCATTGTGTCAATCCTAGTATGTTCCAATTTATTAGCTGCTATTGCGTGTTCTGCCACTTTATTTTGTTGATAGTATTTCTGTATATAAGTAATGTTCCTGTAATTGGTTTCATAAACGCATTTTCCGGAGGCGTTGGGTATCTTTGCTGCTCTAATGGCCAATTTTTGCGAGTTTTCTACTGGTGTTTTTCGTCATTGTATGTTGTATTATTTTTTAACATTGCTTGTTTTCCAATTGCTTTTAGTGCTCCCCTTTATGGGCTTTATCTCTGATATTATTAAGCATAGATAGTCTTAATTAATGTCCACTCTGAATCAGATGTTTAGCTTTAGACAACGAAGAAACTCAACAACATCGAATTAAAAATAATTTCAGAGAAAACTGAGATCATGATAGATAATAAGATCCCTATTCGAAACGAGAGAGTACTCTTAGATGCCAGTCAAATATAAAAAATTAGTTCATATACCTACTTGGGCACTTTACTAAATGAAATATGGTATCCCGACAAGGAAATTAAAGCAAAGTAGGAAAAGTTTGAAAAAGGAGTAATTGACCTTCTAGCCTTAGCTTGAATTTTAATACTCGTTGGCGAATGCTAAAATAATATTTATAACCAGTGTTACTGTACGGTGTTGTCGCGTGGATCTTAAAAGTCAAAGTAATCCATAGATTAGACCAGAACATTAACATGATTCTGTGGAGAGCAAGAATATCTAATGAGACGGTTCTTCGAAAGTGACGAAAATATGGGGAATTGTTTTCAGGTGATTTAGCTGCCAACATAAAGGCTACGATTAAAAATAAAAGTTATTGGTTAATTACTAAATAATATAAAGTAGATGTTTTATTATACCAGGCAACACACGCTTACCTAGCACTTAGCACTTACTTAGCAAGGCAAACAAAAATAACTGTTTAAGCGAAAACCGCGGAATGATTTGACCGGATGACTACACCTTCTGGCCTGAATTAAAATTATTCGAATTCACATAAACTAAACACCTAGATTTATATCGAAGCGTTACAAGATACATATACGTACAAATTGGATCTATGTTCAAATATTATTAATTGCTGTTATTGAGCTTAGGTATTGCTGTGCGAAATCTAGTGTCACCTTTCAGGTAATGTAGAAATGTTGATTTTATTCGTTTTTGTTGTAAAGTGAATTTGACATTTCCAAACCACTTTTGTGAAAGTTAGTTGAAAGATAGTGTTTTGAAAATATGCAACCTACATTATAGTTCTTTGATAGAAAATTGAAGTATTGATTTACAACAGCATTGCTAAATGAACACGTGAAACATGAAATGCAGACATAAGTAAAGCAATATAATAGGATACATCTTTTCTGTCGGTCATGTCTGTTAGTGTATTTTTTCTTTCAATTGATTATGTTTGCAATAACTTTTCTCTTTTATTTCAAACCGTTTAGTTTGTCACTAGTTCTTTTGAATATTGTTAGTGGCCTAGTTGAATAGTTCGGAGTGTCATTGCTACGCAGAATTCTATTCGCAAACATTCTTATTTCTACTTCTTCTGCAGCAACTTTGCTTTTATACAACCCCAGAAATGTACTTTTCCATTTTGCGTTTAGAATAACTCTATTCTAGCACCCGAATGACGTCATTTGAGCGCTAGAATAAGTCGCTATGAAATTACGCCATTTGGGCGTTAGAATAACTCCATTCTAGCACCCAAATGACGTCATATAACCTCAAAATAGAAAACATTTTTATTTTATAAAATGGTATAAAGCCGCAAAATATAAAAAACAGTATAAAACACTCGTTGCAGAAGGTCCTTCAAGCACTCATTTGTTCCTGAACTCGCCGCTACGCGGCTCGTTTCGGAATTTCAAATTCGTGCTTAAATAGATGCCTTCTGCAACTTGTATTTTAATATACTATTATTTTTTTTCGTTTCAAGTTTCTATCACAGTATGTTTATCCTTTAATTCATACCTTCGTCGCTATTCTACAAGACTACTTTAGATATGAACAAAATTTTTGTATACTACTTTCTAGAGGTAGGTACCACAAACAATTACTGTTAATATTGGATTTATCCCCCTTTACCTAATTACACCTATTTATTACATCTCCATAATAACTCTAAAATACACAGAAGCCTTTTTTACTAAGTATAGCAGTGCACAACAAGTCTTGCACACAATTTTGATTTGGAAAACGTCGCAAAACATTACTCCTGAAAAAACCGTGGTAATCATGTGCAGATGCATTTGGACTAAAGTGTGTTAGAAAGTGTCTCCAATTTCCATTTGGGTAGGTGCATTTCGAATCAAAATGGCGGTATCAGTACCATTTCCGGTTGATATCTGAATCATCTTCCTGTCACTGTATCTGTACCGTTCTACACGCAAATGTTTACTGCGGATATTATTTTTAATATTTTTTCTGAAATGTCATACATTATTGGTGCCAGTATTAGTATGAATTTGTCCATCTTTTTATCCAATTTTCTGGTTTTGTTCTTCTACTGAGTTGTTGATAGATTTATTACATATCATAGTAATACTTTAAAGTCGCTTTCTTCAAGTTAATTTCGCTCTTGGCCTAATGTTTGTGATTATTACTACTTTGAATGTAGGAGGGTGGTTGAACTAAAGCACGTTTATAATGAACAGGCCATAGTTGGTAACCTCGCTGTTCGTCGGTGACAAAACAAGTGAATATTCGATGTTTGCTGTGTTGGTGTTTTTGTTTAGTTTGTATAATTTCAGAAGTGATTCAATTGGTAAGTGTTGAGGGGCTGTATCTTCGAGGGATTCATACGAGGATAATATTGGTGTTAATGGAGAAGCTCGCCATTCAAAAACGACAAAGTCGGTCGGTGTGGAATGGCAATAGAACTTTTTAGAATGTAGAGAATACACGAAATTTATGTTGCGTCCTGGATAAACGCATGTTGCTAAAACTGCAAGCACTGTTAAGTGCGTGAAAAACATTTTGCTTAAAGGTAGGCGTATACAAGTAAGAGCTGTTGAGAGTATCATGAATATTAGCATTAGAAAAAGCTGCAGCAGGGTACCCAAGAATGGTTTACCTAGAATATTACAGAATTGTTCAAGAAAAATATCTACAACTTGTAAAGGGCTGAGGGTTGTGTATCAATGCCAATGTGGATCTTTCTAAAATAGTCTGTTAATTTAGATGTTATGTCTTAAACGTGTTTTATTTGATTTAGCCAGGGATTATGTAATGGAATTGTAATATTCTAATAAAATTAGTAAAATTGACTATTCAGTATTTTCTAAATTTATACACACAGAAGATTTAACAGAAATGTAAAAAGTGCATTAAATTGAAATGTAAAAAGTTTATTAATCTTGCGGTTGATAGTGCACTATTATATTATATTTTAATAGGCTTAATTTTCGGTCGACTAATTAACATAGGTGTCAAGTGCATGGGTTCGGGCGGTTATTACAATTCCTATTGGAGGTAGCAATGATAATTGTAAATAGTATGCACTTACTACAATGATTTTTTAAAGATATGTACTCTGAGTATCATTTTTGGGCTGCTAAAAATTAACGAACGTGACTACGAAATGGCATTCCTCTAAAGAATGTGATTTTTTATTAACCTGCGTTGGTTAGATATTAATAAAATATATTAAAAATGTTCAGTTAGACCTATTTTTGAATCTTTAAAATTACGATAATATTTGTAAAACAATCGCAAGTAACGACAAAAACAAAAACGTAGTACTTAATAGATTAGCTCAAGCTGCTGCAAGTTTTTGAAAAATAAACTTAGTTCACTTATTTACAATGAAGCTTAAAGTTTACTTCTAGCAACGTGAAGCCATCTAGATACTAGGGCTATTTAGAATATCGCTCTTTTTAAAATAAACCTTAATAATTTTACATTATATACAGCGTACATAAATCAAATGTACGCTAGTACATTTCAGTCTATTTTTCAATTTATAATGATTTATGTGGTAACATTTGTTCTATCTTAAAAAATAAGGCTACTTGCGTTTCCATTCATACTTCATACATTCTACCATGAACAGGTCCTCGTCCATAATGAAACGATTATGGAGTAGATCGCCTATTGTTTTGAGTTCATTATCGCTAAGTGCGGAATTAGGGCTGCCTACGCTGTTAGCATAAAGAGTTGGTGAAGGAACAATCATAAAACTAATAAAGTGTATTATTTAGTAAGCGTGGCAGATAATCTTAAACCATTATAATTATGCAAATACGTATACCATGCGAATGTAAAGTATAAAATTATTGAAATAACACTGTTGTTATCTATTTTCAGATATGCTTGAATACCTCAACATTTGTTTTTAATAATAATAATAATAATAAAGTCTTTATTCTGAGATGCCAATTATGTACACAGAAAAACAGAAAATAAATACATTATTTAAGCAATGGCACAGGAGAACCTCAAGCCGCAGCTCACCCATGGCTGCCTTTCAGTTGAACCTTGCATATTATAATATAAAATGAAATTAATGCCTATTCATAAAAAAACAAAACAGTAAATTTAAAATTATAATTGGGTTTAAATTGGTTTAAATTGTTATTATTTGCGTAGAAGACGCAAAGTATGGGCAACGAATCAACTATCAACAATAAAAGAATATATACAAGATAATATTAACGATATTAAAGGTTATGTTAATAATTATAGTTAGCAACAGTTAGGTGTAGTCATAAAGAGAAACTATTTTGTATGCGAAACATAATTTTTAACAGATTTTTCTTGAACATTGCAGGTGTTGAAGCTTTAAGTGTTGCGGAGAGGCTGTTGTAGACTTTGCTAATGTTATACTGAAATTACCTTTTAAACAGAGCTGTTTTGTGTTGCGCAGGGGTATTTATACCTGTATAGCTTAGATTTAAATTATGCACATCCGTTCTGAATTGTATCTTATTATACAGATAAGGAGGTGTATTTTCAAATATAATTTTGTGATATAAAGAGGCTGTGCTAAGCATACGCCTGTTCTCCATATTAAGCCAGTTTACTACAGGTAGTTTATATGAAATATGATCATATTTACATATGCCATAAATATATCTTAAACAGGAATTTTGAACTCTCTGATTCTTTTAGATGTGTCTGAGTAAAGACAAGTGGAATATATTTCTGAACAGTATATAAAGTGAGACAGTACAAGTGCCTCGCACAGCATCTTCTTTGGAGGTTGTTCTAAATTGCATTGTATGGGGATATAGTATTTTAAGGTTAATATAAACTTTTTGTATACATTTATTAATATGCTCTTTGTACCTGAATGCGTTGTCCAATATGAGACCCACATTTTTTGCACTACTTTTTACAGGCAAGTTGTTATCACCAATGGCCACATTTAACGTATTTTGTATGTTAGAACGATCCCCATCTCTCCCAAATAGAAGTACACAAGACTTTGAAGGGTTTAGCACTAATGCATGTTTCGATGACATATCGAGCAACCGATTTAAATCATATGTTAGTTCTTGGACAGCTGTATTGTAATAAGATGTGTTAAAAGATTTATATATCTGTGTATAGTCAGCGTACATGTGTATTTTACTGAATAAAGTGTAATTATAAAAGTTTGATGTATAAATAATATACAACAGACGCCCTAAAGAGAACCCTGCAGCACTCCTTGTGTTAATTGACGGGAGTTGGAGATGTTATCTTCTATTTTTACACTCTGTGATCTATTACTAAAATAACTTTGAATTCATGTTACTGCACTTGCTGAAAACCCAATATAATGCAGTATTGAAAACAACAAATCATGGTTGATAGAATCAAAGGCTTTGCTGTAATCAAGTAATGTAAGAACGGTTAATTCTCCGTTATCAGTTGCTCGTAAAATGTCATCCGTAATGCTCAGTAGTACAGTAGTACAGCTATGTGATGAACGAAAGCCTGATTGGTATTCTGGTAACAAGTTAAAAGTATGTACATGATGTCTTATTTGATTATTCATGATTTTTTCCAACAGTTTTGATAGGACTAGGAAAATACTAATTGGCCTTAGGTCTGAAAACTCTTGTGGATCATTAATCTTGGGTACGGGAATAGCTAATGCATTTTCCAGCAGTCTGGAAAAATCTTTTCCGTGAATCAAACATTGACAATGTGTGTTAGATATTTAAGAAGTAAAGTCAAACATAAAATAATCATGTTTATATTTAAACCATCGGAACCAACTGCGTTAGTTTTTATTTCCAGAATTGGCTTACTAACTGTTTCCTCTGATACTGTTACAAATTTAAATTCATTTTGTTGATTTTCATTATTACAATTTAAATAAAACTGTTTTAAATCATTATCAATTTGTAATTTTGGTACATTATCAATAAAATAATTATTTACTTGTTCAGGGTTAGACAAGTGATTGGGTATTTGATGGTTTGATGGTTTATGGATGTCTAAAATTTTTCAAATTTGTTTAGTATTTTTTATGGTCATATTTGCTGTTAAATTTATTTTTAGATTGTTTTTCGTATTCGACTGAAATAATCTTTAAAATGAAAGCACGCACCTTTTCTTTATTAGGATAAATTATTAGGAAAATAATTATTTACGTGTTCAGGGTTAGACAAATGATTGGGTATTTGATGGTTTGATGGTTTATGGATATCTAAAATTTTGAGCGCGTTCCAAATTTGTTTAGTATTTTTTTATGGTCATATTTGCTGTTAAATTTATTTTTAGATTGTTTTTCGTATTCGACTGAAATAATCTTTAAAATGGAAGCACACACTTTTTCTGGTACATTTGGATATATAGTATGTGATACAGAGACCAGATGTATCAAACAAGTATACTAAGATTTGGAAAAAGTTCAATATAGGTATTCGTTCTAAAGCTTATAGTGCACGTAAAAATGAAGTTAGTAGCTTTGATATAAAACAATTTTCTGGGGCGACAATTTTTCTTTCGTGTGTATTTAATAATCAAGTATTTAAAACAACTAAATTATGTGTGTATGTATATATAAAATGCGTTAAAAATACGTTATCGAGAGGGCTTTGAACTAGATGTTGTCTTATGACTGCATGTCCGTGACTATTAGATCGCTCTACCCAGACTTCAGCGCGCTGAGTTACTTGAGTTGGCAGTTTTTAAAGTGAGGTTATGTGTTTATACGCAAATTATTACATCGCTCTACCCAGAATTGAACGCTCTAGATCACTTGAGTTGTCAGTTGTCAAAGTGAGGTTGTGTGCATACGCAATCCATAAAATAAGTTGACATGACTTTAAAAAATTACTGTTTGGCATAAGGCCACTTGTTAAAGGTTTTTAAACGCACATATCGGTATTATACGGCCAAGTGCCGCCTTCACGTCCTTAACCTCCATGTATCCCTGTTTAAGGCATCTTTATCTTCCAAACCCCTGGATTCCATTGCTTTTCGTATTCTATTATTCCAGGATCTTCGGGGTCTTTCCTTCTTACGTCTCTCAGAGGATGTTCATTTGAAAATGCTTTGAGGCCCTCTGTTGTCATCCATCCTAAGTGGGTGACCGAACCATTTAAGGCACCTTTTCTCGATTCTGTGTATTACATTTTCTTCGGCCTGCATGCGTCTTCTAATTTCTACATGGGTAACGTGATCTAACCGCGAAACATGAGCGCTTCTTCTGAAGTAGTCTATTTCTATTATCCCTATTTTGCTTCTATTTTCGGCGTTAATTGTTATATTTCTGACCCATAGAGTACCTAACACCTATTCAACTTTGTTCGATGTGATGTGTGTCTGTCCCGTCATATAAGATTTGGACCTTGGTTTAGACATCCTAAATTATTTAACTCATTTAAAATACAGACAGAAGAAGAAGAAGAAGAAGAAGAAGAAGAAGAAGAAAACTGAGATAGAGATCCCAATTTCAAGCATCTAGCGGGAATAGATTGGCACTGATTTATTGGAAATGATTGGATACATTTTCTCCGGCAAGTAAACTGGGGTACAATAAAAATATCTAAAAAAAATCAAACCTCTTGTGCTGAAAATATATGTGTCCCATATTGCAAAGGAATGTAGGCGATAAGTTGAATAGATCCGTTGTAAAAATTAGAATATATTTGAATAAATTATTAAAACTTATCATACGCACCAAAAATATTACCTTTGGAAATGCCTGATTGTCAAATCATGAAATACTTAATGAGATGAATAATTGTGAGCAGTTGCTGATAAAATAAAGTGTGTGATCGAGTTGTCAGCTTTTAGAACCTTAATAATAATGTTTTGTTATACATAAAATAATGGCAGGTTGGAATGAATCTATTTTCTCTAGGTTAAGAAAATAAGCTTTCATACTTAGAAATTTTACCTGCGGTTTCCTTCAGATTTTGACTTCATATCAGGATAACGTGAAATACAACGTTACATTTGTTGTATTGCTTGTTTAGTCTGTATATTTGGTATTTGTGCTACTTAATTTGTCACAATAATAATAATAGTAATAATGACAAATATCTCGTTTACAAGTACTTAATTCCATAGGAACTATTGTAACTTTCTATGTTTATTTACTATCATATAGTTCAGTCCAGAACTGTTGACATCTTATCTACTTTGATTACCTGAACAAAAAGGGAGATTCTCATATCAAAATTCAAAAGGAGCTTTATCTTACGAAATAAATTCTGAATCGTCACTATCACTACTACTGTCATTGTCAAGATTAATATCGATAATAAGTGGCTCTACTATGCATTCAACACGTGTTACGGGATTCAAACACATTAAGCCCGCCATCTAAGAACCAGGAAACACTAGAAATGTAGGTTATAATTAACCGCCGGCTCTTGCCAGAAGATTTTAATCTTGTTGAGCAGTCTTCATAGACCGCCTGACGTGAACTTTTATATTTAAATTCTGTCAAACTCTTGACACTGTGTGGAGTTCATTCAGTCAAGTCTCGTCAGGACAATTTTTTTCTTCAATCGCCGATATTCACGTAGTTGACTTAAAAACTTGCTTGGCCAGATTATTATTTCCGTCTTGTAAGAATTTCGTTATTGACAAATGCACCGTGATTTTTTCGCATATTTTACATCAATTTTAAGTTTTCTTTGACCTGTAGTTTTTGTTTTTGTTCCGATAACTTTTCCGTCCTCTTTAAGTATCCTAACGATTGTGGTCCTGGAAACTTTTGTTAAAAAATTGCACAGGTCTTTCACAGTCGTCATACCGGGATATTTAATATAAAGTCTTTCGTGCACATTTTTAAGCGTTACGCGTTCTCCAACTGTTAAAACATGGCGTCTTTAATCTGTGAACAACTACAAACTGCTGCAGGTTCCATTTTGAAAACTGCGGATTTATATGAATTATAAATCCACTAAGTCAGTACTGCTTAAAATCTCAAAAAGTGAATACTTAATCGCCTCCTATGCAAACCTTCTTTAATAAAACTTTATAGCGCATTCCGCATAACATTTGTAATAAATGTACAAATAGTTAGTGTTATTACCGCAAAAAATTTATTGATGTGTATCACATTTTTAAGTAGCGGCACAAATGAAATATAAAGTATTATGCTGATTTACTTATCATTAGCTTGGTGCGAATGTTTCAGATCGGTTCTCTTGCGATTTACATTTTTTACAAATATCAGGTGTCAGTTTTGAAACTGGACTATAGGTGAGGTCAAGATGATTTGTAAAATATAAAAATATAACGGATATCTTGTATACGTCGACACATATTTGGAGGCTTAAGAGAGACATTTAAAATGAAGCCGTCGAAATGGCGAGTAAGACTGAAAAAGTCCGTCGAATTGTGCATTTTTTAACATAGAACCTACAAAGGTTAAGCGCGGATCGTTTTGAAATTGACCGCAGAAATGTACTACAGAATCCTGTGTTGACCAAGTGTCGGGAAGCAAGTGGCCCGCACTTTCGAAATCGGAATTTGACGAATTAATTCGTAAAAATGACGCGGAAAATGCCAAGTTAAGGGTATAAGTCGTATTCATTTCGTAATTATTAGAAGAACTGGTCCGAATATGGGATAGGGTTTTAATATGACCCCCGTTTTTTTTTACACAAGTAGGGCCATCTATCTATCTAGTAGGTAAATTTATACTGTCACGTATTGCCGATCACTGTTGCCGGCTCCCGCCGTAATTAAAACTGTTGTTAATGTAAGGGGTGGGTTTTGTGTATTTTCTTGCTGCCAATAATTTTGCTAGGTAAGTTTAATAAAAGACAGACAGCTAACCTGGGACGGCTATGTACAGCGTATGGGAGATGAACGTATTCCCAAACAAGTTATGAATTAGACCCCTCGAGAAAGGCGAAGACGTGGACGGCCAAGAAACACGTGGGCAGGAAATATCAGAAAAGGGATGTCCGAGCGCAACTTAGAAGATGAAGGTTGGATAAATCGCAATAGATGAAGATTAGGAACCGAAAAACGTCGAAGAACGTTCTAAAACCGGACATATCTAATAAGTTTAACAAGCAAAATTTTAATATTTCTTGATAGTTTTTGCATTGCTTATGCCGCTTAATATGACAAGATGAACGTTTAAAATGGCATTTTAGAAGGAATATTAAATGTGAAACGGATAGCTTGATGATAACTTAATTCAACATAAACATTGTGCAATATGGGCCCCCTGAAAATAGGGATGCAATGTGCATTTGGGGGAGGGGGGGTGTTTTCTGAAGATGCTAAGGGAGAGCTCTAGGTTCAATGTTTAATGTGTCAAGTGTGGGCCCATGTGTTCTGGTATGGAGAAGGACAACTATCGCGTATGTGATTTTTGTAACTAGTTAGCAATTTTTCACTTTAGATTATATTTTTATTTATGCTTTCTTATTAAAAAAGTGTTTATAAAATGATATAGTTTACGTTCCTGTTATAAAAATAGTTTTCGTTCATTTTCGTAAGGGACCCATATTTAGTGCCTCTAGCTCATCTGACACAAACGTGCATAATTTTATATATATATATCATACCTCTATAATAATGCAGAACACTACAGGCCGTGTTTACACGATGAAAAGTACCATCGTTACATTCATACATTTTTATTTTCGGGTTTTTGTAAACAAACTTTCCAGTACTTTTAATAGCGCTATTATCACAGAAAACAATTACTTATTATGCCTATTAGTTGTGTTTTTTAAAACTACGTACACAGCTTCAAGCGGAAGTCTATTTTCGTTATTAATAAAGAGATTTCATATCTGCTTATTGAACGCTACCATCGAAGCCGGTTTTAAACGAGCGTCTCGCGGCAGAACTGATCTTGGCTGCTAGACAGTAGTGACATCTATACTGTGGTGACGTAACCGATCTTAGGCGTTGATGTTTGGAAGTGTGGTTAATGTTTTAAATTTACATTTATTATTTACATTAATTAATTAATCTCAAATCATGGACGAAGATATGTGATACTAAATTTACCCAAAAGAAAAATCTATACGCTCATATAAGAAGAAAGCACAATAAGGATCCTGTTACACCCAAAGTAGTTGAAGAAATTTGTGATATATGTGGTAAACAGTTTGTCAATAAATCTAATTTGATTCGTCATTAACATGAAGCCCATGGAGATACTGCAGCAAAGGAAGATAATACCCAAAATTTCAGAATTAAATGCCCACTCGGAAATTGTTCTGAAAATTTCAGAAACTATGCTGACCTGCGAAACCATTTGTCAAGTGTACATAAAGTGGAAATTAAGTATAATGGAGTGTGAATCTTCTTCAGGTACGTCATTAATATCATTTGATATAATATAGTCATTCATGATACATGCTTTCCAGCATTTCACCAGTGGAAAGACCAAATTGAAGGACGCACTTTGTCATCGTATGTACTTCACACTTCATCTAAATTGCTGGCTGATGGCAGTAAGAAACAATATTACAACTGCCATCGCTCCTATGACTACGTACAAAAAGGAAATGGTTTAAGACATATAAAAAGTATTGAAACAAATAAAATTGGGAAAGCATGTCCTTCAAGGATTGAAGTTTTGATTAAAAGCAGCGAGGAACTTGTTTCGGTGAAGTTTTGTATGACCCATTTAGTAGGTGATTTTCAGGATATTGGTTGTATTTTTTTGAAGCAAAGAAATAAGAACTGAAATTGCAGGTATTTTCAGATATTTATTTGTAATGTATAATTTGAAATGTAGACTTTTTGTGTGTTCTAGGCAAATTAAAACGAGGTGTAACTTTTGAGCACATATTAAATGATATTCGTGATGCTGGCTTGACGGAAGAAGAATCACAACGAATTCTACTTTTAGAGAAGAATGACTTGCACAATATCGCAATAGATTTTCGTATAGATTATAGTACAAAACACCACCGTAACGATGCAATAAGCGTAAAATTGTGGGTTGAAGATATGAAAAATCTAGGTGATGAGTGTCCAGTATTGTTATATAAAGAACAAGGTGTTGAAAGTGATTTAGGGCTTCTTGATATCAACGATTCTGCCACGAGACGCTCATGATCTTAGATGTTGACGTTTAGAAGTGAGGTTAAAGTTTCGAATTTACATTACCGTTGCAACTTGAGTTAATTTTAAAAAGTGACACTTGTCAAATCAGAAGAAAAATACTTTTTATAGTGAAAATAAATTTATTCAAACAATATAAAACAAATTACAAATTATCACTAATTTAAATAAAAACGAATTACGAAGTGTATGTGTGGTCAAACCTCGTGCTAATGTTTTCAGTATTCAAAAAGCCATCCATTATATTTTTTTCTTCAACAATTGTTGGTTTATAAAATTTTTAAACGTCTTTAATTTGCTTCTTTTTTGTTGTAACCAAATTGCATCAACTGTTGAATTTGAAAATACGTCATTATTATCAAAGCAAAATCGTTGATATCAAGAAGCCCTAAATCACTTTCAACACCTTGTTCTTTATATAACAATACTGGACACTCGTCACATATACTTTTCGTATCTTCAACCCACAATTTTACGCTTATTGCATCGTTATGGTGGCGTTTTGTACTATAATCTATACCTACAAAAATCTCTTAGCCCAGCTACAGTAGGATCGGCCTGCCGAAAAAATCAGAGTGAGCTGAGATTTTGCATAAACGTTTATTTTGACATTACAAATAATGTCTCAAAAGTCCCCATCGATATCGCACTTGCGATTTGAGTTATTCAACGTCAAAGGTCACAGAAATAAGTTTTTCGCAAACATCTCGTTTTCTATGGGTCGTATGACTTTTTTAGTTATTACAAAAAATGAAGGCTAGGAAATTCTCTACAAAAAAGATTATACAGGTGTTTTACGTACAACTAACCATTCAGTAAATAACACAGATCTTCACGTTTTAGAGTCCCCTGAACCCAAAAAAGTGTTTTTGTTCATTGGTCTGTCTGGCTGTGTGTCTGTCTGTCTGCGAACAGAATAGTTCAAAAATTAAATAGGGATGGCGTTGAAACTTCATATAACAAGAGATCAATAAAAAGATCAATTAGGGTAGGCTGTGATATGTGTTATACGGTTGGCAGTACTGAAGTGTATTGTCAGTCTATGTCAAATTTGAGATTTGCAGGTTAAGTTTTGAGTCAGTCTGTGTCAAACAATGAACAAAACCTGAAGATCTGTTGAAAATTCAATTTAGAATTTTTGGGGTGAATCCAATATTTTCTTTATCGCAAAAGGAAGTAAAACCCTTCTGCAAAACTTAATAGTGTGTTATTTACTGACTGGTTAGTTGTATGTAAAAAAGCTCTATAATCATTTTTGTAGAGAATTTCCTAGCCTTCATTTTTTGTAATAACTAAAAAAGTCATACGACCCATATAAAGCGAGATATTTGCTAAAAATTTATTTCTGTAATATTTGACCTTGAATAACTCGAAACGCAAGCGCGATATCGATGAGGACTTTTGAGACATTATTTGTAATGTCGAAATAAAGGTGTATGAAAATTTCAGCTCGTTTGGATTTTTTCGGCAGATGCTGCGGTTTTCCGTCTAACGTAACTGGACTATCTTGCGATATTGTGCAAGTCAAAGTGTGAAAATTGCTGTTGATTTTGTTAATTCTGTTATTTTGTTATTGCTATTGTCGCTATTTTTGTGTGTGTTGTTAATTCTGTTTTGAAATGCGCCATACCACAATGTTGAGTACGCCTCTGATTTATTGTGTCGTTTAGCTTAAATAAGGTTAACAATTTAATGTCAATATGATAGATGTCAAAAGTGTTAACAATACAAAACTTGGAAATTACTAGATTCTAACATTAGTTCTAATTTTCACCGTGCTTCATCTAGAACTTGTAAGCTGTACCATATCGGTTTTTAATGATCTATTTAAACAAACTTAGCTCGGAGTTGTTGGAAGTATAGTGTCGCCGTCACACTGTTAACAAACTTTATGACTACTTGGATACAGTTGCAGCCGGCTAGTCAGGAAGACGGCGTGCAGCTCTATGAACACTCACAAATGATTAAAAGCCAAAATGGCGCCAACGACTCTTTACCAATTAACGACAAGTGTATCCTGGCATTTGACTGAGAATTCCTAAACTCAAGTAGCACATAATTTCCTGAAAGAAACGCTCAATTCACGCACAGGTAGACGTAACAAATAATAACACCAAAACGCTAATATCACAGTATAATAATTTCTAATTCGGTTATTCAGTACAAATAGCTGATTAATAGTACAAATTGCGGGTAATCATTAGCACGAATTTCGAATAATTATTGGCCGGTTTAAAGTATCAACAGTACACATTTCAAATAAAAGGCTTACACAATAGTCCTAACAAAAGTACAAACATGATCCGTAACAGTTTAAAATTAAATTCGGTAGCAATTAACTTAAACGTCGTGGTTGGGATATCATTTAATCAGTTACGCAGTTCGTCAAGTGAACTGTACAATAGCAGCCAACGTCCGAAGTATCATTCCAGTTAAAAAAAGAAGACAATCTGATCTTAGCTTTCTTTGAGCCCCTGCTGCACGCTATGTGATAATCCAGATAAGCGAAGGTCCACATACATCCGAAGGTTTGAATGCAGGTGATAATAACTTAAACCAGGTTAAGGTCAACGCGCTCGGTCTGGGTGATGACGTTTCACGGCCAATGTTAAACTGATGAGTTTCTAGGGCGAAGCGAAACAACTGGGCGAAAATTCATTTCCGGGTATCTATCTATGTACGCATGTTCCACACATAGCTATGAAAGTTACTGATGGATTTTTATAAAAATTGACAGAGATGTTCTCTAAAGCTTTGGAGCGATTGCAACAAACTTTGGCTTTATTGCGTTGTAGTGCTCGTTGTCAAACACCTCATAAAATGTCGAAAAACGATCATTTTTACAAATAACCTTTCCTTCCTACTCATCAGTTTAGTGATACCCCGTAGTCACTATCTACCCAAAAACTCCAGGGTGGGTGATACCTGGCGGTCGGGGAGGGGAAACACATTTCACACAAACGTCTTTCCATGAAAATGTATGGAGGTGTTCTATGACGGTTTAGAATGAGGAGGCCCAAATATCCAAAAGTTTCATGCAAATGAATTTCTATGAAAATGTATGGAAATGTTCTATGAAGCTATGGAACAGTGGTACCAGGCTTTTACTAGGATGCACCGTCCGTTGTGAGGAAGCCCAAATACCCTAAAGTGTCGAGAAGAAGAACAATGTTCTCTCAAACATGGCTAGATAGCTTTTCATGATTTTCCCAGATCACAGTTCCCTTATGGGATATGAAAACTGGAGTTTCGCGAGGTCTATTAATCGCAGAAATACTAATACTATAACTAGTCTACTTTATTTAGGCAAAAGAATTTGTAATTCAGCTATTTATTCTTTAAATAAAAGTGCTATATCTCAGAGGGCGTTGGTGTGCCAACATGGCGTTATAAGCATTTTTTAGTTATTTTGGAGGATACAATCACTGCTCAGATTCTGAGACACATTTTAGCAGACCCCGTATATTAACATAACCTACACCCCAAGCTACATGACATATTTTACTCAGCTGTCATATTTGAAGGTTTGATGATTATATCACTGAGGAATGCCGTTTTTTCAGGTTAGCCGCCATTGAAAAAAAAATCGAATGCTCTAATTTAAAAAATTAGAGTTCTATGATTTTAAAATTTTATAGTTCTATATTTTAATATAAACCATTTAAGAAACTCCCGTGACATATGCACTGTCAAATGCAAAATTTGCAGTGTACTTCATAACTACTAAGTACCTACTATTGTACTTAACGGTCAGTAGCGTCAAGCTTGTAAGTAAGGTTATGACAAATTGTTTGTTATTTTGCTAAACTGAAATATGAATCTTAGTTTTAGTGAAATAAAGTAAAAACATAATTTATTAAAAACTTGTTTAAAATTTTTTGAATTATAGAAAGATAATTAACCAAATTGTACTTCAATAATTCAAATATCAAAAGTGAAATTAAAAAACAAAAAATTGAAATTTAAATTGAAAATGGCGCCAAAATAAAATGCAAAAATTACTAACACCCTTCTAGTTTCATATTAACCAATTGATAGTAACTTTTAAGTCACGGGAGCTTCCTAAATGTAACATGTGAGCAAACGAAAATGAAATCAAGCTTGGCTTTGAAATATTTGTTTATGTTGGTGGCACTGTAAGTCTATGTCAAATTCGATGTTCGCAGGTTAGGTTTTGCATCAGTCTGTGTCAAAACTGACGCAAAACCTAACCTGCTAACCTTGAATTTGACATAGACTTACAGTGCCACCAACACAAACAAATATTTCAAAGGCAAGCTTGATTTCATTTTCGTTTCAGCTTCAGCTTAAGAAATAAAATCGAAGATGATAAATTAAATTAAGCAATCAATATAGTGATTCTACAAAGCAAAAATTATTAAACATATGTTTCTCTTGCCTTTTTTCTAATTTGATTAATAAAATAGTTAACGACATTAGTCATAGTAGAGAATTGTTTTTGCGAAAACTTGAAGTTTTTATAAAAAACAGCAACAGTTGTACATCAAGCTTATTTTCATATCCAATGGTTTCTCTATCTACTATAGTTTCTGCGGACAGTGAAACTGCTTTATTTATTTCTAAGATAAATTGTATAGTGCCACTTGATGTAACTTCTTTTTGTAGACATTGAGGGCAACTTTAATTTTTGTTTATATTTTTGCAAAACTTCTCTTGGTTGTAATCTTCGAATTGAACTGAAAATTACAAAGACTGGCTCCAAAAGAATTTAGTTTCTTTTTCGAAATCTTACACTTAACGTTTTGGTATATCTAAAAATTAATTCACCGGTTCTGTATATTTAAGTATGTTTAGTTCGCAGTTTTTATTTAACTTGTCTGCTTAGGTTGTTCTATTAGTGCCCTAAATAGGTATACAGCTTGCGTTAACATAGAGCATAAAACTGAATGGCACCTGGACATTCAAATGCCTATTTCAATGGTAATTATTGTGATGTTTGAACGCTGTGTTTCTAATATTTAGTTCCACAGCTTTAATACAAAATAAAGCTCTGAATTTAGTTGAAGACGACATTTCTGGTAGTTACTATTTCTGAAGATGATGGTTTTGAGGGTGAACAAGCTCCTATTAATAGCACACATAAATACATGTTTACGATCAAGAACGGGGTCCCATCAACTTGATTACTACGCTGGTGCCTTTATCAAGACATCTCATATTATACAATTATAAAGTAAATAGATAATAGCTATATTGAGGTCATTAAAAATACGTGCTTTGGATACAGTTATTGCTAAAAACTGGTATAAGTATAAGATTTATTTCAATAAAGTGGTTGTAATATTTATAATGTAAAACGCAGTAAACGAAGTTCTTCATTTTTAATGGGAAGTGGATATAGACATGCAAAGAGAATAAACTGGAATCAGAAGTGCTCTACATCATAATTAGAGTATCATCAGTTTAGGCGCGATATTAAAACCCATATGTATTTCTGTTAAACTCAATATTGAAAGTTTATGCCCGATAGACATTTTTTTATGAAAAATGTCGTGACTCATGAGGAGTCGTGTGAATTTTATTACAGATCATTGGAAAACATCACAACGTCAAATCGCAAGGGTATTGTTATATCGACAGTACGACTAGTACCTAAAAGTACTATTTTTATTAATAGTTGTAACAAATTATAAACTAGATTATTTCTATAGTTTCTGGAACAGGTGTTACTTTTATCTGTGGTAACTTAACATTAATTTATTATTTTTAAATTAGATGTGTTTGATTTCACAATCTAATTATAATTTTAGCTATGTCGATTTTTAAAGGAAGCGGTTAGTAGCGTTTTTATTTGTAAAATTGAAAACTTGCCAATGTTTATTTTTTAATCTTCTAATTTAATATTTACAATTAACTGCGGTTAAGTCTGAAATTTTGGATAAAGAAATCCGTTCTGTAGTACAACGAATTAAGCAATTGGTACACACCAATTTAAATTAGCCACAGTAATCCTGAAAACAAATTGAAATTAAAAATGAGGTAAGTTTCATAAACGTAGATAAACCTTTTACCAAACACTTTCAGAATTATATTTTCAAGAAACAAAAACAATTTGACCAGTTACTGGGATTCAGTTATTTTAATATAGTTTTTTATTTAAATCTTATTTATAATATGTAAGCCCTGGATTCTACTTTTAAGGGCTTATAAGTGAATATAGAAAAGTTTAAAACATCAATATTCATGCGTTGACAAAAATTCACATAATTGTTTGAAGCAAGAGCACTATATTTATTATTTAAAAAAACTGGTTTGCTCGAAAATGATTTTGAGAAACTATTTTTTGCCCTCACTATCTAAAGCGCCACTTGACTTCCTCAAAAGAGGGGCTACAGTGCTGCTTCTCCCAAGGAAAAAGTGCAATTAAACAATTTTCACCATGGGAATTAATAAGGTGCTAAGTTTTACCACCATGAGAAACTACTGTTTTAATTTTGGAGTTTTGAAAAGCTGAATTGTTCACTGACAACACTTTGCAAAATTACTTCCGCAGTCTGTGGCCCGGGAAAAATAGCGTATATAATAGGGGACGTTTTTATGTTCCCGGACTAGGTACCTTCTTGTTTATCTAAATGTTCTCTATTTCATTTTTTTAAATCACATATGTCTTCGAATATGGCATTACAATTTGCAAAACAATAGCCCAATTTATACCGTAGTTAAAAACGGCCCCTCGTACCTCGAGACTAGGTGTCATTTAATCGCACGTGTCATTATTCCCTCGACTTCATCTCGGGAATAAACTTCACTCTGGGGATTAAATGGCACACTTTCGTCCCTTGGTATATAATTTAGTAATATAGGGATTCAAATGACGGGAGGGGAGAGAACCTCGCAGTTTTAAATACGTATCACATTTTATCGAAACTGAGCCATGCATTTGAAATTTAACCCTTACGCTACACAAGCTGCTACTCCCACACGTGCAAAGAGGACTTTTTATAAACAATACTTCTATAGTGCCTCAGGTATGGTCATATAAAAATGTCAATATCGTAGATTTATACAATACTGTATTGAGAAAGTAAACAACTCATTTATATTTAGAACAAATATTTTTATTTTCGTTTGACTCGTTATTTAAAGACTTAATTGTAGTTTAATACAATCTGCAACGTTTGAGCCAGTACTGTGAAATTGCATAGTATACTTAGGTTTATGACATAAACAGGAAATTGGTAACTGCAATAGTCATACTTCCAGATGTTACCTCTCCAAATTCGAGGAGGGTTTTCTTAAAGTTTTCAAACCATCTTTTCTTGTTTGTGAGAATTATCTTTGATTGTTGGAAATGTCATTTACTAATCCAACACGATCACAGGCGTGGCTAGGCTTATGGCGCATTTGGCAAATTTATAAAATTTCTTAAAGCCGGAAGATGTAGTGTTCTGGCCAGATACGGCGTCATCATTTTAAACTTTATCCAGACTATTGTGAGGCACCCATTAGGCCCGCCGCACATTGAATGTAGGATAGCACAGCGCAGCATAGCATAGCACAACGGAGATTTTTCTAACATACACACTTTTAATTCGGTACCCTCATATTGAAGATAGCGTAGGTGCAGCAAAGTCAGAGACCAGCGTCGAACCTGTCTAGTCTGTGGATGATACACAGTTTTCTCCGTCGTGTGTTGGTTGTGCTATGTGCTTCTTAGAAAAATTTTAAAATCATTAGCGAATATGAATCATTAATTGAGTTAGTGCGGGAAAATAAAGTCCATTATGACACTAGGCATGAGGATTATATGAGGATGAAGCTAAAGGATCAAATTTAGCAAAAATATTCGCAAAGAACTCAACTATGCAAACGGTTTTATAAATTTTGTTTAATTATTTATTTACTCTACGTACGGCAACGAACAGTATAAGTTTCTACATGTCATTTATAACAAAATATATATTCTTTCTTTATTAATAACCACGTATATTGCAGATACTTCAGGTGAAACAGAAAACTTCATAAAATGTTGTCCTATCACAATAATATAGTTATTAATAAAAAAGTGATCAAGATCAAGAACAACACGTCAGCAAAGAAATGCAAACTGTAACTCCCATTTCTTCAGTCAGCAGAAAAAGAAAAACGAATATTATCACATTATTAAAGGAAATCTTAGAAAACTATGTGCAAAGGTGCAAGTTCAGAGAGCAGGAAAGAAAACGGATTTTAAAAGAAAAGATAAAGAAAAGTGTGAAAGTTTGTATCAATTCTTTTTTTTTTTATCTGTGTACAACACTACGAAAAATTTACGGAAAACGTCTCAAAGTAAAATGAAAAGGGTACTATTTGACGGAATGCAGTAGGAAGAAGAAATGGTAATGGTGCACAAAGTCTTCAAGATATTAGTCGTCCATCTACAGTATGAGTGGTCCTAATATTTCGGGATTGACACCATACAATGCTGCATTCAGTCCTCAAGATATTAGTGGTCTATCTAAAAGTTTTAGTGGGTCTAGTATTTCTGGATTGGAACCATATAGTGCTGCACCAAGTCTCCAAGATATTGAAGGATGCAGTGACTCGCCATTAAAAAGTTATTTACAAAATTTTAATACATAATAAGAATAACTGATATTCTACTTGATTTATGGAAATAATAAAAACTTGCCTGAAACATACTGCTAATTTAGCTATGGTTCTTGAGTATCGTTCTAGCCACGGTACTTCCGTGGTTAAACACTTTTTAATCAACTGTGTAAAGTGAATAAATTTAACTATGATAATACAGCTGTTAATCAAGATACTCAACTCTGCGGGGTTGAGTAATTACCACCAATATTTGTCGATAACGCAAACAACCATCAAGAGATAATAAAATGTATTAAGAGTATTACACAAGAAAGGAAATCTGCTATAATTTAGTTAATATTGCTAACATTAATATTAATAATGTTAAAATTCCTTTCGTGAATAAAGCCAAAAGTCTAGGTTTAACGCTAGACAATACTTTCCGTTATAGAGATCAAATATCCAAATATATTTTTCAGAGTTACCAACATCTTAGAAAGCTCTATCCTCATAGGTCATATTTAAACTGCAAAACTAAAAAAAAAATTGTGCGAAGCTTTTGTTCTTTCGCAATTCAATTATTGTGTTCCTGTGTATCACTCAGCATTAGACGCCATTACCACCCATAGAATTCAAAAGATTCAAAATGCTTGCTTGAGATTTATATACGGCATTAGAAAATATGAGCGTATATCTTACAAGCTAGTTGATGCAGGTTGGCTGACAATGCAAAATCGTAGAATACTGCAGTCCCAATGTCTCTTTCATCAAATTTTATCAAACAAGAAACCTCCTTATTTACACAATAAGATTACCTTTAGAACTGATGTTCATAATATTTCTACTAGATTTAGAGGCCAAATTTCACCATCTCTCCATAAAACAACCTTATTCGAGCGGTCATTCTCGTTTCAGATATATGCAATGTATAACAGTTTACCTTTTAATCTTAAAGTCTACAGTTCTAAATTATTTAAATCAAAATTGTATTTAGACCTTTTGCAAAAACAATAACTTGTTTACCGAACTGTCCACAAGTTAATGCCATATTTTGTTTGTTTGTTTGGATAGCAGTACATCTTTTCAGCGTTAAATATTTTTTGTTTCACCGTCACAGGATATCTTTAGTTTTTATAAGGTTTGTTTTAGGGTTAGGAATTCATTCTGTGTCATTTTGTTCTTTTTTTTCTCAAGGTTTAGATGGTAGAGCAGGAGTAGGGTTAACCAAAACTGAATCTCTCCTTGTGGTTGATGTGCTTTTGCATAGATTAGTTTTTTTTTGTGTACTCATGTGTCTTTGCTTCTTGTATGAGCGCATCAATAAAGTTTATTATTATTATTATTATTATTATTATTCACCACTACATACAGCAGTAAGTACTTAAAAGTTAATCTAACAACAATAAATGATTACCGAGTACTAATAAAATATTATATGAATAACAGTATCTGATTCCATACGTTCCTTAATCCAAACGAAAAACCCCTATCCGTAGTCATTAAAAACCTTCCAATGTCTCTGTCTAATACCGAAATTAAAGAAGAACTCATAACAAGGAAACTGCCCATAGTAAGTGTCACACGCCTATTAAACAAAAATAAACGTCCAATTGCAATATGTGCAGTATTCCTAACTACGAATGAAACGGCAAAAGAGATATTTGAAATCAAAACAATATTTCACTCGATTGTAATGATAGAAGCACGAAAGAAGACAAGTGGTATTTCCCAATGTCACAAATGCCAAAGATTTGTTCATACAAAAAATTATTCCGCAGCCAAGTCAAGATGCGTTAAGTGTAATGCAGAACATTTCCCCAATGCCTCTGAAAAAATCCAACGACACACCTAAATGCGTTAGCTGTGGCGGCGATCATCCCGCCAGCTATAGAGGTTGCCCCCACCACCTAGAGCTTCAAAGACAACGAGCGCCAATAAGAATGCAGAGGAGACTGCCTCAGCAATCAAGGATAAACCCAAACATGACATCTAGCCAATCATCACAATCAAACTCCAGTCAGACGAAACAAACACTTGAAATGACCACCTTAGTCCCTCAATTTTCAAACAATCTTAGAACTCATCAAAAATATAATCACACCGTGCCTACCCCAAATTAAAACATTCATGATAACACACATCTTACCCAACATCATCAATGGATAATCAACTCCCAGCAACACAAAAACTAATAATCCTCAACTGGAATGCCAATGCAACAATATCCCAAAGATCCACATTCAATTCCTTCTTAGCAAGATATAACATAGACATAGCGTGCATCACTGAAGCCCATTTGTCCAATGAGGAAATATTTAAGATAAGTGGCTACAGAGTCTACCGAAAAGATAGACACATAGAATTACGAGCAGCGTTAGGAGGAGTCGCAGTCGCTCTAACACAATACTTAAAGCATTCTACCCCTCACGCAATTGTTGTACACAACCTCGAGACGATCACCATTACCATCAACATCGCTAATTTCAACACTATTCAAATTACAACAGCTTACAGGCAACCAAACAAGCCTGTTAAAGAAACTGACATACAAAACTTATTTAACTCACCATTACCAACACTTATTATAGGTGACCTAAATAGCAAGTCTGCATTACAAAAACGTTTGATAAGGTATGGCTCGAAGGTTTAAAATATAAACTACTACACCTACCTCTCCCAAAATACCTAACTGCCATCACATTTTCCTTCCTAGAAGATAGGTCGTTTGCAGTAAAAATAAATAGCAATATCTTAAACACCAAATACATAAAGACCAGAGTTCCACAGGGCAGCGTGCTTAGACCCACACTTTTAAATATATATATTCACGACGTACCCAACTTACAACAAACCAAAATGGCACTGTTTGAGGATGATACTGCTATTTTCACCCAAAATAAAGATCTCCATGTAGTCATTGAACAACTACAGACTGTAATCTTCACATTTAATAAATGGCTTCACAGATGATGCATAACACTCAACCCAACAAAATGCGCAATGAAAGTGTTCACACTAAAGCGAATCCAGGAACATTACAGCATACGTATCCATGACCAAATAATCCCTTGGAGCTCCAAAACAGGCCATTAGATATCTGGGAAGTATACTTAGATACAAGGTTAACGTGGAGTTACCATATCAGTATGAAACTCAACCAATGATACAGCCTGTTAAGGCTGCTACATCCACTCATTAACAGGAATACCCCACTGCTACAAGAATCACTCTTATATGCCTGTCCAGTCTGGAGCACTACAACTAAAACCAATTACAAGAAACTGCAGGTGTTTCAAAATAAAATCCTGTGGATCTCAACAAAGGTTTGCGGAAAGTTCGTTCCCCACATTTCGTTCCTCACATTTCGTACCTCACATTTCGTTCCCGGGATATTTCGTCTCCCCACATCTCGTACTCGGAAACTTCGTTCCCGAGCGAGCTCAATTTGTCTCCTAGATTACAGGGTGTTGAAAAACGAGTGCAGCAATCGGAATGCAGTTAGAAAAAGAAAGATATTTTAATTAATTAATTTATTATAATAAACTTATATAAGAATAGTATGACCCCGGATTGAGTTTACAAGAGGGAATTAAATTTTATTTTTAGATTTACATAAAAATTTTATAGGAATTAAAATTCCTGCTGGGTTTGTAGAGAATTTTAATAAAATTTTTAGTTTTTAAAAAATAAGTCGGCCTTGACAGTTAAGCAAAAATTATATTCTTTTCAGGTAAACTACCCTTATTGTTCATAATACGGCAAAATATTACCAAGAAAAGTTGTTCGGAATGAGAAATTATCGCCGTATGCAAGATATAAGGAAGATATTTAGATTAAACCGTAATTTTTAACAAATAAAATTTATTTTGTTCTTATAAGTTTATTATAATAAATAAAATTAATTAAAATATCTTTCATTATCTAACTGTATTCCAATCGCTGCACTCGTTTTTCAACTCCCTGTAATCTAAGAGACAAATTGAGCTCGCTCGGGAACGAAGTTTCCGGGTACGAGATGTGGGGAGACGAAATATCCCGGGAACGAAATGTGGGGTACAAAATGTGGGTAACGAAATGTGGGGAACGAACTTTCCGTATCCCCTCAACAAATGTCCCCTGGTTTATTCGTAATCAGAAAATCCGCAACGAACTAGGGATCAGCACTACAAAACAGTTTGTAAGAAAACTTACCAAAAAAACACATAACCAACCTAAATAGCGGTAACAATGGTATTCTTCAACATCTAGGCGACAAGAACATCTGCACCCGCCTCAAACGGAGATTACCATAAGACGTTCCAAGCTCTGAAAATGACATCGAGAGTGAGTTAACAGCGCCTATGTGCGAATATGTGTCCCACATGACATTCTATACTTATAATTTACTGATATAATTCTTATTATAACACAACCATGAATAAAATTATGTAGAGTTAATATAATAAAAAAAAGCTATGGTTTCTATAAGTTGATGCGCAATATATCTTTGGCCTTTAATAGCCTCTTTGATTAGTCCGAACTTTTGTTTAAACGACAGTTCTTTTTTAATGACCATGGCATATGTTAATTCGTTTAATAAGATGCACTCACTATGAGTATTTATTTTCTTCATGTATTCACTCTTCCAAATTGACCTTTTTCTTTTTTTAGAATATCATAATATTGTTAATTTTCGAATCATTAGATTCAGAACATAAAAATAATAATTTTAAATTCTTTTCTGTCGATATCGTATTTTCCACTCACACCGCATCTAGAAAACTGCGTTAAATGTGCGGTTCGAATACGAAGTGCAGGAGAGGAACAATTTCCTATGTTATGCTGCGCTGTGCTGCCCTACACTCAATGTGCCTTATGCGAACAGTATGGAACATGACATTTTTAAAAATAGTTTCACGTTATTTGCACCGCTCGACGTATCGGGGCCAAAATTGTAGTATTGATTGTAGCATTCCACAGCCAGCGCTACGAAAATACACTAATTCTGAATTGTAACAAAACCTGAAAGTAATACAACTTAAAGTACTTAGAAAAATACGGGTTGCAAAATCTTCACCTAATATTTAATTTTAAATAGAGGACTAATTTGGAAATTTTCAAATTAAAATAAAAGAGAAAAACTACTTTCTGTTTTGTAATAAAAACAAATTTGGTCTTGATAGCATCTAGCGACGAATAAGTTAGGAGTTAATTCTCAGCTCAAAAGTATATATAGATGTAAGATTATAATTAATCTTATTCTGCATTCGATTATATAGTAATGGTTTGTCAGGCAAATAGATTTAATTCATTGGGCATACTATTAATAGAAAAACCAGTTACAAATTAATTGGTAGGTACATACATCGGTGATTAGTATATATCCTAATGGAAGTGTCTGTGGTTTTACGTTTTACTTCACCTGCAACCCTTTATTGTCTTTGAACACTAAATGCAATGATTCGGTTGGATAAGGTCACACGGGGTCTCGGAGAAGCTGTTTTTTGTACGATTAACTTGATAAGAGGCTTCCACGAATGGGGCCCCCAGTTAATCCACTGCGAATTCCGGTTCAATGGGATTGCCGGGAACTGCCACTTAATAACCCTAACTTGGGTTCAGTTAGTTGTTGGAGTGAAACAAGACTTAACAAACACGAGTATATTGAGTAACAACGATTACAAACGTCACTGATGGACCGATGGTATTTTACAAAAGCTTCAACTGTTGTGACACGCTTGGATTGGCCACGCGAAAATAGCGAATTGCGCGTAACCGTAACACAAAACAACCTGGAAACGTCTTTCCCAGGGAGTTAGAACGACCGCAACCCAGCACAAAGCCTAGCTGAACTTGCTTACTCGAGGCTCTGAATCTAACTCACTCTGAATTTACAACGAGGCGAACTCGCCAATTCAAGGAGGGGCAAGCTCAAACACTATTGGCTGAGGCGATCCTGCGTAGCCAATCGGAGCGTCGCACGTAGGAATAAATACTTATTCTAAAAATCTTAATGCTAAGCTCTCTCAATGAGGCAATTGAAAGAAATCCATAAACCCATGATTCCCAAATATGCTAAGTCGGCTTAAGTTCTATTAGAAAATGTATCCATCCGCTTAAAAGCCATTAAGGGAAGCTTACAAATTCCTTTCCAACATTAACAGAGGCAAACAAATACGGCAAGATGCAAACTTGACTTTACCACGACCTTTGAATGAGATAAAACAGTTATGACTTGAATTACGTGATTAATTATACTCAAAAAGGTTTTGATGCACGCATCTGTGTGAATCAAACATGCCGCCCCCGAAGTGCCGAATATGGCACGACGTGATTAAATCCCAAAATTAAACTGAAATCTAACACTACCAAATAATTAAATGCATAACAAGAACTAAGGACAGATGATAATCCAAGAGCCTTACAGATAACTTACAACTAGCATGAATACAAGCAAAGAAACAACTAAACCTAGCAAAATGTTCAATTAGCGAAAACTACCAACTAAGAGCAAAGTCAATGTTTATTGCCCTTGATCGCAATGATCGTCTTTGGGTAGGATGTACACTTTACGCACCGAGCGTTTCAGGAGATTCCCTCGGGAATCGCGCACTTGCACCACACGCACAACACCATCCGCTCCTGGATATGCGGCCGAGATGATTGCAAGGGGCCAACGGTAGCTTGGAGATGCCTCGTCGTGGACGAGTACCACGTCGCCCACCTGGGGGTCTAGAGACGTGCTGGAGGACTTCCACTTAGGCCGGCGCTGCAGGAGGTGGAGGTAGTCCCGGGACCAGCGATCCCAAAACTGCTGGGACAGCCGCTGGACCAGCCCATAGCGGCTGAGACGATTTTCCGGTATGTCCTGGAGTTGGGCTTCCGGAAACGAAATCAGCTTCCGACCGATCAAGAAGTGGGCAGGAGTAAGGACTTCGGGGAATGAGGCGTCGGTAGGGAGAACACAGAGTGGGCGGGAATTTAGTATCGCCTCCACTTGAGTCAGCATGGTGTAATACTCAACGAAAGTTAACTTTGCATTGCAAGATATTCGCCTTAAATAATATTTCAATGACTTTACCCCCGCTTCCCAAATGCCGCCAAAATGCGGAGAGCTTGCCGGAATAAAATTCCACTTAATGCTATGTTTCGACAATTCCTCTCTTATGCATTGCTCACTAAAGCCTGACAGGATATTTTTTAATTCCGATAGCTGATTTATGGCACCGGTGAAACTGGAATAGCGCCAGAAAAGTTCAAATTCTGGGACGCGATGGTGAAGAGTGGCCACTACTGGGCGCGACTCTTGGGCTGCTAGCTCACCCGAATCAATTTTAACGGGCTGGGGTTTTAAGTCCGCCTGTGACAAAAATTCTGGCCCGTGCCACCACAAGCGTGAGTTGAGTAACTCCTGGGGTAACATTCCCCTGCTAATTATATCGGACGGGTTGCAATTTGTACGCACGTGAGACCATTCTTCCCTATTGCTTAGTTCGTGAATCTCGGACACCCGGTTCGCGACGAACGTCTTCCAATTACTCGCATCCTTATTTATCCAGTGCAGAGTTATGGTGGAGTCCGACCAATAGTACACGCGGTCAAATTTAAATGCGGAGGAATCGAGTATAGTTTTAATCAAACGAGCCAACAGTAAGGCTGCGCAAAGCTCCAAACGAGGCAAGGATATTGTTTTTAATGGAGCGACCCTTGACTTAGCACAAAGCAAATTGGTGGTGACATTACCGCGCGCGTCAACGCCACGTATATACACGGCGCACCCATAGGCTACAGAACTCGCGTCCGCAAATCCGTGGAGATCTATCGAATTTATGTCATCGCAAATTACCCGTCTCGGAATTGCCAACGAGCCCAAATCGCGTAATGAAGAATGGAGTTCGTCGTATCTGGAGCGCATCTCCATGGGCACCGTTTCGTCCCATGACAACTTCAACTGCCAACGCCGTTGCACGAGAAGTTTCAGAGTTAGAACGCTTGGACCAAGTAGTCCCAAGGGATCGAATACTTGAGCCATACTAGAGAGTATAGCCCGCTTGGTAACTGATTTGCAACAGCTAGGGTTCACTCTGTAACTTAGCACGTCCCGCCGAGTATCCCAAAAAATGCCGAGAGTTTTCTCCGTGGCGTCTTCCGTCAAAGAAATGGGCTCCACGCTGCCGCGATCTACACCAATGGCGCTAGCTACTTCACTGTCGTTGGATGCCCACTTTCGCAATTCAAACCCGTACCCCGACAAAGCGCTACTAATTTCGAATTGCGTTTTTATGGCTTCCGCCCTATTTTCAAAACCAGTCAGTAGGTCATCTACATAAAAATCCCGGCTAATTCTTAATGAGGCCTCTGGAAGCGATGCTTCGATTTCCTGGGCGATTTGTATCAAGCACCTAGTTGCTAGGTACGAGGCTGATTTAGTACCGTAGGTGACCGTTAATAATTTGAAGCATTTTACCGCTGAGGTTTTGTCGTCACGCCATAAAATTAATTGGTATTGCGTCTGCGAGGGGTCCACGAGGATTTTCCTATACATTTTGGCGCAATCTGCTTTCAGCACGTACTTGAATTGCCTAAAGCGACAAAGAATTGCAAACAACGACTGCTGGACCACGGGGCCCTTATGTTGAAGGTCGTTAAGCGATACTCCGGAGGAGGACGCACAACTGCCGTCAAAAACAACGCGATGTTTGGTCGTTGAACTGTCCTCCTTTATGACTGGCAAATGTGGCAAATAAAACCGAGGATGAGGAAGGCTCGCTTCGTCGTCCACCTTGCTCAAGTGACCAAGCGACTCGTATTCTTTGAGAAATGCGGAATACGCGGTTTTCAACTCGGGATTTTTTGACAATTTGTTTTCTAATGAATAGAAACGCTTTAATGCTATACCGCGCGAGTCTCCCAGCGATGGAGCATCTTTCCTGAAAGGTATGCTCACGATGAACCTACGCGGCTCCGACGACGCCCGTTTCGTAGTCGATTGAAAATGGTCTTCGCAAAATTTGTCATCAGCAGAGAGTCGGCCTGATGAACCGTACGCCCCCTCGATTTCCCAAAATCTCTGAATGCCGTGCTCGATGCCGGTTACACTTAAATGAACTCTATTTGAACGAATGAGCGCTCGATTTTCGACATTCATGTTTCCGCCTAAAACCCAACCAAAAAGAGTTTTTGTTAAGAATGGCTTCTCTGGGCCCAATTTCACCTGTCCCTGACAGAGCACTTGCCAAAAGACATTCGCGCCTAATAAAAGATCAATCTTTCCCGGTGTATTACAATCTGAATCGGCTAGCACAATGTTTGGTGGGATCTTCAAATCCCTCAACGAGAAAGCAAGGGCCGGCAGAGGGTCCGTAATTTTGTCTAACACAACACAGCTCAAAATGTCCTCGTACTTCCCGTTGCGGGAGCGGATTCGAACGTTTGCCCTGAATTCAGCGTTCAGAGCCCTGGCACCAACACCCGACAGTGAGGTGATATTACCTCGTTTCTCAATTTTCAAATTTTGACACAAGTCGGCGCTAACTAAGTTAAGTTGGGATCCGGGGTCCAAAAGAGCTTTTGCCCGGGAAAATGACCCGGAGGATCCTTCTACGAATACGCTAACCGTGGACAATAAAACTTGCGCTGGCGCCGCGATTGCAGGACGGCTACAAGCTGCTGAAACGGATGCGACGGGTGCCTCGCTCGAGGCGACGGCCCCGACCTCCCGTGCGTAGCTGCTGGTTTCTGGCGGTCCAGGACGCGGCGACGGAATATTTTCGTGCGCGTCGCGCTTTGGACGCAAACACAGTAAAGTATGGTGCTTTTTTCTGCATACGCGACATCTCGACGATGTGCATTTTACCACGAAATGTCCGGGCTTGAGACAATTGTTGCATAGTTTCAAACGACGCGCCTCTTCGATACGAGCGTTAACCGACAATTTTGAAAAAGATTCGCAAGCGCTAATCGAATGATTACTATTTTTGCAAAAATCCCAAGAGTGATTACCTTGCTCTCTGGCTACATGAGCGCGTGCATGACTTTTTTGCTCGGATCCCTGATTTCCCAAACTCGAACCTATTTTCGCAGCTTCCAGCGAACCTAATAAGTGACTTTTGCTTTCTAAAAAATCTAACAACTCTCGCAAAGTAGGAAATTGTCCGGCATGTTTGCATAATTCCCAGTCAGTCTGCATTGCTGAGCTGAGCTTCGAAACTATGATATGTATTAGTATGGTGTCGACTGTGGGTTCCCCGTACGCCTTTAAAATTTCCAAAATTCTAACTACACTATCGAGCAGCCTTTGAACAGACGAATGTGAATCCTTTTTTACGTTCTCTAAACTGAATAACGCATTTATGTTTGATTTTACTATCAGTTCCTTATTTTCAAATCGCTTGACTAGGATATCCCAAGCAATGGTATAGTTATCGTTGGTAACTTTTAACGACGAGATTGAACTAGCAGCTTCTCCCTTAAGGGAAGAAATCAAATAGTAAAATTTCTGAACGTTGGTCAAATTAGCGTTGTTATGAATAAGCGACGTAAAGGAGTCATGAAATTGAACCCAATTCTCGAATTTCCCCGAAAATGAAGGCAAATCTAAGGGTGGTAATCTTAATCCAGCGAGCTCTCCTGAAGGGCCACTTTGCAAAGAATTTTGACCTAGATTCGGTTTTATACCCGGACTGATCTTATTTTTTGATAAGAATTCCTCGACTGTGCTACTAATCTCGCTAAAATGAGTCATAAAAGAGTCGAATTCATTGAAAAGTTCATCAAAGTGTTCAGCGTCGGCCTCCATTAGGCCCTCCATTGACTTCTCATACTCATCCAACAAATTTTGGAAACAACTAAACTCTTTTGACAAGCTGCCGACCTCGTGAGCCTTCACGGGGCTGGACGAAGAAATTCTATGAAATAGAGTTTCGAAACGATCTACTTTGGCTTTTATGAATTTGCAACGAGTGGTTAAAGCACGAGTTTCCGACATGACCGCTGATGTCGAACGAGTTTCCACCATGACTGACACAAGCAAAAAACAACACTAAACGAAGGTGTAATGGAAAAGGACTTACTTTTGATTTGAGAACGCAGTAACTTCTTGACGAACAGAAAACCAACCCGCTGCCGATCGCTGCCGCTTGACGTGGGACCTGGACTCGGTGTAAGCTCTCGATGGTTGAATTTCCTGGTGTTGGCGAAGCTTCTTGACGCTCTCCGACGAAATGATGTTGGAACGATTGCATCCACCAGCTACTGGAAACTTGTACACTCGTGTTTTTTAGCTTCTTCCAAATCCGGCTCGAAGGACCAATGTTTTTTGTACGATTAACTTGATAAGAGGCTTCCACGAATGGGGCCCCCAGTTAATCCACTGCGAATTCCGGTTCAATGGGATTGCCGGGAACTGCCACTTAATAACCCTAACTTGGGTTCAGTTAGTTGTTGGAGTGAAACAAGACTTAACAAACACGAGTATATTGAGTAACAACGATTACAAACGTCACTGATGGACCGATGGTATTTTACAAAAGCTTCAACTGTTGTGACACGCTTGGATTGGCCACGCGAAAATAGCGAATTGCGCGTAACCGTAACACAAAACAACCTGGAAACGTCTTTCCCAGGGAGTTAGAACGACCGCAACCCAGCACAAAGCCTAGCTGAACTTGCTTACTCGAGGCTCTGAATCTAACTCACTCTGAATTTACAACGAGGCGAACTCGCCAATTCAAGGAGGGGCAAGCTCAAACACTATTGGCTGAGGCGATCCTGCGTAGCCAATCGGAGCGTCGCACGTAGGAATAAATACTTATTCTAAAAATCTTAATGCTAAGCTCTCTCAATGAGGCAATTGAAAGAAATCCATAAACCCATGATTCCCAAATATGCTAAGTCGGCTTACGTTCTATTAGAAAATGTATCCATCCGCTTAAAAGCCATTAAGGGAAGCTTACAAATTCCTTTCCAACATTAACAGAGGCAAACAAATACGGCAAGATGCAAACTTGACTTTACCACGACCTTTGAATGAGATAAAACAGTTATGACTTGAATTACGTGATTAATTATAATCAAAAAGGTTTTGATGCACGCATCTGTGTGAATCAAACAGAAGCCTAATTGCCTAATTTGAAATAGACGATAATTTTAGACCAGCACTAAACCTCATTAAGAATTCCTCACCCCCAAAACACGTTTCATTAGTCCGGCGACGAAAATGTTTCCTGTTAACCGAGAGTTCAACTCGATAAGTTTCTGGCTGCATAGGATCGGCTTCCCATTGTCATGTCAGTCCTAAACCGCAGAAAATTGTATGTAACTATTCAGTTTAAGTCGTAACCAAAAATATGTCAAAGTTACAAGTTTAAGTGAACCTATGAAATTTAATCTACCGTCAATAACTTCATAAGAATGTAGTAAGAAAATTTAATTACCTTTTCAGTAGTAATATTAAAAGGGTATATTTTGTAAATGTCATTTAGGGTTTAATGTTATATCGCATATATGTGTCAAATAATGGGCCTTTCTTATACTTTGGAAATGTGAATTGAGTTATCCGATAAATCATTTAACAACCAGTATTCGCGAACAGAAATAGGTTAAGAAGGTATGAAGAGCTCTTTACATTTATCTTACCCATATGCGCAGAATTTCATGAAAAGAAGGGAAACCTTTCTATTAAACTGTGTGTCATTTATGAACTGCAATAGTAGATAAACCTGTTTATATTAAACTTATAATTAATTAATTAATTAACTTAACTTATAAATTACATGATTGGATGTATATGTATATATATATATATATATAAATATATATATATATAATAAAAAAATAACAATTTAATAAAGTTTTTTCCGCCCAATACTTCTTTCTTTGTGTGAATCTAAAACCTTTACGTGAAAGTGAAGTAAACAAAAATCCCACATTTATCATACCCGTATCGTAGCCGAGGATTGAGCTAGTCGGAGTTATTTGAGCCTACTAAGGTAGGTTGCAATAGTTGGTACATGATCACGAATATTCTCAATTAGAAGATCATTCTGAACACATTTGTTTTTGGTTTCTGATGCACTTTCCGCGTTTGTTACTTCTGTGATTTGTAAAAGCAATAAAGACAGTTGTAAATTGCGCCCCAAAGCGGTTTTATGGCATGCGCCCTGCAGAGGAGGCGACCAATTGTTCGCCGATATATTCTAATTGTATATAAAATATAAGCAATATGTATTAAAATTTAAATAACGACGAGAGGCTACCACTCAATTCTATTTTGAACATATACGTCACATTTCATGCAACGACTCGTGGCACTCCAGCATCACCCTAGGATTCAGGCGCCCTTGGCAAACCGCCTCGATACCAAGTTTCTACGCGTCTGAACACGAACATCTATCTTTACTGGGGATCAATATTTTTTTATTTCGAGGTAATGATTGTGCAGTGGCGGTTCAAAAACGCTTATTACTGTAACATGCAATATTGCCGCAAGTATTTGGTTTCAGTTTAAAACCCAAAGGGGTTAGAATCTATTCTTATTTCGTTGCAAAAACTTCAGCAGTAAACAATATTACACCATTCGTTATTAAAGTTTGGAGTGTGATAAATGTGTTGTAACAAGATCCGTGCTCCATTTTTTGTCAAGCATTCAAGGGCAATTGTGAAGTTCGTCCTTTACTAATTCCTTTATTCTCAATTATCCGACGTGTTAATTAAAGCAACCCAAATAACGTGCCAGTTATCGATTGTAATTTTATTGCGTTAATAGAAATACCTTGTTTTGAGAGTATATATTTTACGTTCTTTTCTAGACTGGCAGCTATTAATTGTAAGAAGATGTTTAATAGTTTGATTTTTTATTATACGGGGTGTACCAGAACCAATGCACAAACGTTATGGGGTGATTCCCGAGTTCAGTACAAACCGATTTAACATTCATTGCCCATACATCTTTACTTTAATAGTATCGCTCTTTCATTTGTATATTTGTAGGAAACCAAGTAGACATACTTTTTCTTCTGGTTCAAGAAATTTTGTTATTTTTTATTATTTTCATGTCCAATTTCCGAGTGCCTAAAGCTGCCACATTGTCTTCATGCGCAAGGTTTTGTATTCTGCATTTTTATATTTTATATATTTTACTATTAATTAAAACGTTCAGGACACAAAGGTCGAACAAGAGAGATAAAGGTTAGAAAATTGATTGATCTTTATACAATGAGCGGGAGAACTGTGGGGACACATATGGAAAACTTTTGTATTATTTATTTATTAGAAAATTGTATTCTTCGTAAATGCTTTTTCTCAAACTAGAAATGCACTTGCCAAAATTTAAATCTCTTCTTTCGTAAAGGTTTGAACATATGAAATTGGTTCAACAATAAAGTACACCTATTTTCAAAATACAAGAAATTTTTGTAAAAGATACTTAGAATTAAAGAAAACAATTTTTATTGGTTTTTAAATTAGTTATACCATCTTGTGTATTACGGAAAATGAGACACTTCAGTTAACTTATTATCGGATACAATAAGGATGAACTGTCGCACTAAGTGTCGCTCACTTAGCAGCCTGATAATTATTAATAGAAAATAATGCCAAACCATTTCATTGCTTCTGTCCAAAGTAAAAAATACACGTGTTTTCTAAATGTTAGCAAACGATCCGGAAGTCAATAAAAATTCAAAGCAATTATAATTTTTTATGTGTCCGCGATGCTTCTTGAATTTATGGAAGCCTTCGATTTGTGTAGTTCCGTGGATTATTACTTGATCCAGTAAGTCAACACCAAAGCTGATTTTTGCGTACAGATAGTGTAAATGGTATATGTTACGAACTAGTTTTATATTCTAATTTGTTTCCGCATAATTTCACACAATTGTCTATTTTATGGGCAAACAGAAGTTCGAACAGATTGAAACATTGTAACAAATATATATATAAATCAAAAACATCAAACACGAAATAATAAAAAGAACGAAACTTCAACAATTTCATTCTATGTGCCCCTTATAAATATTTGTTATGGTATTTTAATAATCATAAAAAAGAGTAATGGTTTTGAATTCTTGTGTATGTTCGAATCGTTTATTATATATTTTTGAAGATACCTGTGCTTTTTACGTTGGACACAAAAAAGAGATTTTTTTGCACTAATTCCGATTAACGTAATCTTCTGGTTGTTAAGTGACCAAACCTCAAGTTCGACAGTAAATCCTTATCGTATCTGAAAATAAGTTAGCTGGTGTAATTCATTGTCCGTATTACATAGGGTTGTAAAAAGAATAGGAATATCAGTAAAAACAATCAGAGTAGGTAGCTTTGGTTTCGTAATTGATACCTCCTTTCAATTGTAAACAATATTTTGAAAGATAAGGGTACTTTATTTCTGATCCATTTTCATATTTTCGAACGTCTCAAATATGCAGGAATTTTTATCAAGTATCCAATTTTCTAATAAATAGATAATAAAAAATCTATAAAAGGATTTACCCAGAACTTCCTTCGTCGACATTGTTACACTAATGGCCAGTATTATAAATGATGAATAAATCATTAGATAACTATTTGTTGAGTAAATTTACTTCCTCAATAAACTAATAAGCAAATAAACAAAAGCTCATCAAAATTTGTGTACTAATGAATAAAATGTCATAAGCATTAACGTTTTGATGCGCTTTTGTTTACTTTAACAACGAATTCAAATTAAGCTGTACGGATTTGTTAGCCGAATAAAATTATTTTCCATTTATAATACGCAAATCTACGGAATAAATTAATTTATTCTCAAAGTAACTTTTATTCAGGAAACAAAAAGTTTTATAATACCGAGCATAAATAATTTTAAAAATCAAATTAAGTTAGGAGTAAAAATATCGTCACGTTTCTAATCAATTAAATAAATTTTCAAATAAAAAAAATGTTACCGGTGGGCAAATTCGAACGGCAGGCGGACCGCGTATGCAGTCCCAACGTTTTGTGGGAAATTGCAAGGGAACGGGCTATTTCTACCTGAGCTAGGGAACACCGACCCTTCGAATTCCTGCGTTGCGTCTATATTAAGTAACGCACTAATTTGTTGCTTCTTTTTGTATTGTACAATATTTATTCTGTATCTATTGGTGCCAATTTTTAGTCAAAATAAAGCCTGCGCTATGTTCAAATTATAACTTTTATTTATTGCTAAGTGAAATAAAAAAAAATATTTTTATTTTTTAATGTACTCACCCTGTATATATTTGTCTGAAATTCTCTCCGTGTCATGCCAGGTAGATATATAGTGTGTGTGCAAAATATTGTCTTTCTCCGACAAATAGTTTTTGAGTTATACCGCTAACAGGGAGACAGAATTAAGAAATCCTGTTTTTCGTCATCTAGGGACACTGCAACGTGAAGATCTAAAGAAATCTCAAAAGGTGATTTTGTCGGAATTACAATACTTCCTTCGTCTTTTAGACGAGGTAAGTAAAAAGAATCGTGTGTGTAAATGTATGATAGACACTGTATATAGGTAAAGTAGCACCAAAGAGTACTATATTTATAAAGAGAAGCAGCGCAATTCTAACATTAGTATCAATGTAATTTGGGTTGCATATCTGTATTTGTTTGGAAAATTGCACATTTTAGTCGAAAACGCCCAGGCAGTCCATTATACAAAGGAATTTTACCTGCACACCTCAAATTCCACAAGTAGACAGGTCGTTATCGTCTTAAGATTTTACAGTGTTGCAGCAAGTCCAAAATTCACACTTGTAAACCAAATTGTTTAGCTTTCTACCTACTTGTAGTTGATTCAAGCAACACACTTTAAATTTGATTTCTGAATGCAAACGTATACATTAAAAAATAAAGTAGTTTCTTTACTTTACAATCACGATTTATTTTTTTACATTTATGAAAATAAACAATAATCAAAGAAAAATTATTAGTTGGTAATAAAGAATGTTTTATAGCGGGTGTAGCATTGAAAAAAATGAATCTAGAAAAAAAGCCGCCTAAAAGAAGCGTTGGAAAAAGGCAGGTTGAAAAAAGCCGAGGGAAAAAAATCCGATAGGATAAATATTTATACTAAATAAATACTTCAAACAAAGAAAACAATCAATTGATCCACTACTAAGACAGCATAGAATTACTAAAGAATTGTGAAGTTTCATTTATTTTAAATCCCAAATTAACTACAACTACAATAATGTCTATAAACTTCATTTTATGTCAGAAGACAAACTGTTGAAATACCTACACGAAAGTTGTATTGATTCAATCTTTTTGGAGGAAGTATTAAAAATATTGATCAAGCTAGCAATCATTTTTGGAATCGACTTTTTTGCACCGGCTTTCTTTCCGACGGCTTTTTTTCGCGGCTTTTTTGCCCTACTTTTTTACCGCAGCTTTTTTCACTGCTTTTTATTCCGCCTACCGAAAAAATTTCCCTATGAAATCCAGTGTTAATTATTCTACATTTATACTAAGCATTCTGTATTTATCAGTTCATGTTTTCATTAAAAGAGTAAATAATAATAAATTAAAATTGGATTTCCTATGGCAACTTTTTCAATTCTACAGGCGGTATTATTATAATAAATTTAACAAATTTAAACATTATTTAAATGTTTCGTTTTTCTATTTAGAGTAGTTATTTGTTTTGTCGCCCTTAAATCTTGTGAAATGCATTTAAGGCATTTATACAGTTTACACTTAATTAAATGTTGAATTAAAAACAATTTGTGTTCTTAACACACATCTTCTTCTCGTAGCCACTCTGGCACTGAACTTTTCAGTTCATCTAAACTAGTTGCAAGAAGTATTGTTTTGAAACTTGTGCACGATTGTTTATTTTTAAAATAGTCTTCAAAGTGCTTAAGTACTATTGTCACTACTTTTATTATAATATTAGATGGTACTTTCAGATGAGCAATAACTTCTCCAGCAGCATAATCTTTTTCAACCAAAAAAAGTCAGCTTTACTTATTGAAGTATCACTGCTACACATATTGATACACTGTTTACAGTTAAAGCGCTTTAGAGTTTTATGAACTACATAATTGCCAACATAAACAACTGCACAAGTCTCTAATTTTGCACACGCGGAATCGTATTCGCAAATGTCTTCAGCAGTGTTATTTTCATAATTCGCTTCTGAATGTGGAGTTTATTCAATTTGCTCGTCTGGTGCTGGTGCATCTTCATGGTAATCTACAAAATCTTATTCGGAAGGTTGAATGTCTACCACGTTGACAACTTTATCTTCATCGACTTCACAATTTGAGTTTTCGGTAGGATGCTGCAGTTTCACAAGCATATTGAGCTGAAGAGCCTGGTGGAAAGCTTTAGCAGTGGGGTTAGAACAATTACCTCCTCTATATCTCATCGCCGCAAAAAGATTTTCCAGGGGGTCCTGGTTGAGCCTGCTAGTATTAAAAACTTGTAGCCCTCCTCTTTTAACTCTTTCCATAATTGAAGAACAGACTTAATTGATAAACCTAGACCTTTAAAACAGTAAATCCATTCCTTTTTCCTATTATTCGCTGTACAGGCTTGCCAGGTCTTAATCCACTCCAGAGCTTCTTTCAAATAATTTTCTGTCTTAAGCACCTTGATAGACAGTGCACACGCGTAGGGGTTCCGATCGTTTAACATACGACTATTTAAGCAATCGAACAATTTATACATTTTTTGTAAGAACTCGGCAGTGTTAAGTGCGGTGCTACTTTGTAGCTCGCCCGTTTCTACAGCCGTCTTTATGGTAGCACTCATTGTATTTGAAAAGACTTGAGTTGCAAATTTAACCCTCATTTGTTTTAAATGTATTGGGGTTAATATGAGCTTCCGTGATTTTTACGGCAGCTCGTGCAGTAGATAATTTTCTGTCTATTCTGTACGCATCCCCGATGTCATGCCATGAAATCTTCTTGCCCTCCACGTAAAAATAATTTTAAAGAAGATTGTTTCTTACGCTTTTGATTAAATATGGAATGTCATAAATTATAACAATTTTGGCATCATTCACATAAAAGTGCGTTTACGCTTCGGTAATGCCCAAGCTTGAAAATGCACTCCTGTTTGTGGCTGCTTGATCAGATGTGACAACGGGTACTTTAAGGCCTATCCCTTGCAGTGCACTTATGTTTTGAACAATAGGCCGCCATAAAGATTCGTGCTTGACTGCACCCGACGACAAGTAATAATTAATAGGAATCTTCCACTTCTGGAGTAGTCCTCTTGCCATAAAAACTAAAGCGTGGGTAGCAATTTTACTAGTACGTCCAAGATGACCTAAATCTTCGAAACCGTCAATGATATCTTGGGTTGAATTGTGCTCAAGACCTTTTTTCAAATGTATCTCATCCAACAATAGGACACACTATTTTTGATTATTCGACATAGCCTCTACCTTAACAGTTAGCTTTTTAAAAAGTTCTGTATTGGTACCGGTCTGTAATTGATTCAGTTGCAACCACGACACTATTGTTGATTTCGAAAGTAGTACGAATTTCAGTTTTCCTCTCATAAAAATATAGTGCTGGAGACTTATGGTACATATTCAACGCTAGTTCCTTTTCATCTTCAGTCCAGGGTTGATTAATTTTCTGAAAAAGTTGCATATTTATAAACACGCGAATACTTTTTGATTTGACACTCAGCACATCCAAATTATTCCCCTTCGTTGCAAATTTTTTCTTCATTCGAGTGACTATTGAATTTTTAGCAACTAGTTTTCTGCGTAGTTTAAAACTGTTTCGTGTAGCACTGAAGAATTGCGACGCTTCCTTGTTTTGGTAGTTGTGGGCATATCCACCATAGTCTATGGATAATACTAATTTCAAAAGAGTAACTTACAATAAATTATACAGGGTGTATTATCTCAGCTGTTTAGAGAATGGTGGGTTTAAAATGTGACATGTATAAGGCAAAGAATTTAATAAAAATTTCAATTGAAGTTTAATATTATAATAATAAAACGTTGTTTGCGCTAAACTGATGTTTTTAGTGCATGTCATTTGAACGCACTAAAACATTTCGCGCGTTTGGTACAAAATAGCTATTTTTGCAATAAGTGAGCGACATCAGTGGTTTTTTTTTGAAGCGCATACTCAAAAGTCAAACTGTGTAAAAAAAGTGACACTTCTCATATTAAAATCAATCAAAAAACCCATGTTTAACGGTTGTAGAATAGTAGGTATACAGGGTAACAACGTAAGCAGTTGCACCCACCGTTTTTTCTTTGCTTATTAAGCTAATCGAACAAAATTTGAAGCGAATGATATATACGTAGTGTTCCACAATTTGACGCGAATTGGGATTTTTTTATCATTTCCGGGTTAGCCGGAAGTGACCTAACTTTCTTATCTCAAATATAACACCATGTATGTTTTTACACTTTTAGAATCGGGATAAAATTCTGCGTATGTTGGGGTACTTCAATTGTTTTTCAGCAATTCCAAGAATTTTTCAAGTAAATTTTTGTTTTCATCAAGGGTGCCATGATGTGCATAAAATTGTTCCTGTGGGGTAAATCGATATTTTAAAACTGTTTTTTGAAATTTAAAGGCCACCTTTGTAATAAACTTGCATGAATTTCCAAAAAATTCATTTTTTTTAATTTGTTTATTTTGCTCAACACTTAACAATTAATTAGAATTTGAACAGGCAAATTTAATTCGTAGTGTTGATCAAAATATATAAAATAAGCAAATGAGGGAAATGTTTTTTTGGGAAATTAAGCAAGAGTTATTACAAGAACTACTGCGAAACATTTTATTACTTTGGTTTCGGAAGTATTTTGTTTCCATGTAATATCGTTTCTAGCAAATGACAGCTTTATTTCTCGGAAATAAAACCGGAAGCGGCTGCGTTTCGGATAAGATCCCGTAAACATGGCAGCATAAAAATAAAAAAAAATATTGCATTCTTTTGACTGCTTTTCAAAACTTCTTGTTGTGTCTAAATTGTACCTTTGATATAATTATTAAGATAAATAATTCAAGAAACGTCTAGATTTTTTATAAAAAAAAATAATCATTCGAATTATATTCGTGTATCCAATAATGTTGATGTAATTAACACGCTTCGCTACACTCCTCGCTCTTGAGGGCGTGGCAAGGGTTAAGATGGTGGCTTATTGGCCACACGTTCCCGTCTAGCTCAGCGGATGAGTGGGTCGACCAATGATGAGAGAGGCTGGAGAAAGCGCTCGCTTATTGGCTGAGAGAAATAATGGATGAGTCGGAGTACCAGTTTTCTTTTATTTATATTATTCTGTCCGGGCGGGGCACAGTACATATAGTAATAAACTAACAAATATTAAAAGAAACAAATAACAAATCCACACGTACTGACGCACCAATACAATGCTCAATCATACACACATTCAGCAATCATTCATACGAAAACGAGTGAGGCTTAAATCTAAATATACACTGAAACGGTCTCTGGCTTGAAGCGACAGTTCTGGGGGGGGGGGGACGGTACACTTGCCACTCGCGACGCGCGCGATTATTGTCCACGACACCGCATTGACTCTCCTGGTACACATGTGGGGGTGGGGAGAAGTCTGCGTAGTCCGTCCGGGCTACTGGGGGCGACGATGACGTGAGTGACGTCGGCGTCGGGGTATGCGCCGAGGTTCTTGCACCAGGGGCAACGGCGAGCGAAGGCGTAGGCGGGCGTTCCTCCGGGGATCCCGTCCGTCGGTGGAGCGGGCGGTGGCGTATCGGGGGCGGCGAGGTTCGAGCTGCACTTCGCGCAGCGGACGGCGATGGTCGTCCTCCAACCTGAGCTCCTCCCACAAGTTCTCGAACTCAACCTTCTCCGTCGGGCTGAGGAAGAAGGCGACTCCTAGTAGCTGGGGGCGGCAGGTGACTCGGAGCTGGGCTACGCGAAGCGGCGGGCGAGCTTCAGGGGTTACGGCGTCGTAGGCGGCGCGTCCGGTGGGGGTGTCTCCCGGCTGTCGTGTGCTGGGGCTGCTGGGGGACGGTGTCTCGGCGGGTGCGGCGACTTGGGCACCCGGGGAGTGGAGGCGCAGCCGAGCTTCGTGGAAGAGAGGATCCTGTGGGAAACTCGGTGGCGATGAGCCGAATAGGCGTTCCAGCAGTTCCTGAGGGCTGTAAGTAAACTAATGAGGATGGGGGCGGGAGGCTAGCTCGTACCTGAGAGAATGACGACGCCGTAGGCGGCGTTCCGGCCAACGTCGTGTCTGGAATGATCGTCCAAGGCTTACTTTGACTGCATCCTGGCTGTACCAATTTTGTGGCGTGGGGTCAGGCGATGCAGCGGCGGCGGCGAGAAGCGTTATGCTCGGGTGCGGCAGGACCTGGTGCACGGCGACGTACAGGCCGGGGATTGGGCGGTGACGCAGGCGGATTCTTCGGGCTCTGGCGGAGGCGGGTGCTGGATGCTCCTCCAGGCGTTGACGGCGAGGATGGCCGGCGTGGATAGCTGCAACCCGGACACCCTTTAGTGGTTACGAACAGAGCTAGAGTAATCACCAGGAGTCGCAAGGTTGACTTCTCTGAGCAGAGCTCGAACAGAAGGCTTTGTTGGGTAATTTTTGGCACTTTCTAGTGGCCGGAGGGCCTAAGCTAGTAGAGTGTTTGATCAAAGAGGAGAGCTCGATAAGATGCCCATTTAGGCCAGGGAAGCTCTTTTTATAGGGTTCCGTACTCCCACTGCTTCCTTCCGGCTGTAGGTTTTTTTAGAGTGGGATAAATTTCGTTGCTTCTGGGAACTGTTTGTTAATTTATTATTAATTTCGCGTTTTGCGCTCTTATTTTCGCCGGGATTTTTTTTAATGTAGCTCACTGGATTCCTGACGCGAAGGCGCTTTTTATGACACCCAACTCGACTATCTTACTCTTACTTCGCCGGTGTTTTTTTTATCCGGTCGCGATATATGTATCTAATTAATTTTCGTGTTTTGTCGATGCGATCTAGGTCGCAGACGAATTCTCTGAGGGGCTCGCGTTTGAGATGCGTCTTAATCCTATTACCTGGCTTTAACGACCATGTCGGGCGAACTCCTTTGTTACGCTGTCTTTGTGGGAATTTTCCGACACGCGGCCGGATTTCGCCGAAGATCTACAAAATTATTTGCTTATAATTTTTCGTTTCTATTGGCTTCCGTATGAGTTTTAAGCTGCCATTGCTTTGTTAACCCGAACGACGGGTGTCCTGTTTATTTCTCGGGCTTTAAATTTTAATATTTCAAAGCTCGTGAAATTCCAGCTTCGTGTATTTCTTGTTTTTAAGTCACCGCTCCTGGTGTTGGATCGTTAGCAGCAGATAATGTTTAAAAGCCGATTATCCTTTCTTATCTTAATTAGCCGCGTTATCAAGCGTCTTGGATATTCATTATTTTTGCCGATTTGCTGTCTTCTAGGAATTTTGGCCATAGCGCACATGCGGGCCCTTGTCCCCGGGTCGGTTTATGTTTATTACATGCCGGCCTCGGCGAGCTATTTATGACTTTGGTTTGAAAACTTTTGGACTGTCGGCGTTTGCTATGAGTTCACGGGGTGGTCGTGATTTGTTTTGTTTAATTAAATTCAGCGTCGTTGGGACGCACCTTCTGCGCTAACATCTCTATGATGGTGGCTTATCCCCGCCCTCGGAGAGATTAGCGTAGGTAAATCGTATCATAATAAACAAAGGATTCAATATGAACATTTATTTAAACTCAAACCAACCAACATTAAAAAGGAACCAAGTAAAAATACGTCACCAGCAAGTAATTTTTATTATAATAAAAATTGTTTTTAGTACTATGCCAACTATATAATATTTAAATGTTTTACTTTAACAAATAATTATTTATAATATACCAAATTTTGACGGAATTCGTTTTCGCCAAAATTTGCTATAATATCGATAATATTTTCATTGTCTTAAGCATCATACTATTAATCTTTGGTTAAAGCAAGTTAAAGTAATAAAAGTATTTTGGCCTAATTTAAAATTACTAGCAATTTCGCATTTTATGACAACACGGAAACGCTGGACTTCTACAGGGAGCAAAAATATTACAGAAATCTGTAATATTGGCGCTCTCACAGGATGAATAAACTCTGATTAGTTCGAGTTACGCCTGCTTGAGGGCCCGACTCCGGGTATCCTAGCGGCCGTGACGATTATTGCGATACCTTATAACCCATAAGGCTAACTCTCTTTATAAATATAGTACTCTTTGGTAGCACTATAAGCCTTGAAGGCCATTGGCATATTGCACGATTTTAACCCGCTTTCTTCTATCTTTAGCGGCTTCTTTCTACTTGTTGATTTTTAGTCGATTCAGGTTTTGTCGATGTTCCTTTTTTCAATGGGCTTTGGCCTTTCAGTATTTGAGTTCCATACCTTGTAGAGTATCTTTTCGTTATTGTTAACGAATTGAAGAATTGGCGAGTGAGCCAAGGATGGATTGAAAAATTCAAGAAGGTGAACCTTATTATGCCGAAAGGCGGTGAAAGAGTAGAAGTGTCTGAAGATTTTTAGAAAACGTGTATGGATCAACTGAAATCTGCGAATGTAATAAGTTTTAAATATTTGCTGCATACATTTTACAACAGAAAACTTTGAAACAAAAATTGCATTACTCTATGTGCGAAAGGTTTTGAAGTTTTACTATGACTACAGTTTCGGCTTTATTAAAGACTGCCGTCTTAATAAATACAAATTGGATGTGTAATATCAGATGCATAGGCAGAAATGGAGCAGATGATTCTAAAATACATCTCCTCAAAGTAAACCACATTGACAAACGGGGAGTTATTATATTTTTAGCACTTTAGTTTTGACGCTGCTCGTGTTAGCAAGCTACGCTGCAATCGTTCTTCGTTAGAGGCATTTCCTAAACCTTTCTCAATGTTTTCATTTAATAGGATTTTCAAGCATCTACCCAACCTCACGATGATCTGCCTCGTTTCGCCTTTCCGTCGGATTTTCCTTGAACTATAAGCATTTTCATCTTGTCGACTCTAGTAATGCGGTGGAAGAACTTTAATACGCTACCATAAACGATGGTGGACAGTTGCACTTAATTGTGTATGGAAAGATTAGTTCTTTGTACCAGACTTATCTTGCTGTTGCATGGTATGTCCAAACCTTTCCAAATTCTAGTCAATTGAGTCATCATTCTTCTTCCCATCTGAATGTGGCGGCAGATTTCTGCTTCACAAGATAGTAATTTTTCAGCTGCCGCTGCTGTAAAGATAGGCGCAACTTAATTTGCTAGTTTTGGTCAATCTTGAATGCAGGACAAAGAAGGGGAGGTGACAGGGAGGCAAAATCCCCTCGGACAGTACATAATTCTCTCCCATGAACATTACTACATGTACTACAATGAGTAGTTTGTGGGGAAATAAGTATTTCGGTCTGAGTTCAACTCTGGTTTTGGCTTCTCCTAATATTTGTTTTTCTTCCTACCCACCATATTTAGTGAGCATTCCCATATCCGCCACCTGAAGAAGCGCACGATGTGGAACTACCAACCTATAAGTAAATATTCAAGAAGAAATGTGGTAACGCATTGAAGATGCAGCAGTTACTGTACTCCCAACACGAGTTATGGTTGGTAATAGCTGTAATATTGATATCACAACCAATTTTTTTTGTTAAAGTAATCAGATACTATGTAGGTAGAAACAAAGTAAAAACCAGCGGAACTTAGTACAAACATTTAGTAAACGCTATGTGCATATCAAATCGCCTCCAGCTATTTTCTAGCGGTAAACTACATTAGTTTGTCTAGAGTGCAACTTTAGCAAAGCTCTATGTTTTGAAAAGGCTATCAAAAACAAATGTATGCGCAACAAAAGACTTGAATGCCGTATCAGATATTATGTTATAGTGTGGGACAGAAATCTGTAAAACTGATCATCTGGATTTTCTCAGGCTGTTAAGAACTAAAAAAAATGAAATATATACATTTGGTAAATGTTTAACTCACTTTACAAACCTAAGTCGCAACTATTTGTCAAACAGTAAATACAGATGCACTCTGTATTAATATTTGACCTATAATTAAAGCTACGACATAGAGGCAATTAAAGCTGTATACTTGCACATAGTTGTAACAAAATATCTATAGGCATACTTATATATATATAACTTATAATTACATGTCATAGTGTATATTTTTCTACAAAATATATGCAGTAATGGATTAACTGAACGACAATTAAGTCTAGGCAGTTTAAACAGTTTAAAAAATCGTAACATTTCATTATTTATATGGTCCTTAAAAATGTATAATACGTTTAAATATGTAATATGCTTTGATGATTTGAGCTTGATTGCGTAATAAAGGAAGTGATAAGTATATCGATATATTGATGTTCCCCAATTTAACAATTTATTACAAGCGAAATTTAGTAGCATATTTCAAACTAAACGAAAATCTTTAAATCAAGTAGAAACCAATTACATTTAAAAACATCTGTACTTTACTCAGAACTACCCTCGTAGACGCTGTGATACTAAATAATTTTAGAAATCAGGGAACCAGGGATAAAATATCTTCACGATCCTAATAATACTGAAACAACAGAAGGACACGATTGGTAATGCAAATTACATCAATTTTTAAACAAAAAAGCTGTAAAGGACTTTACTCAGAACTTCGCGTACAAGCGCACGTTGTAACAATAAACAATTTTAAAAATCAAATAAAAATGGCAAATCTGTAAAGAGATTTACACGGAAATTTTATCACGCGAATTAGATCAATTTGCAAATAAAAAAATCTGCAAAAGGCTTTATCCAGAACTTCCCTCGCCCGAATTACATCAATTTGCAAATTTAAAAAAAAAGTATCCCGCTGGGGTTTGAACCCGCGGCACCTGCATAGTGATCGTAACCGCATCTCCGCAGCGGATGTAACTGCAGCGAAATTCCAACTGCGCCATCAAGCCTTCTAGAAATAAGTGCGGCGCGCGCCTCTCTTGAACAGAACAGGCTTATTGTTGAAACGTTTTTACTCTTTTGTAACATTATCCTGTATCGGTTGAGTCTTATTTTCGGCAAATGTAAAGCTTCACCTATGTGAATGTTATTACTTCCTTCTATTTCAAAATTTATCCAAAAATAAACAAAAATTTATTTTTTTAAGGTGCTCATCCTGTACATATTTGTATAAAATTGTACCGGTTTCATGCGAGGTAGATATATAATATGTATGAAAAATATCGTTTTCCTCTGACAAATAGTTTTTGAGCTACACTGCCGACAGACAGACACACGAACGGAAGGAATTAAGAAAACCTTGTTTTCGTCATCTAGGGACCTTGAAACGTGAAGATCTGAAGAAATCTCGGAAGGTGATTTTTTTGTGATTACGATACTTCCTTCGTCTTTCAGACGAGGAAAGTAAAAATAGTCAACTGGGATTCGAACTCGGAGCTCCCATGCGAATATTTCGAGGCGGGTTTCTAGTCTGCCGATAGATTAACTGAGCCACGAGCGTGCTTGAATTAGATTAGTTTCTATTGATTTATAAAAAAAACATATTATTTTGTCCTATATGTGATGTTTACCCTGTATCTGTTAGGTCTGATATGTGCAAATTATTACTCTTATATTATGCAAATAAAACAAACGGAGGTCATGACACCAAATATTTTGAGAAATCAAAGGCAACTAGGGACAAAAATATAGTAACGTTCTTAATAATAGTCGAACAATAAAGGGAAACACTTAGTAATTCAAATTAAGTCAATTTGAAAATAAAAAGTGTGTTCTAGACGGGACTCGATTTCAGCGCGTATGTTTTCATGGTAAATGAGCACGCCAAGCGCATCGCACCCGTCGATCCTACTCTGCTACGAAAATGTGCCTAATAATGGCGCGCAGCGATTGCATTATAATGAACAGCTTATTCTTGCCCATCTGTGTTTTTTTACAATAATTACCCTGCATCTGCTGGGTCCCGTTTTTTCCAAGTGTAAAGCCTAAATTATGTACAAATTAATACGTTTATCGATTCCTCAGTTATAGCAATAATAGACAATGTTTTATTTTTTAAAGGTGCTCACCTTGTATATATTTGACTGATTTTTTTTTCGTTTAATGCCAGATAGATATATAATGCGCATGCAAATAATAATCTTCCTCCAACAAATAAACAGACAGATAGACGGACAGACAGACATAATTGAGAACACCTGTTTTTAGTTATCCAGAGATTCTGAAAGGTGAAGATGTGAAGAAATTTCGGAAGGTGATTTTTTTCGCGATTATAAAACTTCCTTCCTCTTTTAAACGAAGGAAGTAAAATATTTTCACGTTCCTAATAATACTGAAACTATAAAAGAAAACACTTGGTAATGCAAATTAGATCAATTTCAAATTAAAAAAACATTATTGGCGATGGAATTCGAACTACAGCGCTTGCGAACGCGAATTTAAATCTGTCGTCTCATCCACGGGCACATCGAGGACCTCACCCGGCTTTGCGCTTTGACCTTACCCTGTACCTGCTGGGTCCCATTTTCCTTAAGTGTAAAGCCTGACTTATTATTTTATGGTGCTCACCTTGTATATATTTGTCTGATATTTTCTCGGTTTCACTTCCGCTAGCCACAATCTCCATGCATAATATCGTCTTTCTGCAACAAATAGTTTTTGAGTTATACCGCCCATAGGCAGACCAACAGACAGATACACGGAATTAAGGACACCTGTTTTTCGTCATCTAGAGACCCTAAAACGTGAAAATCTAAAGTAATCTCGGAAGGTGATTTTTCTGGATTACAATATTTTCTTCGTCTTTTACATGAGGAAAGTAAAATGTCAAGAGGAACTGGATGAAATTGTTAGTAAAGAATCCCCTCATTTTTGATACGGAAGCTTTTTAAAAAACGCGCAGTTCATGGGCAGCACATCGGAGATGTGTAGTTAATTTTTGTGTTTATTTATGATGAAGAAATCACTAGTCCTCCACATGTAACATTTGAGTAATATCGGTCTTACACAGAGCATCTCAAACGTTTTGGCACACTGTCCCATTTTCAAAGATAATTTTTCCAGCGCACCCTAATCAAAAGTCATTTTCTCAGCTAATAATGAAATTATAAATGTAACTGTGTGTGTAATTTTTTACTGTAACAACATAGAAATGTTTGGAAATACAACTACTCGAAACTGCAATTCTAACTCTGTTTGTTAAAATGAAATAAAAAAAATGGCACATAAACCCACAAGATTGCTCATTGTTATTAGCATAATAAAAACAGAGTGCGTCATTAGGAAAATAACAATAATAATGCGTATTTAGTTGACATTGCTAGATTAATAGGTAAACATTTTTACTTTATTGGTATTTTTAATGGACGCTGATTAATGTGTAATTTCACCATACTTAGATATTTGCGCATTTCTTGTTAAATGGGGGTGTATAGATTCTATTTGTTTTTTTTCAATATTATAAGGGTTTTTTTAGATTATATCTAACGGGTATTTCAATAGCAACGATCGAACTTTAACAGTTGGTAGTAACAATGTTTGACAAGCGACAGTTGTCAAATTTTACGGCTAAACGAACCAAGTGTCACCATTTAACTATGGAAAGATACACACTTGAACAACGATTGCAAATTATAAAATTTTATCATGAAAATAATTGTTCCGTTCTTGCAACTTTTCGTTCGTTAAGTGCAATTTATGGTCGGAATAATCGTCCTACAGAATGCACAATTCGACGCTTAGTTTGAAAATTTGAAACGAAATGCTAGATCAGTAGGAAATATTGCTGCTGTGCGAGCCAGTGTTCAAGAAAATCCAAAACAATCAATTAATCGTGGTGCTCAAGAACTTGGACTTTCTTCAACTTCAACGTGGCGTATTTTGCGTCGAGACTTAAAGCTTCATCCCTACAACCTTCAGTTAACTCAAGAACTGAAGCCCAACGATCATAGGCAACGCCGTACATTCGCCAATTGGACTCTGGAACAATTAGAGCAAGATCCTGCTTTTGGACGAAACATTATTTTTAGCGATGAGGCGCATCTTTGCTTGAATGGCTTTGTCAACAAGCATAATTGCCGAATTTGGGGAGATCATAATCCAAGAGAGATACACGAGCGTCCAATGCACCCCTAAAAAGTGACTGTTTGGTGTGCATTTTGGTCTGGCGGCGTCATCGGCCCTTATTTTTTCGAAAATGAAGAAGGAGCTGCAGTTACTGTTAACGGTGAGAGATATAGGGAGATCGTTACCAATTTTTTTTGGCCTAGATTAGATGCTATGGATCTAGAGAACAAGTGGTTTCAACAAGACGGGACTACATGCCACACAGCAAGAAACACAATGAATTTTTTTGCTTGAAAAGTTCGATGGTTTTCTTATTTCGCGAGGCGGTGATGTAAACTGGCCACTAAGGTCGTGCGATCTTACCCCCTTGGATTACTTTTTATGGGGATATGTGAAATCCCAAGCCAACCAACCCAGAACAGTCCAAGCCCTAAAAGAAAATATCACTCGAGTTATTAGGGATATTGAACCCAAAGTATGTGAGCGCGTCATCTCCCAGTGGAGCTCCAGAATGCGCGCCACACAAAGAAGTGGTGGCGGCCATTTGGCCGATATTATCTTTCATACATAATGGTATTAAATGTACTTTCGTAATAAAAAAAGTTTTTCACGTTATCACATACACAACTTGTTTTATTTTAATTTAAAAATCGATCGCTCTTATTGAAGAAACCCTTTGTAACAGTTGTAGATCAGTGTTGAAAGTGTATAATTAATTCAAAGTAAAAATTATTATCGTTGTTATAATTTTTACTTTCTTCGTATAAGACGAAGGAAGTATAGTAATCGCAAAAAATCACCTTCCGAGATTTTTTCACGTTTCAGGGTCTTTCGATGACAAAAACCAGGTTTTATAAATTTCATCTGTCTGTTGGCGGTATGGCTCAAAAACTATTTCTTGAAGAATGACTATATTTTGCATGTAGATTATATCTCTATCTGGCATGAAACCGAAAAAATATATACAGGGTGAGTACCTTAAGAAAATTAAGTTTTGTTTATTTTTGCATTAACTGAGAAACAGATGAACGTAATAATTTGCACATAAGCCAGGCTTTACACTTAACAAAAATAGGACTCGACAGATACAGGATAATGTCGCAAAAGTGTGAAAACGTTACAGCAATAAGACCGTTCTGTTAAATACAGCCGCGCGTCGCACTCGTACCAGTGGGGCTGCATGGCTCACTGTAGAATATCGATGCGCTTACAATCGCATACGCAGGTGATGTAGATTGAATTACACTACCGGTAACTTTTTAAAAATAGATAATTGTTGTAATTTGCATAACCAAGCGTTTCGTTTTATTGTATCAATATTATTGGTCTTGTTATGATATTTTTAGAACTATTTTGCTTTGATTTTTAAAATTGTTTAGTCACTTGCGTGGGACGTTCAGAGTAAAACAACGTCCCTTCCATGATTATTCTCCGACCCGCTTTTCAATTTGTTTTATTTTCAAACTGATTTAGTTTGAATTTCCCAGTGATTTCTTTGATCGTTTCAGTACCATTAGGAATGTTAAGATATTTTTCCTTGTTTTTTCAACATATTTAGTGTCACAACTTCCACTTCTTTTATTTGCAAAAGATAAAAGTAACAATTTGCATATAGCCCGGCCTTTATCATTGGCGAAAGTGAGACCTAATAGATACAGGGTAAACATCAGAAATGGAACAGTATAACACAGTATCTTTATAACGCAGCAAAAACTCATCGTATTTGAATGCACCCGTGGCTCAGTTAATCTAGCGGCCGACAAGAAACTCCCGTCAGATATTCGCCCAGAGCTAGAAGTTCAAATCCCAACGGACTACAGTTTTTTATTGGCAAATTGATCTCATTTGCGTGAGGGAAGTTCTCTGTAAACCCCTTTACAGCTTTTTATGTTAAAATAATTTTTGATCGTGCGACTGATTAGGGGGCTTTACCAACAGTATATGTTACTTTAATAAGTGTTTTTTCCTTTTCGGGTGGTACCGTAGTAGGTATACTAAATAAGTCTATAATATAGAAAGCACCGGATTGGCTTGTCAATATACTTTTATTATCAGCATGTGAAATTGGTATAGCGCGTCTATAGGGCGTTTTTATATGAATGGGAAAGTTTTTAACTCTTCGTGGTAAATAATTTATAGTCAAATTACATTCTTGTAGTTTAGGTGACCAACGGATTAATTTATAATATGGTTCGTGTACTTTTTAAGGCATAATCAACGGATCTATGCTCCTATATAGGAGGGATGTTTAATAAATAAGGTGCTTGGCCCTGACGTGGGTGGAATAATGAAATGGAATTTATTTATTTTTCAATATAATCTTTTCCAAAGGTTAATATACTTTTTACATCTTGAAATTAATGAATATGCCATAAATTTTTTTTCGAGGCCTTTCCTTCAGCTGAAATCTAATGCAAACTAAAACGAAGTTTAGGGTACCTAGTGAAATATTTGACTCTACTAGGATTGTCTGATAGAGTATCAATAAGGAGGATAGATATTTGTTTTCGGTTGTCCGTACATTGAATTTTCGGTAATCAATTACGATTTTTGTTTACTGGAGGTGTCTCATTTCTGTGGCGCAGACTAAATGGTAGAGTTATAGAAATGTTTACGGTTTGATTATTTCTTTGTGTAAAATTTTATTACTGTGTACTCTTCACTGCCTCTGTATGGACATGGGGGCAACGGGTAACGTCGTATATTCTTTTTAAGGAAACTTTAGTTTTTCAATTTTTACAAATTACATTAATTTAAAAAAAATCTAGTTTAGTTTTTGAAGGATTGTAGTAAAATGGTGTGATGGTACGTTAGGTTTACATGTGTATCCATTTTTAGTCTACTCATCCAGTCAAATTTCAAAGTATGTCAGATCCGATAAGAGGTGCATACCTACTCTGGATCAAAATCAGATTGGTAACATGTATAACCTTCCCCAGACAGCAAGCAATATTTAGATAATATTAATTTTACATTTCGGTAATATTTGTAAGGTACAAATCTGATTTAAATATTTGCTAGCTAAAACTAAGATTGTATTAGCATTACATGAAATCTACACAAAATATTTGCCAAAAACATTTCTAAACTATTTGTGTAATAATTTCATGGCATTATTGTAAGATTAGTGATTGGGAAACATGTATATAATATTGTATTTTAAGGTGCTTAAAATGTTAAAGTAACCCCAGAAATACATTTCAAAGTAATATTAGTTTAGCGAGATATAACAAAGATTATTCTAATATTTGGAAAGAAGATACCTACAATATTTCAAAAGGAACCTTGAAGATTGAGGAAATAAATATATACTGCTCAACAAATGAACTGGACCATTTGCATATATTGGTGCAATTTTAAAAAATATTTTCCAAAAGGACAGTCGTGGCATTTTTGGTAACCTTTGAGGATTGTGTCACTATAAAAAGCATTTCGTTTCATAATTTAGTTTAGATAAAACTTAGTCCATTAATAAAAAATTATCATTTAAAAATTTAGACTTTTGTCCAAATGTTGATAGCACATTGCATACAAAGTATGCAAATCGTTGGCAAAAAATTTTAAACATTTCGAGGAGACTCAAAAAACTATTAATTTTCTTTTTCTGTTCTGTCCCTTATTTTTGTTAAATATAGGTTTTTTGTAATTTTATTATTTTTTAACTTTATTAATATAATTTTGTTAATGATTCAGTTGATATTTGAGGACAGTGCAATTAAATATGAAGTATACTATAAAACAAAAACTTTTATTAGAAATTTTACGACATAATGTAACAAATACAATTTTTATGGGTGGTCCAGTTCACTTGTTGAGCAGTATATTATTGAATTTTTTTTTGAAATATTGCAAAACAGATTTAAATGATATTTGACGGTAATGTTAGACAGTTAAAAGAAATTTTTCTGGTTTATTTTTCAAGTACCTTTAACACCCACTTTACTCTAATACGGGCTAAAATTCAGTAAAACTGTTGTCCCATTTAAGTTGTTTATTACAATTATCGCTCTTAAAAGTGATATAAGATACAGTACAGTAGAGATTAAAATAGCTTGTAACAATTATTATTTGTTCAAAACTTGCAGCGCTTCCCACGTTACTTATCTTAATCCCTCGGATTCCTAGAAGAAAGCCTTGGACCAGATGTTCTTGGGGCACCTACGTATAGCCAAGAAATTTTGCGATAATCTATCTGCTTTTGAAGAGAATGCTTTTGTAGTGAATTACCATCTTGCGTTTCCAACAAGGAAGTTGGCCTTATTGTTTTAAGCGAATCGCTTGTTTATCAAATAGTGTTCGGTGAAATTGTTGTTGGTCTAAATAGGTAAATTAAACAGTGACTAACCATGCTTGCAGCCGGAAATCTTTTAAAATTGATGATTGGTGATTTGAAAATTGTGATAAATGACTTTGGAATTTGGATAACGGCTAATTGTATGTATAATATTATTGTATAGTGTTTTCAAAACAAAAACTGCAAAATTTGCATACACTACTACACTTCAATTTCATTTAGATTGACGAAACCAAATGATAAAAATTACCTGTGAACAACTAGTTGTCGTTATGAAAAGTCTGCGGCAGTGAATACAGCTATTTATTAAAAAACGGCTTTAAAAATAATGAAATCTAAGAATTTTTTCTATTTCAATGTTATATCAGGAAAGACGGCTGTTTCGCATATTTTAATTATTTTTACTGTATTTGACAAATGTGATGTGTTAATAAAACTCCTAAATTTTTTTTCAGGGTGATTTCCCACTGCCAGCACAGGGAAATTAGTGTTATTATTAATGATATTTAATTATAAATTGCAATGCCAATAAGTAAATCGGACTGAAACAGATAAAGATCTTTTACTATTATTATTATTTTTAATATTATTAATAATCAAGCCGAATATTCCGCGTGCATGTAAACTAGTTTGAATAAATTTTTACGATTTTCTATCAAACTGTTTTGCTCTGAATAAATATGTCTCGTAAATTTTTCGCCACAAAATCCCTTGTGCTATACACTCGGGACTTTTGTTAAGCGACAAATAGTCTTGCCAAATTTCTTAGCAAAAGAAAACGTCAAAATGTAATCGCTATTTTAATGCACTTATGATTCTGGATTAAAAATGGAGGGTAAGTTACCTCACACGCACTTAGGCCGCATTAAGTGGGCCCATTGTGCTACCTCCCAGCAGCTCTCCAAGTTGGGTATCACTCGAGCCATCCAACCCTTTGAATGTACTTAAGGACGACCGCAACTGGAGTGTTGCTAATTCTGACCATATCGGGCGAGAAGTCCCTCAACATGGATCCTCTGACTCTTGCGAGAGCTGGACAGTGGCACAGAACGTGTTCTGCTGTCTCGTCATCCTCGTTGCATCCGCGGCAGTTTGGGCTGTCCACCAGTCTCATCCTGTGCATATGTTGGTTTAGAGTACAGTGTCCAGATAGGATACCCACGACTAGTCGAAGGTTCCTTCGGGACAGTTGCAAGCAATATTTGACTGTCTTTGGCGAGGGCGCTGTAATAGCAACCCTTGCTTGACGACAGCTTTGCATGTTAACCCATCTTCGTATGAAGCTGTTTAAGGTTTCTTGATATAGCATAGAGCTGAATATTGTCAGGGATATAGGGATTTCGGGTTCTGGCCCCCAGAAAAGTTGTCCGGAAGCCAGTCTCGCAGTCTCATCAGCCTCCTCATTGCCGTAGTTACCGTCATGTCCTTTCACCCATACAAGGGAAACGACATTATTTTTTAGATATCCTCGAGAGCTTCACGGCACTGCAGTATTACACCTGAGGTAATTTTGCAACTGCCCAAGCCTAGTAAAGCGGCTCTACTGTCACTGGAGATACCAATACATTGATTCTCGATTTTCCGTTCAAGAATTGCTTTTGCACCATGTATTATTCCAATTACTTCTGCTTGGAAAACAGTGGCCATTTTGCCTAGTGGTATGCTTTGGCGGAGGTTCAGATCGTCAGAGAAAACTCCGGCACCCGTTCCGTGCTTTGTTTTAGATCCATCAGTAAAGATGGATATATCTATATGCTGGGTAAACCCGGCATTTTCATCGACGTTAAATTGTCTATCGAAGACATATTGTAGAGGGAGGTAGTCTACCATAGCGTCTAGAGGAGGGATCTTGTCGACGGCCTCATTCAGAATGCGGGTATGCCTGCCTCCCCGGCCTTCTGTGTGCCACAGCCCTTGGTAGCGCAGCCTCAAGTAATAATTTTTGATAATGAATAAGCCTTAAACTTTTCACACTCTCCATATATTGGTATATTCTTTTACTTTTAAATTTAAATAATCTAGTATTAAAAATCGTTTATTGTTCGTTTTTACAAAGTAAACCTTTATACAATGCTAAACTTTGAAGATAATTTATTTTATCTAGCACCTACTACTTTATTTAAGGGCTTATTCTATTATGGACCCTAAATCCTACATTAAATCATGAAGAAATATCTCTTGTAGTATTATAATATTGAATAAAATGTAATATATAAATATTATAATAAAATATACTTACTAAACATTAATAAAAACCGCTTTAAAGCAATGCATTTCCATTCCGTCAAGCAGGCTTATTGTCACCTAATGACGTCATGCGCAACGTCGTACGAAATTCGATCGCCGCGTGGGTTTATCTTAGTAATAGTAGTATCATGTGTAGCAATCGTCATTTTAATCTACACCAACATCTGTTAAAGTACACATTACTACCACACGAACTGATATTTTTAAAGAACTTGATTGTCACTTTTTTAATAAATTCTTGAATTGTTGGTGGTTGCAGCTCTTGCTGTAATTGTATATTTTGGACAAACCAAAAAGCATTCACTGCAATTCTAATTACCTTATTTTGAATAACTTACAGTTTTTTCTTAGGAGTCGTGGATGTATTTGCCCATATTGTTGATGGATTTATACATTAGTAGTGCTCATTCTATTCGTAGTGTAATTTTCGAATTATCAGCGGATGCAATAATCCAAGCATGGAGTAGCACTTATTCACTTTTTTACTCCTCTCGTCTAAAAGACGAAGGAAGTATTGTAAATGGGAAAAAGTTATTTTCCGAGGTTTTTCAGCTCTTCATGCTTCAGACTTCCTAGATGACGAAAAACAGGTTTTCTAAATTCCATCTGTCTGTCTGTCTTTTCAGTTGCCGTTATAACTCGGAAACCATTTGTTGGAAAAAGACGATATTTTGCGTGCAGATTATATTATTCCGATTATTTTTGATTTAACTGAGAAATAGATAAACGTAATAATTTACACATAGCTGAGGTTTTACTTTTGTAGCGTTTTTATTTGTCTTAAAGTGGAAACTTTAGCCTAACGTTTTGTTGTATTAACCTTGACTTTCCATTGATTGAACGATTTGCTTGAGTTGTATACAAAACCACCGATGTAGATTACCACCGATGTGGATTTCCTCCAATTCTTTACAACTGTATTGAACACTACCGACTGAAACTACCATCGACTTGGTTAACTACCGACTTTTAAAGTTTGTAACTAATATATGGTATGTCACCGAACTAAAGTAACACCGACTTGTTGTACAAACCGACTTGGGTTACCACGGATGTAAATTTACATCCGACAGGAACTACTACCGACATGAACAATCGCCGATGTGGACTACTACGCGCGTTTACTTCCAACCGTTTCGCCTTACTTCACTAACCGTTTTCCATATTTACTGGCAATTTCAGATAAAGATATTTAAAATAATAAAAAGATACGTTAAATTTCTCATTTAAAAGTAGCCCATATAAATGCGAAAACTGTCACATTTTGTTTGGCTGACGTTGTAAATAATTATGAAGTTTTACGCACCAGTGGACAGTCAACTGTGTAAAGTTTGGTTGTCGAAAACAAAATTTTAATTCCTTACCATTCTAACAACCACGATTTTAAATGTATTCACTGGGGTGGAACACGGGCAATATGACTCAACTGTTTTAAGAAAGTGTTTCGGAAAACAAGCGATTAAAAATTTTTCTCATAATTACTAACAATAAATAAACAAATTATTAGTAATAATTTAGAAGCTTGTTTATACTATTTTAGCTACTTTGCATAAAAATAATCAAAAACTTGACATTTTATAAATGTGACAATCTGTCATTTGCACGAGTGAAATAAAGGAGTCTGTTTAAATGTTTTTCATATAAGAAAAAACCATGCAAAACAGTGCACTATTAAGGTATCAAGGGTGCTATATGGATAATAACGCGCCGACGTGTACGTCGACCGAGGGCATCATTATCGAAAGGATTTTAAAATAAAAGTAAGTAATAAAATTAATATACAAATCATTTCAATATAATAATAACTACTAAGCTTCCAAAAAAATCATATATATTAAAAAATACGAAATTCTTCCAAACAAAATAACGCCATTGAAAATCCCACAAAACATTTCAAAACATAAACGGCAAGTCATATACTATGCACAATTCTAAATGTGATGTCCTAACCAACAATAAAAGATTCGTATCATCTACATCAACCTCATAACAACTAAGTAAGTTTATTTATATATTATATATATATTTATAGAAATTTCTCGTTTTAGAGATGAATAAAACAATAATAAATAATAACAACTAATAACCAAAAAGTGATGCTAAACTAAAACTGAAAGATAATATAAAAACTACAAAATGTAATTTTCTTATATGAAAAACGTTTAAACAGACTCCTTTATTTCATTCGGGCAAGTGACAGATTGTCACATTTATAAAATGTCAAAATTCTAAGCTTTTGATGATTTTTATGCAAAGTAGCTAAAATAGTATAAACAAGCGTCTAAGTTATTAGTAATAATTTATTTTATCTACGACCACTACTAATAGTAGGCCTTTTAGCGCTAGCTTATTTCACTAAAAGTGACGTTTTATAGTTTACCGTGGTTAAAGAAATCAGCTGTTTACTTTTAGCACATGGGCTAAAAGTGAAGTGAGGTTATAAAACTACAATTTCAAACTGGAAGTGAAGTTGTAAAGTTATTATAGTTGCTTCTTGCGTTACAGGTAAAGTGTTTTTGAAATAACTAAAGCATTATGTAATGAATACAACCAGACGTGGAGTATCAATAATTACATTTCGTAACTCACCTTGACAGTACTAGCGTGGTAAACAATCGCCCGCGCGGCGTGGCCTACTGTTTATTATGACATAAATTAAAAGTGTCGCAGATGCAAACCTTTGTTAAATCGATATTTATGGATTAATAACGGTAAACTTAAGGTCGTAGATAAAATATTGTATGCAACGCGTGTTAAAAGTCGTTTATGCCTTCGGCTTCGTTTCATAATTTCCATGTCTCGTGCATAAACGTCGACTTTTAGCACTTATTGCATAAATAGCTATTATTCAATATTAACAGTTTAAAGTGAGATTATTAACTCAATAACAACCTTCATAAACAGTCTATGATTTACAAGTGAAATAAAAGTGTTTTATTCACTAGAGAATTAAAACAGTTTTAATGAAGAACAACATATTTTTATTATTTCTACAAATTCTTACATTAAATTATTCTTTCTCTTTGTAGTGTGTAATATATAATTACTAAAATTTAAATCAAATCGACGATAAATGGGCAAATTTATATCGTAATTTCAATATTTTTAAATTTTTTCACAAAATTTGGTCATAATTGAATAAAAACATATATACGACACGTGAATTAAACCAGTGATGGGCATAATCGGATGATTTCAATAATCGCAATGTTCCATTTCGGAATGTTTATAAAATCGGAATATCATCCGATTATTTTACATTCCGTAAATGCAGGCAAGAGAAAACGAGCGAAACAACAACAAGCGGAAGGAAGATGAAGTGCGTGCAAATTTGCGTCGCGCCGTAAGCCTTTATCTGCGTTGGCATCTATTGTTTGGGTTTGCAGGACCGCCAGTAAAACAATTTATGAGTTTGAGTAGCACAGTGGCATATAAGAGGAAATAAAATATTTTTTCAAATTATTACAGAAGTTACCTTAATAGACTTTCGGAAAATAGTAGTGATATTTTAAAGTTTAATGGCACATAAAGTACATAATAGATAGTATAAAACAATACATGAATTTGAAGTCTGTAAGTTGTATTATCTAATAATTAATCTATGAAATACCACTGCCAGTAGTGCCATTCACCAGCATATAGCAGTCAAGTGAGTCAACACAACATTCTGTATTCTGTTCAGTTCAAATTGGCATTTCGTTCTCTCATTTTTTGTTCCGAATAGTAAAATAATCGAATTCCGAAAGTTCCGAATTTTGTGCACCGAACAGTAAAATAATCGAATTCCGAAAGGTTCCGAAACGTTCCGATATAATCGGAACCTTCCGATTTTTTGAACAATCGGAAACTTTCCGATTATTCATTTCGGATAGGCCCATCACTAAATTAAACATTTATTAACTCAAAGATATGATCTCACTCGCACTACGTGCTCGTGGGCTTAACATCTTTTCGTGAATAAACATATGTTTACTTCACTTGGTGTATAATATTTAGCTTTATTGTAAGTAATTACGACACCAATTTTTAATTGCTTGTTTTCCGAAACACTTTCTTAAAACGATTGAGTCATATTGCCCGTGTTCCAGCCCAGTGCATAAATTTAAAATCGTGGTTGTTAGAATGGTAAGGAATTTAAAATTTTTTTCGACAACCAAACTTTACGCAGTTTACTGTACACTGATGGTGCGTAAAACTTCATAATTATTTAAAACAACGTCAGCCAAACAAAATGTGACAGTTTTCGCATTTATATGGACTACTTTGATATCAGAAATTTAACAAAACTTTCTATTTTTTTAAATATTTTTATCGAAAATCGCCAGTAAAATATGGAAAACTGTTAGTGACGTAAGGCGACATGGGGAGTGAGGTATTACTTTATACAACAATTTCGCATGGAATATTTTTGTTTATTAAGCGGCATAACCGAAATATTAATCATTCTGACAAATTTATATAATTTCGAGAAAACAGTCGAAATCCATATTTTATTCGAAATCTTTGTATTATTAATACGTAATGTACAATATTATTATGTAAATAATTAACAATCCATTATTGCCTTAATAAGAGGTGCCCTGGAGAACCAAAGGTTTATGAACGTCAATTACGTTTATTAAATGTCATATAAGTTTATGAAAATTATTGCTTTAACGAGTAGGGAAATCGACCCACATTTTAAATTGATCAGAAGCTAAATAAGAAAGATACAGGGGTGTGAAGGTGAGAAGTTAAACACGCTGCATATCAAACCAATTCACAAAGAAAACCACAGTATCTTGAGTTATTTTTTGGGTAGTACGAAATTAAACGCAGTAAAGTACACACATTTAACTGACGAAATATGTATTTCAGCAGCTAGTGATACCAATTAGTTCGTAAAGATACTGCAGTTGCTGCCAAATTATTAATAGGAAGGATTTCAAGTTCGCGGTCGCTCCCGTAAGATGTGTTGCAGCCACTACTGTCGGAAACGGTTGGAAGTAAACGCGCGGCGGTAGTCCACATCGGCAATCGTTCATGTCGGTAGTAGCTCCTGTCGCATGTAAATCCACGGTGGTAATCCAAGTCAGTCTGTACATCAAGTCGGTGGTATTTTAGTTCGGTGACATACCATATATTTGTTACAAATTTTAAAAGTCGGTAGTAAACCAAGTCGGTGGTAGTTCCTGTCAGATCTAAATCCACATCGGTTGTAAACCAAGTCGGTGGTAAATCAAATCGGTAGTAGTTTATGTCGGTAGTCAATTAATGTCGGAACCAAATACACATCGGTGGCAATACAGATCGGTGGTAGAGCGCACTCTCTGATTTGCTTATGTTATTTAATGCTTCTTGTAGGTGATGTAATACTTCTGTCAGAATATTATTATGAGTTATTATAGCCGTATCATTCGCGAATGTTATTAACAGGTATCCATCTATGGTTGTTAGATCGTGTATGTGTAAGTTCAACAGCACTGGCCCAAGAACTAGTCCCTTGTGGGGCTTCAGCCTTAATTCTTAGGTATTACGAGTCTCTGTTTTCAAAGCCTTTCTTAATAAACTTTGTTATTTGTAAAAAGTGATGCATTGTGGATTGATTTTTCTATAAATCCAAATTGATAGTTTGGTACTATGTTCCTGTGAGTTAAAGTTGTTTGAGGTCGGGTTTGAATAACTTTTCTTTAGAAATTCGGAAACAGTCGAAAAAAGACCAGTTTTGTGAAATGATACTATTTGTGCTTGTTTCCCTGTGTGAGGAGAGTACCCCAATCTAAGACAGGCGTTGAATATTTTACTGCTAGAAAAGCTAGTGGCTTTCTTGTAAATTGCTTTAGAATTTTGTTAGTTATTAGGTATAAGAATCATGTGATTTTTAGTGGGTAATTCTGTTGCATAGCATTTGACGTTGGTTCAATTCAATGGGATTCTCGTTAGTGTAATTATCAATCAATTCCTTAACGTTTTTGTTTAACTCCTGATTATTTCTTGTTTTGGTGGGAATAAACAATCCTTCTAGGTGTGATAACGCTCAAGTTAAAACTGAATCTCGCAATACATGGTATTCTGTAGTAATTATATCATTCTATCACTTCAGTTATTAATGTTATCAACTAGGCTTCTGCCAATACATATTATAATGAACAAGGTTAACATAATTATGTAAGTTATGATGGAACAATGCACAAGCGGCTTTATAACAACGAATAGAAAGAAATGCTGTGGACTAATGCTGGAGTTGTTATTATTGTTATTAGAAAACTATTTATATACAGGGTGTTTCTCAGATAAAAGGACATACTTTGCAGAATATTCTATGATAAAAAATATATCAAAAGGTTCTAATAACCCCGTATCCAAGAACTCCCCCTTTCCAAGATAATAAACTTTACAGTATTAATGTGGGTCACTTTTAAAGTAATATTAAATCTTTAAAATTAGGTTTAAATAGTTTACAATCCTTGGAAACTTAATGGTACATTTTCTTTTCGTGAAAAATCAGGTATGATTTTTATGTACGGCCGTGCCAATGAGAATGGCCGAGAGACTGCAAGGCTCCACCAACAGTCTCTTGCAAATCGACAGCAGCCAAATCATAAAATGCTTGCTGCATAAAATCCATATAAAGTGCTTTTTTTCTCGTACTTACATTAAAACTGTAAAGCTTAATATCTTAGAAAGTGTTCATTTGCGGACATGGGTTGATAATAACTTTTTTATTTATCGTAGAATACTTCTGTATTTATTTATTTATGTATTTACACCAATAAAACGGGGCATGCCCAATTACATTATTGGCGGTTCAGGCCTCTTACTGTATATACTAGTAGAATATAAAAAATACAAATCAAGATCAAATAAAAATAGAAATGAAAATAAAAAATACAAACTACAAACTAAAAAGTAAAAAGTACAAACTAATAACTAAAAATTTTAATTTAGAAACTAATAATACATAATTACAAATTAAAAAACTAAACATTTCTACTACTGGTTCGGGTTTCGTAGACGTGGCTGCAATCAGACTTTATTATAATAGAACGTTATAACCTTCTTTTGAAAGAATTTAGGACTTATGTTAAATATATTGTTTTCTGACTGGTGAACATATGCATTGGTGGTTATAATTATCCTTATCATAGGCGAGTTAAGTCTGTAATTCGTTCGACATGTAGGTACATGGAATATATTTTTTGGTCTAGTTCTATGTGCCGGTATATACAGACTGACAATAGATAACAAATTCGGACAATCAATTCTGTTGTTTAACAATTTATTTAAAAAAGAAACGTCAGCCACTTCTCTTCTGTATTTTAAGGGCAGAATATTATGCTCTAGTCGAATATCGCGATATTTGTCATACTCGGGGAATGTACCATGTTTTTTAAAATGTAAGTATTTTAAAAATTTGTTTTGAACTGTCTCCACTCTATTTTGATGTATTTTTAAATGAGAATTCCAAATTTTACTACCGTACTCTAATTTTGATCTTACCAAAGCGTTGTACAAAATTTTTATAGAAGGGATGTTTTGGAATTTGGAAGTATTACGTATTACGAATCCTAAACTTTTTTGTGCTGAATTAACAATATTATTTATGTGCTCATCCCATTTTAAATTATTTGTAAATTGTACTCCCAAGTCTTTGATCGAATTAACAGTTTGTAATGTTTGATTATCCATAGAATAGTTTGCTTCCGCATATACCTTCTTCATTGTATACGTCATGCTTTTACATTTATTTATGTTAAAATGCAGTTTATTTTCATTGCTCCAAGCCAGAACACAGTCAACATCTGTCTGAAGTAATTGTATATCCTTGACATTGTGAATTTCCTTAAATATCTTCAAGTCATCGGCAAACAATAAGCTATCGGAGTGTTTAATAACCAGTGGGAGGTCATTGATAAACAACAAAAATAGCAGCGGGCCTAGGTTGCTTCCTTGAGGCACTCCCGATAAAGTAAGAAAAGGTTGCGACAGGTTTTCATGCCTACTCACAAACTGAAAACGGTTTTTTAAGTAAGATATAAAAAAAATAATTAAATCTAATGAAAATCCGTACTGATGTAACTTATTTGTCGCCTTATTTTAGAAACACCTTGTAGATGTGCACAATTGTTAACAAAAGATGCAAGAATAGTGAAAATGCAAACAAGTCTGCTGACATGTTGCGGTCTCTTCCCGGCTTCTAATCTTGATGACGTAACCATCTAATCACCGAATTCAAACTGTCGTACGAGCATTTGAAGGGCGTACGTTTTATTTCTTACTACATTGTGAAATATGAAATATTTGAAACTACTAATTGGTACAAACCGTTTGAAATTTTGGGTAATTATGAAATTATTACTTTAGTAATGAACTTAGAATAAGTGTCCTACTCGTAAATGGTGAACTCTTAACACACAAGTCAAGAATGCTCCAAATTTTTCCACCAATTATTAATACAATCAAAACGTATTTAATGGGTTAACTGACATCATTAGCAGACAAAATGCATTAGGGAACGAAGTTAGTGACTATTATAAAGTTATAAATTACCATTCCAAAATTTATTTCAGATTTTTATTGCACAATTTCGTATGGCAATAAAAACTCTTTGCAATAGTGCAAACTGTAAAATGCAAACGAAGTACTAAAGTAGCAATCATAAATGTAGGTACTACATACATGCAGTCCGAAAATTCATGGTAGAAAGAAAAATATCTTATGTGATATAATCGAACAGCTGTGGATCAGGCTTAAAATCAATAAGAGAGAATATATTTTTGGAGTAGTTTACAAGCCGCCTGATATGAATTACAATAATTTCTTAGAAGTACTTGATAACACTATTTCTGATTTAATAGGAGATTGTGATGAATTATATTGCACTGGTGACTTTAATATTGATTTGTTTGAGGTAGCCGACAGAAAAACTATAGCATTGAATTTGTTACTTGAAAGTTATAATTTAAAACAGATTATTAACACGCCTACAAGAATTACTTCTACTACTGCTAAGCTTATAGATTATATAGTAGTGCCATCTAATAGACAGGTACTAGAGTGTGGCGCTTCTGTCTTTGAGTCGACAGACCATGAACTTGTGTACTGCACTGTGCTGTTTGAAAGTATAACAAGGAGGTGTAAAAAATATAAAAATATTCGATCATATAAACGCTTCAATGAGGCCGATTTTCTTGAAGATCTAGCGCATTTGCCTTTATCTGGATTAATTGATATGAGCAGTGTTAATGACAAAGTTGATCATCTTACAAAACATATTAATAGTCTCTTTGATAAACACGCACCTTATACTTCTTGCCGTTTTACAAAAAATCCTGCTCCATGGATCACGCCTAACATTAAATTAATGATGAATCTCCGAAATAAAGCTCTAAAAAAATTTAAACGTACTAAAAATCAGTCTCATTGGAATTACTATAAACAACTTAGGAATTATACAACTCAAGCTATCAGAAATGAAAAAAAAGCATTTTTTGAACATGAGTTACAAACTACAGACAGTAAAGTTCTTTGGCAAAAGCTCTCAAAATTTAACATCCACTCTAAACCTAATGCAGAGATGCCGCCGTCGCTGAAAGATGCAGACAAATTAAATGATTTTTTTATAAATTCAGTACCTAATGGGATTAATGATACCCGCCCTACCGTGAACTTCTATAAACATAATAAATTATTAGATCACAATATTCTGTTTAATTTTAGTGCAGTTAACGAAGACCAGGTCTTAAAAATAATAAATACAATCAAAACCAATGCATCTGGTGCGGATGGTGTCAACATTAATATGATTAAATTATGCCTGCCATATATTCTACCATATATTTGTCATATTATTAATTTTTGTTTAATTAATGGTGTATTTCCTAAGTCTTGGAAACTAGCTTTAGTGACTCCTGTTCCGAAAATTAATAATCCTGAAGAATTTAAGCATTACCGTCCTATCAGTATTCTGCCAGTATTTTCAAAGATTTTAGAAAAAGTAGTGGTATTACAAATCACAACCTACTTAGAAAAACACAATATATTACCTGATACTCAATCGGGATTTCGTTCGGGGTATAGTTGTAGTTCTGCACTTTTGAATATTATTGACGATATCCTGTCTGCCTATGATCGAAATAAATTGACCCTTCTTGTTCTACTTGATTACAGTAAGGCGTTTGACACACTTAATAATGAAACTTTAATCGCAGTTCTGAATTATATCGGTTTCAGTGCTGCTCCGCTGGCTTTACTTAAAGATTATTTGAATAATAGGAAGCAAATTGTTCAACTTGATCAACATTATTCCTCTCCTTTGCGATTGAAGTCAGGAGTGCCCCAGGGTTCCATTTTGGGTCCTTTACTATATACCATCTACACAGCTACCTTTGCTAAACAGTTACAATTTTGTTCATCTCATCAATACGCAGACGACACTCAAATATATTTATCCTTCAAGGATGAAGACGTTCTTTTAGCTTGTTCTCAAATTAATAATGATCTAAAGACTCTGTTAGAAATATCTAGAAATCATTCCTTAGAAATTAATGCCTCGAAAACTCAAGTAATTTTATTTGGACCACCTCATCTTAGGCGAGCTGTCTCTCCACACGTTTCTGTTGTTGTGGACAACCAGTCTGTTGCTGTGGTTGATGTCATTAAGAATTTAGGCTTGACTATTGATAAGGATCTTAATTTTTCGGAACACGTTGTACAAATTCTTAAAAAATCTTATGGCTCACTTAAAGCTTTGTATCCCTATAGACATTTTTTATCAACTAAGACTAAAGCTGTGCTGTGTGATTCACTCGTGCTTTCCCATTTGAGTTACTGTGATGTGGTATTTGGGCCTTGCTTGAGCGTTGTAGATAAAAATAAATTACAACAAGTGCAGCGTTCGTGTCTGCGTTACAGCTTTGGAGTGAGAAAGTATGATAGTGTGTCACACAAGCTCAAGGATGCGGGCTGGTTGTCTACTCACAATAGGAGACTGCTTCATGCAGCATGTATGTTCATGAAGATATATCGTGATAGATGTCCTACTTATTGGTATTCAAAAATTGATTTTAGGTCTGTTTCACTTAATGTTAATATCAATATGAATCTTCGCCCTACATCTCTTGTCACCATACCTTCCCACAGAACTGAGAAATATAAATCTTGTTGCACTTATCAAATGTCTAAAGTAATTAACTCGCTCAAACCTGAATACTTTTTATTAAGTTTTGTGGAATTCAAGAAAAAATATAGAATGCATCTCCTTTCTCTGCAAAACATAAGCTGACTCCTTATTCTATTTTCGCTAGTCTGCCGAGATAACATACTCGCAATGTTTGTAGTCGTTGTAATTTATATGTTTTTAATATTACGGTAACACAAGAAACTCCTTAGGCGGTAAGCCATATAATAACATTTATTTTGCCCAAGGTTAGGTGGTAGAGCAGCGTTTGCTGAACCTCGCCTTGTGGTTCATTTCTTTTGTAAATACAAACAAAATGAATAAAGTCATTATTATTATTATTATTATTATTATTAAATAGAACCCGTATTTGTGGTTCTTAATATTTTAAATGCATGTATACTAATATTTATTTAGAAATTCGAAAAACCAGTCTTGTAACGACGCCTATGACCGTCTCGCCCGCCTTATTGAATTACTGATAAAATTACTCACCGGTCCCGCAGAAGTGTTCTTCTTATTAAATCTCTTGACATTAATGTTCAGTCTAACAAAAATGTTTGAATTGCACCACTTGATCAACAAAGTCCGAAACCGTCAGTGTGTACAAGTTGCTTGTTTAGCATGAAAATCTCGTCAACAGATAGACATCGTCATCTTTGACGCTCATGAAAATAAAAAAATTAATGTAAATGTGTATTTTGAAACTTTAAATTAAATTCTAATCTGTGCCTTAATAATGTCAAAAAAATAATTATAAAAGATGTAGGATGTTGCAATTATATAGAATTAAAAAGCGTCGACGAAGAAGAGAGATACAGACATGAAATAAACCAGTCAGAAGATGAAATTCAAAATTCTAGGATTTAAATGTGGATCCTAGGAGCGGTTTGCGAAATTCCATAATAACGCAGAGTTTTGGACACACTGTATATTTATAACAATTAAAAAAATGCTAGGTGTAACTAGTCATATAGGTATGTAGCTCTATTACAGGATCCGGTGGGGGTGAAAGATTTTTATAAACGTATAAGAGTTAGGTAAAATGTCTTTATATAGGTATAACGGTTGTAGGTTCTAATTACTAAGGTGGGGTACATTAGTAACACATTTTTGATTATACAGGAAAGCTCAAAAAAGTTTTATAAACCAAACCTACCGTTTTCTAAATACTAGAACACAATATATTTATGTAGTTCGAATGTCTTCTGTCCAAATGCTAATCATTTCCATATTAAGTCGTATAAATGTAAGGGGCATTAACAATTTTGTACAAAAAACTCTTGAACTATTTCATGTTTTAAAGGTAATTCACAAGAACAGTCTTTGGTACTGTATCTTTATTCAATACTTTTTTGTACGTATGGAAGACGCCTAAAATATCTCCAAAACAGTTAATTTAGGATCTATATAACTTTGTATTTTGTTTATAAGCTTTTATACGCATGACCATTATGCTACCAAAATATAGTGTAAAAAGTAAATTTGGTTTTTTGAGCCACCATTTATAATGAAAAATATTTCACTTATGTGCCTACAACTTTTATATAAATAAATTTTGTCACTCTTATATTTTTACAAACTGCTATAGAAAGATTTTTTTAATCTGTGAAGCTCCACTCTGCTGGAGACATAAAGGCTAAAATAGCAGAAATTTGTTGACAAAAACTCGGCCTTCCCGTTTCCTTCGGACAAAAAAAATCTGGGAACATCCGAAATTAATAAATAACACGACTATCTAAAACAGCAATATTTGTACAGCATAAATTGTTTTTAGTTTTCATTTGGCTGAGATAATGTATACTAAATGTGATTTAATCAACTCTGACTGCGTAAATCTTTTCAAGCTTTAACATTGTTCTGGTTTCGGAGATTTACAGTGTAGTGATACTTACTTGACAATTACTAGTTTGGACAAATCGAATACATATTATGTTTCAAACACTCGATTCAAGGCTGCGATAAATAGTTATGTTTCTGCACACATTCAAATTGATTCCTGTATGAGCAGCATATTAAACAAAATAAATATATAGGTAACATACAAATCATATCCGTCTCTTATTCCACGAAAATATAAAACTTCTGGTACGTGCTCTGAGTAACTTAAAATTATGTAACCCCGTCGTTGCTCATTGCAGTGTAGCAAATTTTTGGAGAACCAAGTTACTGCTGTGGATTATCCTGTCTATCCTGTGTGCATTTTTATTCCACTTTAAAATTCGGCCAAATGCACTTGAACTTCACCTGCACTCGGTTCACCTATATCAATTTCATCACACGTTGCGAAGTTATTTTTAACTGCGGTGAACATTGCGAACTATATATTGCATACATTAAGGTATATACGCGCAGCAATACATACTGATGAGTTCCGCGAAGGTTTTAAGTATATTTTTAATAAATATGCTCCTGTCTATTATTAGGCCTTATTGAACAAAATTGCTTAAACTTTAATAATTTTATTTTACTGTTCAAACAAAGTGATGGATGATTAATTTACAAAGTAATAAATTATGGTTTATAAATACATATAGGTAGGTTTATTAATTTTTATTAATTAAATTTCCAACTATAAGACGAGCTTCTGTATGGAATTTTTTTGCAAAAATGCACTTACTGGAGGTATTTTTTATTTTCGATTAACGGTTAAAGTGTTAAATAAATATAAGGAAAAAATCGGTAAAGGGATTTACATGGAACTTCCCTCGTGAGTGGAAGTTTTGAAACTCAACAGTTTGAAAATATTAAAGGGAAAAATGTTATTCCACGTAAAATGTCCACAGATTAGTAGATCGTAAGTAGGGTTTCCATCCCGGGATCCGGTCCCGGGACAGTCCCGGGATTCTACCACAAAAACCGAGTCCCGGGACCACAGCCAGCCCAGGCGAAGTCCCGGGACCATGTCAACATGTGTGAGTATACTCGATATCAGAGAATTAGGACGGGTATTCACCGGCGTCCGTTGTATTACTCATGCCTCTTGTACATTCTGCATTATTTGCATTTTGCGTAACGCAGGAGAGGTATTGTTTTCGGTAGGTTAGAATTAAACCTGTGTGTTGTTTCAGCCACATTTGCATATCTTCTTCTATTTATGTATTTGTCTTTTTTTTTATTTAAATATGTGCGAAGAAGCTGAATAATTTATTTTTTTGGGTTTTAAGTGTGTTCGTTATTTGTCTGCTAAAGCGTTACAATTAGAATGAATTCCGAATCGCAACCTACCTTCATTCTACATTTAAAAAAATAACGATTTGAAGTCACTATGGCAACAGTTTTATATATTGAAGATAAACAATTGGCGAAATGTAAAGTGGGTTCCTACAAAATTATCATAATCAGAAGCAGCTTGACGAAAGGCTTACACACGCACTTTGCAGTTCAAACAAAAGCAAAAGCGAGAGACATTTTAGTGCCAGAAGAAAGCAATGAAGTTATAGACGAGCCCCAACGCAAATTATCAGCACAGAAATACTTTATTTAACTTAAAACACTTGTTTTTCTTTGTAAATTTTATTCGGAAATTGCACCTGAACACTATTTCTTTTTCGGGACCATTTTCGGGATCTTCGGGACTAGTCCCGGGACCTGAAATTTAGCTCGTAAGTCCCGAAAACACTTTTGGTCCCGGGACTTGTAAACCCTAATCGTAAGCATTTCTCCATGTCAACAAATAACTGTGTGACTATAGAAACATGCACGTACCCAGCGTCAATCTCGGACTTTCAAAATGGAAATAATGGACTGAACTTGTGCCAAATAATACGATGATTTTTATTATGTGTTGCACGGTTCGCACCACAAAGTCCGCAAAAATGGTGTAACTAAGGAAACTAGGTAGCGACAAGGTAGAAGTAACGGGACATAAAGGGACAAAGGAATTTTCCGGAAGTTGGAAGGGACTAAAGTGTACCAATTTATAGTATCTACTAGGAATTGTAATGATATTCAAAATTACTATTATAAATAATTTTATAAATTTAAGAGAACCCATCATACATCATTCCCGGTCATGAAATCTTACTTATAGGAAAGCTACTTCCAAGTCATATTGCGCCAGCATGGCCGCGTTGTTAGGGAGTTCGGATGCGGTTCGGTGCCACGGTACGGGGTTCAATCCTCACACGTACCAACTGGTGGGGGGGGGGGGGGCACCCAGTCGCTTTAAAAAATTGGGTACCAAAACCACGGTTCTAGAAGTAGGGAAGGTAAGGCAGTCGTTGAAGGCGTGATGCTAGATGACTCTGTGTGAAATGACGCGCCTTGAACTTTACTTTCAAGTCAGATACGAACAGGTAATTGCTTCTCACTTGCACAAAAGTCTGACACACTTCCTGAAGATACGTTACCTGCTTGGAGCTGTTTCACAAACATTATTGGCTGTTCGAAGGTTAATCGGATTAGCTTTTCATAATAAACTTTTAATTTACAAAGTGCTAATTAAACCCATCTGGGTTTATGACATTCAACTATGGGGGATATCCCAATTTCTAATATCGTTATTCTCAAGAAATTCTAGCCAAAAGTACCTATTTCGTGCAATCACTCACGATTCATACTTTGTTATAAAACAAAGGCATCCTTAAATCGTGATTATTTCAAAACGTCTATAGTGAAAGAAAAAATATTGAATTGCTATGAAAAATATTAATAAAGAATAGAATAATATTTATATGCAGGGTGTTTACGGTCTGCTCTGTATCCTTTTAAGGGGCGATAGTACACTTCAAAAGGAGTCGATAAACCTAAAAAAGCCTTAGTAAACGTTGTCTAATAGGCTAATAGGCGAAATAATAATTCTTTTAGTTTTTACATTCAACGATCAATTTGTTTTAAAATCTAGTAATCTATTACTTAATCAGCATTTTGCAATTGTTACTAAGTTTGTTTATTTGACAGGTGAAATTGTCTCCAATAATTAACCTTTACTATTACCGTTGCTCGACTAAAAATTTTATTATTTTTATTGCGATTTTTGAAAATTGCAAATCGCGATGGCCTTGCAGAGTATGAAAAGTCATGGGTATTCTGAGCCAGATTTTCTATACAACAACATGTTGATAACTTTTGTAAACAAGCTCTTTAAACCTAGTACTAAAATTACGACGTGTTTGCCCAATATATTTAAAATCACAATGGGGACATTTAATTTCGTAAATTCCAGATTTCTGGAAAGTGTTAAGTTTGTCTTTTGGATTTCTTAATACATTTCGAATATTGTTTTTTGAACTATAAACAACTTTATAGCCTGAATCTTTACAATTTTTTCTAGGCCCTTTGTAGCCGGGTGAAATTGTGGTGTACTTTTCGTTGGGTCCTTGACTTCTAAGACTGACCAGACTTGTCTAATTCCGAACGTGCATTTTTGTCGATAATTTTAGAAATGAAACCATTGTAGTTCAGTATTATACCGACCCTTGTTTAAAGGAGAAGTAAGCAGTATATGCACTAAGAAATTCAAAACAGCCATTTTGTGTCGAAAACAATGATTTCAATCCGCTAAAATAAATCTGTTAACATTGGTTTCTTTTCTATATACATCGCATTCCAACTTATTTTGATATTTCATTATTAAAGCTCTGCTTTACTTAACCGTAGAACTGCGAAAAATCGTCGATCTTTATTATAATATAAAAATGTTGCTGTGTATTCGAAAATCCGTGTCGCTGGCGAAAATTGCTTAGTAGGCGATTTACAAGGGGGGTGTTATAAAATTTTCTGAAAATTTTAAATTAGACTCTTGTAATTAACAAAAAATGGCAAAGTAATTTTCAGTTGTAATTTCTCTAGTTTTTGGGCAAAAGTATTAAATTTTATATTGGGATGTAGCTGCTGTAATTATCTAGGGAGGTATTACAATATATGTCTTTCAAGTGCTTCAATTTCGACTTTATTTCTAAAAAACTAAATACAACCAACACTACAATTTAGTAATTTTTGTGTTGCTATTAACAAAGCATTACGCTGAGTAAGCAGCATATAGCTGATTACCGTCTAGTTCTTGGAACCCTAAACCAGGAATGGTTTGCATACTTGAAATAAATATTGGTCTTGCATTTTTATTTTGCAGTAAGTACTACATTATTTTTGAATTATGTAGTTCCTTTATTAGATTTGTTTTTTATTTGGGGATTTTAGCATTTAGGTTGGATAAAGTTGAAACTCCGTTTTTTTACATTACTACTGGTGTTAATTTTTACCGGAGTTTAAATATTATCAAATTTAGATCTTACAATCCTCGAAATAAGACACAAAAACACATAAAAATAAATAAAGATGTGGAAATAGAACAAATAAATAGGGACTGATATAAGTTTTATTGATTGTATTTACGTTAATAATAATTTATAATATTTACTTACTAAATTTACTTACTAATACACATTGTATTAATAACTAAATTGTAACAACACGTTCTTATTATTTGCAACATTGAGAATTGTTATTGTTTAAAAGACAGATTACTAATAACTATTCGTTTCATTACAAATCTTGTTTACATTTTAGGTTGATTATAGTAACTCCATCCTTGCTATGTATGTTTTCACAATATGTAATTAGTTTTTTCTCCACAGCTTCTATTATTGTAACAGTTTGTGCACTATATGATCATTTTATTTCCAGTATGCTGTCATTGTCGATAATTCCGTCTGGTGATGCTCCTATAAAACGATATTCTTCATCAATAAGAATCCTGATTTTACGTTATTAGCCATATTTAATATAGATTTCACTAATTTCGTGTATTGGTATTTTGACGCATTTAGCATACAGCCCCAAAATTGCTGGCTGTTCGTTTATTTTGCCTTTGCTTTTACCATGTTAGATTCATACTTTGCCCTGCAGTGTTAGTAAAGACTCTTTGCGAACTATTTCAGCCATAGAAAGTAAAAATATATTTCTTGCAATGGTAAGATCGTATTCGCTTCTGTCGCCGGCAGTTCCTTCTGGCACAGCGCTGTAATCAAAATTATTGTAACTAATATCAGCTGCTTGCAGTTAATTTCGCAAGAACCACGTGTACAAAAATTAATTCCTTTCCACCCAACCAGCTTATTAAGCATAGAATTATATTTTTTGAGCAATTACTATCTATGTCATATAGCAAACTTGATGAATTATTAATGACACCCATTAATATACATTGAAATTAGTTAAAGATTGATTCTTGGCTTACGTCCTTTGCAGAAATATTAATACGTATTTTCACTATTTAAGGAGTGTTTATAGTCACCCAAAATATGAGGAGGGCCGACGATAATGTCTTCTTTTAAATATTTTATTTTCGCAGAGAAAGGTGTGTTGTCATTTTTTCTCTTTTATAGCTTCTACGATGGCTGTTTTAAACCTTAGAATATTGCCTTTAATAAAATTTTTGGTTTTTGCATTCACCCTTAGTGGTTTTCATAAATCGTTAATGGGCTGGCAAAATTACATAGAATGTGATTTCGACACTCAATTTTTTTCGATAAAAAGTTATGGCCGTACGGTTTGGGTTCTCTAATTTTTTTGTAGACGCTACTGTCCTTATTTCCAATAACGTCCGAATATTTTAGATTATGCATTTCTAGGGAAGATTTAAATCCATCTAAAATATTAGTAGATTCAATAGACGCCTATGTCCCTGACCAATTTTTGTAACATTGGTGTTGTGGTATATTCTCGTTGTTAGGTAGTACTTTTCGATCTATCTCAGAAATAGCAGTACTTGTTTTTAACCCGACATAAAATATTTTATTGGTTTTAGCTCCCATTATGCAGGCTAAAGAGCATTGTAGTCAGATTTATAAAACCGTGTCGACCACTTTCAGTCGGCAATGACAGTAGTAAAAGGTATTCCATCTTCACCAACATCACCAGCTCTGTGTTACTCACGCCTGTCATTTATATTTCATTCCAGCAGCTGGTCCTGTCTATAACTTTTTGTACGTCACTTTAATACTTGATATCGGTTTTTTAGAAGTTGACAGTATATCAAATATTGAACATAGTACATTTAACTGCCTTATGCCCGTAGCAATTGCGCCACATATCGCTGACTCATTGATGTACCTGATGGAATGACGTCCTTCTGTAGAAATTGTTTCCTTTTTATTACAGACGGCGCAAGGAAATGTTAGAGAGTTTCTAAAACCTATTCTTTTTTCCATATCAAAATCTTGTCACAAAAGTACTACCAAATCCTTCGTGTTTTAATTACAACAATTTGACGTTCGCTAATACTGCCTTCCGATGTATTTTCTTCTAAACTAGTGTCATTTTCGATTAAAAAAAATCATTGGTTCTCATGCAAATTCCATTTATTCTTGATCTGTGGTCACATTATTCAGATTTTAGTATCCAGAACTAAAAGTGTCACTAAAAATAATTTGTTAAATAGACCCACCATCGCCAGCGTGACCAAGCGGTTAAGGAGCTCAGGCCGCGGTGCAACGGCACGGGCCAGTCGCCTTCAAAAATTAGGTACCGAAACCACGGCCGTTAACGACGTACCGGATGACTGGGTTTCGGTGAAAGACATTTCGCCGGCCTTGACCTGTCAAGTCTCAAGCCATATTCCTATGTGTGGAGTGAAGTGTCCTGAACTTTACTTTAATTAGATCCACCTAATTTAACGTAAGAACTAGTGATGGGCTTATTTGAATGAAAAATAACCGGTTATCCGGTTATTGAAATAACCTATGTATCTCGGTTTTCGTTCCAAGTATTCGAATGAAAAATAACCTCATGCTGATACGTACTACGCTTTGAATATAAAACCTCTATTCAAAGGTACTACGTGCCATATCTCAGCGACCTACGTAGTGCTCGAAATTCTGTAAATATAAATACGTCATAACTCATAAACAAAGCAGGTTGTACTGAAAACACCATTGGTTATAGCGTACCTACCTCCTATCATAAAAATTATCAAATTACCAAATTCTGGGGACCTGAAACCTGAACGCCTAAAAACTGCAAACGCAGCAAGCTATAAAACAATTTTTTATTTGCTTACATCTCCAAAGGTTCAAAACAAGAGACGGCGCCTTTAACCCTCCCGATCGATAAAGATAAACGTTTTACCACAGTTTTTATTGCGATTAGCAAGTAGTCCCGCATATTTCTTTCTTTCTACACTTCTTAATAAATACCTCTTAATTTCCAATACATAACACACAATGTACGGTCGCCACCTTAGAAATTGGGACACTACACACTATTATGATATATTTTGCATGTATTTTTAAGGGTATAAACTGGGTTTTTGCAGTTATTATGGTTTTAATTGTTAAGTCAAATTGTTTATTGTTTGTCAATTATGAAATGCCATCTCACATTAATGAAGTAACCGGAGCAAGAATACTCCAAAGACTAGAAGAACATATTACGTGTCTCGATTTCTAAGGCGCCGACCGTACATATTATGTTTTGGTTATACATTGGAAGAATGTACGAGTAATCGAGCTAATGCAGAATAGCGAACCGTAAAACATACAATTACAACAATATATTATTATATTATTATAAATCGCCAGCAATCGAAAACAATAAAGGTGTAACCAGATATATTTCATTCATATCCACAATTACTTATTGCACAAACTCCTTAGAAATCAAATAAAAATTATTTATACAATTATTATAATAATAAACGATTAACTGAGTTCCTCTGCTATCTGCAAGTTACGATGTCGATGCAGATGACGGTGAACCGCCAACCGGAAAACCGGCTGACTTAATCGAAACGAATCGAGAGCCAAAATTTATTCGAATGATTATTCAAATAATCATTCGGTTATTAATATCATTCGAATACAAATAATTTGGTTATGAAAATTGTACGGTTATGCCCATCACTAGTAAGAACTCTGTATTAAAATAAAAAACTATTAGTTAAATGATATAAAACGATTCGCACTTTAACTTGATTAACACTGCTGAGACATGTGTTATTTCTGTAAATATTTGCTATGCTGTTATTAAGAATGTAATTATGACAGGTGTTAATCCTCATATTTGAATAGCTTTTACCAAAAATTGTTCTTAGATTTTCGTTTTAATTTTACACACATCTTGTATAGGCTAGCAGGCGACTATGATTTTCATTTTAATGAAGTAACTCGAAACAGCTACAATTAACTAGATGCCTAACCTAATAAAATGCGGTTCAATTTTTGTTTCATCATATTACTTTTACTCTCTCTTGAAAAGGAATATGTTAACTTGCTTTTTTAGTGTAGTCCCATTTTATCATTATTGCAATAAGAAGAACATCTTCCGAAAATTTTACAATACAGTAGAAAAAAAATAATACCGTTCAAGGCCAGAATTGCACAGGAACTGAAAGGGCAAAACCGGACCTAACAGCTATAAGTCGTTTAAAATAATTAGTAAAGCTAGAAAGTTACATGTTGAATAAACAAACGATTGAGGTATTCAATCTCTGAAATTATTGCAATGTCTCGAAAATCAGAACTGTCATGAAAAAAAGCATTCGAATTTACCCAACTATTTCAGGTCGTTTAAAAATCATGAGCGCAACTTGAAATATTCATAGTTGTAAACAAGAGATTAAGGTATTAACATTGAAGCATCCTATCTATTGTGCACAATTATGCTTTGAGAATAGGCAACTTACGCTACTCCAAACTTAAATTTTATTTAAGGAAAGCAGAGCCCTAAGGTATACAGGTACAGGTATTTGTCCTCTGTTTTCAATTTCATAGGTGAATTTTATGCTAGGATTTTTTTTCAAAAAAGCAGCTAAATTCTTTTGAAAGTTTGACCATATTTAAGAATCAAGATAATATAATTTTTAACAAAGACCTAGGTCCCATACCCCGCTTTTATCTTTAGCTCTGTTAAATTTCACACCTGATTTGTCGCTTAGGATACTCCCTCCGGGTCAGATAATTAGAATGTACGGGAGTGCTGACTTTTACTGGTGATTTGGGGAAGAAAATGTCTTCGGAAGTTCGCCACAGCCACTTTACGGTTGTCATTTTGGGAAGATATTATCTTCACAGGTTTACTACAATTAAGCAAATATGCCAAATTCTGTGTAAACTGATGAATATCGTACGTGGATTGAAAGTGGGTCAGTAGACCATTTTTTACAAATTGGCGAGCCGAGAAAAACATCCAAATAATATCAACAGGAAAGATGGCTTTAAGCTTAGTAAAACGTGAACCCCTGTGATACACGATCTAAAGCATTACAAACAACCACTGTGCGTCCCGGGTAGTGTAGCTTGAGCAAGCGTCCACGTTCGATCAGCAGAGTTAAGCAACGCTTTCTCTGGTCAGAACTTGGATGGGAGTTCCACGGCTGCTTTTCCCGGCACCTCGTGGTACGGCTGCCACGGAAAAAAGTTGGTCCCGGATATCATAATAACATCATGATAGTCGTTAGTGGGGTTGGAAGTCCCCATAAAATGTACAGTGACGCCTATAATTGGTCTAACAGCTGTTGGCGGAGTACAGAATAAAATAAAAATAAAAAATAAAATAAAAATAAAATACGGCTACGCCCCACGGATTACGTTACACTCGGACAACCAACCAGCGTTACGCCACTCCTCGCGCCTGCCACAGAGGACTATAAATAGCTCCACACCGACCTTCGGTTCTTAGTGCGACTTTCACTCTGATGATGCAAGCTGCAAGGTCTTGCGAAACGTTAGTGAATATGGATGCACAAACAGAAAAACGGCCAAATCTGCCTAAGTATCCTCGTTGTCAAGATACTCAAACAACACGAGCCATCAAAAAGCATGACCATCGCTCGGGTTTTGCTCTACTTTACAAGATGCAAGGCACATTAAGCCAGACAATTCTGGGTGTTCATATAAAAATACTACGCGGTCTAAGCCGAAATTCTATGTTAAGAAGAACAAATAGTTTGATTAAAAGTTTGCATATCATCCTTTTCTATTTTGATAAGTGCCTTTCGAAAGTTTTGAAAATGTTGCGCGACCCACTCAGTTTAGCGGCGAGCAAAATTTGAATTGCAATCCATATATAGACCCAATGACATAGTTTAGGTGTATTCAGTAGTCAGGCATGTGTATATTTTTAGCAGAATAAATAGCAAAATTGCAATGGTACTCTGTAATTTGAGTACCCCCCCAGAATGATATTTATAGTCTTTGATAAAATTATTTTATGCAATGAAGTAAGGTTGCTCAAAAATTTATTTTGGAGTATTCCATTACTATTTATATCAAATTTTATTAGCAATGTTATGTAATGCGCTATTGTTTTTAAGCAAATAAGGTCATAGAACAACATGTACCGCTCAAACGCGAAAATAACACAAAACATAACAAGACAGGCGTGGGATAAATAAGCCAAATTTCGAACAATAGAAAATTATACTGCATATCGATCCACGACAAACCACCTTACCAACTATCTGCATCGCTTATGACTGTAGTATAAAGCCAATGTTATATGCTTGAATTTCGTGAAAGCTTTCGCCAGTGTTCCACTGGAAAGACTAATCTATATGCTGGAATATCACACTGTAATAGGTAATTTATTATCTTGGATTACCGTTTTCTCGAGTGGTTGACAATTTCGCGTGTGAGTAGATGACTCCTTAACAGAAGAATAATTAGTGTTAAGCGGGTTTTGTTCTCGGCCTAGTGCTGTTTCTCGCGTTCGTAAATGACTTTAAAAGCATTGTATTCTATGGAAGTTGCTATGCTCATAACACTACTATCACTAGTGATTTAAAGTGGCAACAGCATATCAGTAAAATTTAAAAATGAGCTAACTGTTTAATTTGCCAAGCGTTTGCCAGGATAACACCTTTACTTGTGTCTAAAATATTTAAAACTTGCATTAAACCTATATTAGTGTTTTCTGTGCTTGTATGGTATCCGTATTTTATTAAAGACACTAGCGTTTTAGACAACATCTGGCACTTTTGGTACTTAACTCCGACACTAGTAAACGTGCTCCTATCCTCCTATACATAACAACCAGCCAAGTCCTTCAGCTTCTGCGCGGTTACCAGGTGCATATCAACCGGCTCCTATTCCTACTTCAGATCAATCAGGTTATAGGAAGCCACAGCAGCAATTTTCCTCTCTTATTTGTGACTTCGATATACAAGCCCCAATTAAGCAGAGGGTAATCCATAAAATTACTACAACTGGTCCTCCTTGTTTTGCCAAGTGTCGGCGTCTTAACACGGAGCAACTGTGATTCTTAGAAGGTTATCCTCAAGTTTTATCGCTGGTGTATTGCAACAGATGCAAAATGGCATGTGAAAACCACTTGAATTTTATTCACGCAAGTTAACCACCCTCGAACAAAAATACTGCTGCTTTACCCAAGAGTTTTCCGTATTCATTTTGTTGTTATAAAATTTCGCTCCTTCATTTAAGGCGAAAAAATACCATTTTCACAGATCACAAGCCTTTAACATAGACTATCATAAAATCTACGATTTATAATCTCTCTCGCAAATTCCCCATGTTACATTTCATTTATGCTATTAAATATGTCAAGGGCTCTGACAGCAACGTTAATTGTATCCCAACGTCGAATGATCACCCGGCTCAGTACCGCTCCAGTGGACTGCGGAAGAAGTTCCGCTTATCCATGGATTCGAACAGAGGACTTGCTTATTACAAGCCCGTTACCCTATACACTGCACCAACAAGATGGTTTTCAGTTGATACCCTTACATGTTTCGTTACTAAATCTCCCAGATAGCATCAGTTTTGATGAATTAGCAATTTTCAACGAAATAATTTAAAACCGGAGGATTCACTTTCGTTTGAGCCCATACTTCCAATGAGTAACAAATTTGGGTAGACAATTTAACTGAGTTACTGTGTCCTTATCGTGCCACCTAATTTTCGTTTTAGAGTTTCTAAACTGTTACATACACATACAACTCTTGCACTCACAAACCTTATCTGTGGCCTTCCATGTACAGAGTCATCAAAGCTTGGGTTTTATCTGTTATTCAGAGCAACATAGCAAAATCACTTTTGCTGACAGAAGGTTGCGTGTCAAATTACGACGGGGTCACCACTTATAAATTATACTAGTTTGGAATTTACTAGAATATCATTATATATCGTGGTATTAGTTCACGACACGAAGACACATGCTATAGCGTATAGACACTATCGAAAAGCAATAGTTTTGTTTTTATAAGTGGGTTGTTATCCACTACATATGAAAGTGCTACGAAATGATTTTCAGGCAATGCTTTTCTACAATGCTAAAATAAGTTTGACGTATGACCAGGGTCACTAAAAAACCATAGCCCCTATCCACAGATACGGATTCGGTCAATTTAAACGTGGACGATATATAAAAATGAACCAAGAGCTGGACGACCTCCAGTAGCTGTTTGTACTGAAAACGTTAGGATTGCCCAAAAGCTTCTCAAAGAAATCGAAATATATCTAATAAAAGGATTTAACAAGAATTAGGTATTGGATCATCCACAGTAGATAACATTTTACATCTACAGCAAGTTAGTGCCACCCTGTGGGACGAACAGGTTGTGCTTCGCAGGAAAGAGCCAATAGCAATACATTTTTATACAATGCTCCTATTTATAAATTAAGGTTTTCAATGTAGATAGTAGGACTTAAAATAAACAGTAAGGCAATAAAAGCTTAACAGTTAACTCAACAACCAATTAGCCCTTTGCTTTGACGTACGAGGACTGTTTTGTTAATTATTGACAACACATCATGAATGCCACAAAAAATGCACAAATTGAAAGCTAATTCTTTTGACAGTTTGCAATTGCAACTTCTTGATTTTTACATTTATTTGCTCTCCACTAAACATTATGGAAGTGCCTCGGAATACTTTTCGGGCAATGCTTTTCTACTAATAAAATAAGTTTGTCATATGATCTAAGACACCTAAATCGACTGGAAACTTTTAGCGATCATATTTCTTCGTTACCAACAGTTAATCTGGTTTTCTGAATTTAAACGTGGAAGGTGTACGTTGTAACGCCCCGTTGTATCTTTGGCGTTCCTATAATAGATTGCGTTTTTAGAATTTTGTCACTCGCATCTGTAATTTATTAGTTCACCACTGGCGTTTTCATTTTCCGTGCGCTGCCGTGAGGAAGTTTCGAATTTCAAACGCCCGCACCTGGAGGCGAGAGGCCTTTTCGGGAAATTCCAATTGTGGCGCGTTCGGGATATGTTTCACGTGGACCCCGACGTTTAAGTACGCCTTGTATATGGCTATGTTTAATGTTTTGCTAAACAACATCTTATTCATGCATAAACTTTGAGCTGCATACATTACTGCGGCCCGTTATCGATTGTTGGGTAAGCACATTTAAATTGTTAGATTTGTGTTCGAAATAATTTCGCAATTAGGCATTTTTACGCTGCACTCTTACCCTGCATCTAAATGCTGTATTCTTATCTCTGCATCTACATTGCTACGTTTGCATCGTGCACGTTCTTGGGAGACGTTTCCAGAAAATGATCCCGTAAAACCTTTTTGGCCTCTAAATTTCCAGCTCCCAGGTTCACCTGGTGGAGAATGTGTCGGAGTGTTCCGAATAACCACGCAGTAAGTACAGGCTGTTTTTGTTTAATTCAGTGGACTTGTGTTGACTGTACGGGTAGTTCCGCCTGCGATAAGCTATGCATTGATTCAAAACAAAGGCCTTTGGTTTCCGAATCACGCGCGGAAAAGGTAATTTATTTAGCTATGTTACCAGCTGCACTGGGAACTACTGAAATCAAGCACAGAGCGTGTACAGTTGTAGTGTAGTTTTGAGTAGTTCGACTTTGATTGCCAGGCATTTGATTTAAAAGTTAAAAGTTTTATTACAGGATGTATGCTGGCGTCCAAGAGTTTAATATGTTGTTTTACCAAATGTGAAATGCTGTTCGGAATTTTACTTAGAATTATATTTCATTACCATCTGCCGCTGCAGTGCGCTAGGTTTTTACCTGAAATTAATTTTGTTAATTGATATTTCTGGGCCTTATTGAGCCTCCTCTATCTTTAATTACGTTTGTCAAGATGCTTAGTAAAAACTAAATCTGCTTACTGCAACTGGTACATTTTTTTATCATATATTCTTATAACCCTTCATGAACCTGCTCGTTCTTTAGTATAGGTTGTTGGAGCAAGAAATATTCAAGGTAGATGGTGAAGTAAATTGTAAGCTAGCGTTTCCATTTTGTTGTGAATAACGACTGGCGCCCAGTTGCGTTAGCTTATGTATGTATTTTTAACTTTAAGAACCACCGCCTGGTCCTTATTCACGTCATATTCTGCCGAAGGTTTGCGCTAACCAGAGATGCCTCTTGCTTAAGGGTGGTACATTGTCAGAAGATTAACCAAGGCATGGATGGCTCCTAGTAGGTGCTTGTGCTGAACACGTTAGTGCTACCGAAACATGTTTAAGGGAAATTGGAGAATAACTTGTTAGAAATACAACGATAACTTGGTATTGCCTCATCCGCGATAGATTACATTTTACACCAAGTAAGGTACACACAGTAATTCGGTCGATCTCACATTCATTAACATAAAAAATAAAACCAGTACGGGATCATCAGTGCAGATTTATACGGCAGCAAAAACTTTAAATTTGTTACGAATCTGGAGTTCAGTTAATGATTACTCACGATACATGCATCTTGCTCCTACTAATTTCTTCTTTTTTCACTCATACGTAGTAAGGATTAATGAAGCAAATTTCAGCGTATATTTGACGACCCTCCGAAAACGAAGTTCTCATTTTGTGTTGAAAAGGAGTTTTAAAAAATAGACAAATGTGGTATGGTTAAGCGGAAATATTTTGTAAAACAATAAAGTTAAGTTTTTTTTAAATCTCCGGCTTTTTCTAACAGTTAACAGAACAGATCTCGCAAAACAGACAGAATTCAGCAAAAGACATCTGTAGGTTCAAGATCTGGAGGATTTCTCTTGAATGGTATTTTCTGAGGATTCTTATAGTTCATTCCAGGTTCCGTTTAATATTCGCATTGGCCACTACTCAGTTACTGCTTAGACATCGTTTGTTCAATTGCTCCAAAAACGCAGCAAATTCCCATTTGGAAGATTTGAAGTCGATGCCCCTGTAGTGGATATGTTAACAAGGCTGATAACATAAGATAACATATCTTTCCAACTAATCTAAATCCTGACATTTGTTTGGTTGGATCCAGAGGACTCCTTTGTATTATTTTGATTTAATGCTTTTTGCAATTAGTATAGTTCACACGTATTCATCTGATCTTGGATCGCTTCTTTCCATACTGTTCGTTTGAATTGTATTGCATTAATACCATATTCTGCCATAAAATAACCAAAGTTTGAGATGATATGCGCAGTGATGATATTTGCTCCCCAAGTTGTACCAGCAAGTTTTCTTGTTTGTTATTTCTCATTTTTAGCACCTTTATTCAATTTTTTAAATGGCGTTTGAATCTCAGGTGTCTGCAAAGTGTCACTTTTAACCAATTTGGGTAAAAATTGTGTTCTAGCGTTTCTTGGAAGAACAAAACCGTTAGCCGTTTATTACTAAGTAGAATATTCAGGACGTAGTATCTACTTGCAGTAGTATTGCTTTTTAGTATGTCTGATCAGTCTGATCTTGACCTCTAAGTTGTAAGTTGTTGCGATGAATAACTATCTTTTATGAGTTTTTGGACATGTCACTTGTAGTATAAAGATTAAATAATGAGGGGCGCGTTGATAACTTGTGAGATGATGCGCCTCTGAGCAACGAACCCGTAACCAGCGGCGCAGGAACTACTATAATTTTGGGGGGGGCAAAACAATTTTTGATTGTTTTAACATAACTAAGCTTTATGTTGGACTGTTCCATAAATACTTTATTATAGTATTATTTAGCGTCCATAAAGTGCCACTTTAGTCCATAGAGTAAAGTAAAACGGCCACCTGTCAATGTCCAAAGGTTATTATCAAAATAAATGTAATTTTATTCAAATCAGGAAAAAATATACGTACGAGTATTAACTGAAAACTGTACAATTAATAAAAAGGAATTCATCGTTAATACCTCCCGGTAATAGGTACTTATTCATGATATAGAAAACGCAATTAACCTGGAAGCATACTTCGAAACTATCATATGTTTCAATAGCAACTTGAATTTTCTAATGTGTCTAATGCCACAAATGATATTGTAGATAAAAGGAAATCTTTTGCACTGCAGTCGAACATAAAGCTTTGCATGCAGCTTGTACATAATCAGACCTTATTTGAGTCGTCCTCTTTATCGCTACGCTACGCCCTCTCTGCATAAAATAGACTCTTTCAAAGTCCTACATTATGTACTTGATACATAAATAACTATAATTGTTACAAATAAGCCAAAATGCTTTTTACTTCCTTTTACTACTATAAAGGAAGTATTGGATTCACCCCAAAAATTCGAAATTGAGTTTTCAACAGATCTTCACGTTTTAGAGTCCCCTGATCCCAAAAAACATATTTTTTTTTATTGGTCTGTGTGTCTGTCTGTGTGTGTGTCTGTGAACAGAATATCTCAAAAACGAAAAGAGGTATTGCATTGAAACTTCATATATAAGTTTTGTGTACTATGTAAATGAGACAGCAAGCTTTTGAAGAAAATCGCATAACCGGAAGTAGGTGATTACTCTTGTGATTTTTCAGTTTTTTTCGATTTTTTCAAAAACGGCTCTAACGATTTTTTTTTAATTTTACATTTTTCTTACATTTTTAATGTGTATTGATGTGAGATAGGTGATTTTCCAGTTGAATACTTCTAAAGTGCTTTTCTTTTGTTTTTTTTTTCTATTTTTTTTATTAACTCCTATTTTAAATAAAACACCCGGTATATTATTACATTTTTGAATTCACCTTAAAATTCTAGAGAAAATTTGTCTCTTCAACTAACACTCGATTTTGTACCGTTTTTGTAGAATTTGTAATTTTTGAAAATTTTTAACAAATGGTTAAAAATTAAAAATGAAATTTTTGACTAATTATAAGATCACTGTAAAAGGAAGTTGTGTGAGTGTATCACACCAGATTTTTAGTCATGTATTGACTGGTCATAAAGATACACAAAACACCTTAAAGGTATACTTCATTGTTACTTTTTTACTTCGTAAAATATAGTAATCATGATTTTTCATAATAATCACCAGATTTTTGCTCAAATATCCTTATTTGTGTCCTCTCGTTCAGAAAAAGTGATTTGCAAAGTTATATATGTCTGTTAGTTTATGATCATGACAATTTGTGAGTCTGTCAGTATAGCTGTGTCTTCTGTACAATCCAGTTTGTTTAATTGATCGGCCTCAAAATTTATATATTTGTTTTTAATATCAATTTGGAGATCCCAGTCATTTTTGGTTAAAATCGGGTAACCGCAGTGGTACTTTTATGTTTTTCTGTTTTCCCGGAAAATTTTATAATTGTTTGATAAAAACTAAATTTTATAGAACAAGATGATTATATTGAGTAATTAAATACAACTTTTGTTTAAAAAGTTCATAAGACATGCAGTTTTTGGAAAAATCGCAAAATGAAAGTTTTACAAAAACGTTCTCCCAAATGAATGGGAATAAAAATTTTCAAAGCTGTTATATATTGCGTAATTATTTATAACTTTTGTCAAATCAGTTTTTTGTTAGTATAGTTTTTGAAAATTTTACAAGCAGTAATAGGAAGTCGTGCGGTGACCATACTTTATTTTTTCATATGGAAATGCAATCTAGGGAAACGATTGATAACAAGCATTGTCACTAGATTGCATTGTGTTGGTACATAAACTTCTGGTAGTTTTTGCAATGAGGTTAGGTTTCATTATGACTGGTTGACACCGTAATTATTTATAAATTGTAGTTCTGGCTATTATAAACTGAAGTAGTCCTTAATGCAATGTCTACCTAATTAAAGTATGATCAAAAATTAATTTAATCTAGTATGGCTATAGAATAGGTCATAATTTATAAATTTAACTACGTTTACACTTAAATGTCAAACTTGACATTTGATTTTTACATGACTTAGTTGCATTAATAGATTAGGAACTAATTCATAGCCATACTAGATGAAAATAATTTTTGATCATACTATAGTTAAAACCAAATTATAAAATCACATTTCAAGTTTATAATAGCCAAAGCTACACAATTTAAAGTAATGAAATGTCAACCTTACCAAAAAAATAATAACCAGAAGTCCATGTACCAACACAATGCAGCCTAGTGGCAATGCTTGTTGTCAATGATTTCCCTGGAATGTCGACATTTGCATTGCCATATGAAAGAAAAATGGACTATATCGATCTCCGCTATCAACCTAAAAATAAAGACGTGTTTAACAGATTATTCGTGTTTTATTTCTGCCCCTCCTACAATAGAACAACGAATTTTAGCATCTCGTGTAGATTAGTGTGATAACCCTATTTACATTTTTTTAAAAACTTCATAGAATATATCAGGGGGGCAAATTACACTATTTGCCCCCTCGACATATTCTATGAGGGCGCAATCGCTTCCCTTGCCCCCCCTGTTCCTGCGCCCCTGCCTGTAACAGTAGGTAAACAGTTTACAAACTTCGGCCAAACTAGAAATACTATTTATTATTAAATCTCGAACTTCACTTATATTTTTTAAGCAATATTGATTAGGAAAAGTGTCAGCAGAAACATAAAATTACCATTGTAACTTATATTTTATAGATTGAAACAATTTTGTATTTTTAAAGCTATTTTATTTATACAGTATAATTTAAACAGGATCTTAATAAGACAGAATAACGGAAGTGCGGAGCTGTAAACCACAGTGTACACAGCTTGCCTACAAATGATTTATAACCATAACTGATGATCTCAATATGTAAATGTCACTTTTAATAAGAAAAATATTGTTTTATTCTCTAATTGTGGTAGAAGGTCACATTTAGAAACAACATCAAACATTTAAAATTTTGTAGATAGTTTTCAGTGCATACAGAAATTTTCAGATAAAATGTTTTTTTAACAGGTAGGTATACAGATAATTGAAAAAGAATACATTGAAAAAGCTAGGAAGAGTACAAGAAAAATAACTAATTTCAATACTACGCTATACCTATAAATTTTGCTCAACATTGGAGGATGTTAAATATTTACACAATTTTTAAATAAATCGAAATTATCTGCTTCGGAAAATAGAAACAATTGCATTAGAACCTAGTCAGTTAATCCAGGATGATTAACAAAATGAAATGGAATTAGTAATATTGATCATTGGAAAGAGAACTTCTTCAGGACCACACGAAAAATATTTAAGGGGAACTTTGAAAACATTGGCGGGATTATTTGGTAAAACCTAACCCAGATATTAAATACATTTTAGTAAATTGAAGTTTCCGATTCATTTCACTGAATTACATCTGTGAAACATGAGTGAATATTAATGTTGCAAGCACGATTTGGAGCTGAAACAGTTCTAAACTGTCGATTTCGTCAATAACATTGCGTTGCGTCAAGCAGGCAATTAATTTAATACTGGTTACGGAAGTTACGACTGCCTTTATATTAGGTGTAATAAAGCGCATGTTTTAATTGCACATAAAAATACAATACATGATAACCCATAATTAAAATTCAAGTAACGCACCCACTGCAGCGCATTTCATTCACAATTCTTCTCTAATTTTTATTCAATTAAGAATCTCGAACCATTTGAATTACTTTCAATGAATCCTTAGATCAGTTTCCTTTGTAGACCGCATACGAATAGAACAAATTAAATATCCTTAATGCAGACAAATACAAACATCATGTAGGATATTTTAGAACAAATTTACAGTGGTGGGAAAAAGTATCTAAACCCCTTTATCTCTACTATACTTTTGAAGAGATTTCTAAGAAATTTCGTATATACAGTGTGTACCCGGATTGAGTTTACAAGAGGAAGAGCCTTTTCTTTTTAATTTTCATAGAAAAGTCATTCATGCTACTTATAAGAACAACAGCGCTATGGAGAAAATTGTCTTTTGAAGGGGTGTTTAGAAATTAAGCACATATGAAAATAGGTAGAGAGCGAATTATTTTGAATTTTTGCCTTCATAGGAAAATATTATAAGAAGAAGTCTATAATGAATGAATAAGTCCAAATACAAACTGTCAGCTTCATACTAGCAACTTGAACTTTTGACT
>OW679202.1:106644933-106794383 GCA_940337035.1 Agriotes lineatus | reverse complement strand
AGCACAGCAAGAGATTAAGTTACTCTATTAGTAACGCTCGCTGGTCTGACTTACAACTAACTGCAGCTGAATTTGGTTTAAGAGTTGCAATGGCTAATAACGAACACAATTATTAACAACAATTCTCCTGAGAATGTGTTGATAAATCAACTGGATTCTGTTATTAGATGCTTGAGAGTATAATTATTATTTTAACAACTTGTGCTCCAAAATGAGCTGTTACATCTAGTAAATCAAGCCACTTTTGCACTTGCTAATAAAATTTATCTTACATTAATATCGTTGTAATTGTACTCATATTCCTTGAGTACGTGACTGGATCCAGCAATGCTTGCCCGGGCGTTGTCACCTTGTGCTGGCTCAGCGTACTCGATTTCTGGAGGGCTGGTCCGGCGTTGTAGGCTCTTTGGGCGATTTTGGGCCTGTTGAGTTCTGGATTGTTAAATGAAGGCTATGGCTCTCGAATGTGGACGATCCTGGTTCCCCGTTTTCGAATTACAGATGCCTTCTTAGTTCGTTTTTCGGATGGCCAATTAAGTGTTACAACACAAAATTAAAGCGATTTTTGTCTTTAGTTTTTGAGCATCCTTCCGACTGCGCCATTTACAATTTACGAAACTTGTTAAATCAAAAAAATTAATTTATTCAAGTTACGGAGTTACATATATGCAGTTTACAATGTGACCACTAAATGATAACTGACATAGGAACTAGCATAAGAACTGACTAAGTACAGTGTGCACATGCTTATATAATATTTCTTATCACTAACGATTCTAAGAAGCTTGACGCTGGGGCTGGGAACTACTTCGTAATCACTTACCCAACATATCACTTAACATAATCAGCGCCAGGTTTCTATCTTTAACTGTAGTCGGCTGGTAATTTATCTTTCCTGGTTCCTTTGCTCCATTTCTTTGTCTTGATGTAATATCTTCCCTTGTTCGCTAAATTGTCGAATATTTTTGGAAAAATCAAGATGGATGTGCAAAGAGTGAATTCTTATGATCATATTTCAACCTACATTGCCAAGCTTTTCGAACAAAATTTGAACAATTTTCTCATAATCCTGTGATTTATGATTTCCTAGAAAGTTTTCCGTTACACTTTCAAAAACAATCTAGACTTTCTTTTCAACATCAGTTATAATAGTTTTAAACTGAATGTCTAAAATCAATTTTCTAATTTGGGGACCAATAAAGATACTCTCTTTACATTTGCGTCAGAAACAAAACCACCAAATACGTACAAAATATTCCGGTTTTGTTATATACTTTCTGGTTGCGATAATAAAATTAAACTAACACAATGAAAGCTCACGACGGTTTTTGCATAAGTACTGTGACTGCGTAAAGGAGGTACCACTTATATAGGTCCCATGCTTGATTGAACTGTGCAAACAAGTCACAGAATGGCCAGACAAGTTTAAGAAGACACATATTTGATAATGGTTACGAATATAGAGATATAAAACTTATAAACCATTACAGACACTATGGTTATTTGCACATTTGCGTATAAGAGTTGGGTAATCTTATATTATAAGAGCCGATGCCGGCCGTCCGTAAGCAGGCGCGCACACCTGACGATCGCGCAGCAACACGCAGCATGAACGCGCACAAGTGGCGACGCGGCAAGCATTTGTATTGTTAACGCTGCAGGGCCGGACGTAGGCTGGCTGCCGCCTTGAGCACGCATTGTTATTGTTAACCGTTTCTTTACGCTGACAGGGCCACCGTAGGCTGGCCACGAGTTCTAGTATTTTGTTAATAAATTGTGAAAAATGTTTACGTGATACAAACAAACAGACTTCGATTTAGTAGTTAATATACTATTATGTTATGCTAAGGTCCCTCTCTTTATATTTAGTTGTTAAGTTTTATATGAACGAAATTAAATAGTATTTAAGCCTTTTGAGAACTCTTTCAGGGTGGTCCGCCAATCTAGTTACTTGATAGTTACTATTTTATTTTTTATATGAACTGAAATTAATTAATGACCCTTGCTGTCAACTACAATTTCAAATCGTGTTCAATGACACTTTCTATTCAAGATGACAAAATAAATCCTTTACAATGTCATCTGACTCAATAATGTTTATGATAAGTATTCAATTATGTTTTAATAAACCTTTCTAATTCTCTATTATTTCAGATTACCTCAATTCAACTTATTATGCACCCACCTGGATTCCTTGCTTTGTAGACCAACTCGAAATTATCTTGGTATGATTCTGTCCTGCTATCTGAACTCCTTCACAACTCAGCCACAATGCACTGGTCACTAACAAACCGCCTCCAACCTGCAACACCCCAAGATGCTGGCAGATACCTGTTGCTTCTAGCCCCTGTATAACTGTCACTCCTACAACTTTCCTCTGTCCAACTTCTCCATGGTAAGCATACTTCCACATATGATTGTAAAGTAACCTTGTACTTCCTTAGATCCTCCTACAACCACACACGTTGTCAGCATCCAGCAGAAATCGCAACCTCAAACAGCTCCCTCGTCAAAACAAGTCAACTGGTCCCTGTCAATTGGTCCTTGTCCAAATGGTCCTTACTTCCCAAGCGAAGTCCACGAAAACTCCACCAACTTGCAATCCTCTACTTAATGTAAATATTTATGACTTGTAATACAAAATCATTAAATTATATCCAATTCTTATTCTTCTTGCTTCTTGTAATTGTTATTATGTAGTTATACCATATTCAAAATTCTCTTGCATTATTCTTATTTTATACTCGTAATATTTTAATTAATTCCACATTGTAGATTTATATTATCGATCGCTTTAACTTTCGAACTGTAAGGTCGTGCACTGCCGCTCTGAACTCTAGAAAGTGCAAGTGATAACTTTTTCCGTGCGACAACCGATGCTGTTTTACTGTCGGAATTTAATGTACGTACTGTTACATACAAAACAAACTAATTTACCGGCTACTATTAACTATCCGAGAACCCCTGCGGAGGGGTTCCCTCGTAAAATGGCTCATACAAGCAACAAAAGAAACAGCGACGAATTAAAACCACCACTGACTGAACCCAACAAAAAATATTTATTCAATCCAGAAGATTTAATATTTTAAAATAAATTCTTTGTAACTACGATCAAATAGAAAAGGTAAGCTCCATTATCTGTCAAGGAAAACATGCTGCTGCAATAAGCGATATGGATACCACAACAGAAATGAATGACCAGCAATCTCCGGAACCAAATGTGAAGAAGTTAAAAATTCCTCCAATATATCTGCACAATGCAAACAAACTCAGATATCAGGAAATACTGGCTGACCTCAAGGAAAATGCTAAAAGTGAATCCACGACGGTACACAAAAATAATCAATTGCGAATTAATGTTACGAGCATAGAAGATTATCGGGCGATGACGAAACATTTCTCCGATAATAAGTTAAATTATCACACGTTCAAGGACCCTGAGAACAACAATTTATCTGTGACAATACACAACGTGCCTGTATCGTTAACTGAAACGGAAATTAAAATCGAACTAGATTATCTAAAATTTCCTGTTATAAAGGTCGTTAGATTATACAATAAGAACAGGTACCCAATCCCGCTGTGCGCAGTAGACGTCAGTAATACTCAAGAAGGTAAACAAATACTCGGTCTGGAAAAACTCAACTACTGTATAGTAGAAGTCGAATTAAGAAGGAAATCAAAAGATATTCCCCAATGCAAAAAATGCCAGTTATACGGCCATACTAGGAATTATTGCCAGTCCAAACCGCGTTGGGTAAAATGTACTGGCCAACACTTATATAACAATTGTCCTAAGAAACCCGGAGAAGACCCTCAGTGCATTAACTGCATAGAAAAACATCCGGATAAACTACAAAGGATGTAGTTATTATAACCAAGTCAAAATCAGACCAGATGCAGTAACTATCGAACCCAAAACAGAACATATGCCCAAGCCGTAATAACGGAACAAGAAACAAAGAAAACCCCCCACTCTTGAGACTACACCAGCAAAATACACACCAACCCAACACATCATCTACTAATCCCCTAGAACCTACGGAATTAATTACCATCATATTACAAAAATTAGTTGAATTGCTCATTCCTCATTTGGACAAACTAATACCACTCTTAACAACAATACTACCATCTCTTCTAACTAATGGATCCAAATAATGTACATGTAATGCTTAACTTAACAGTAGTCAATTGGAACTCCAATGGACTAAAAAACCAACTCTCAATCTTCATTGAATTTCTTGCGCGACATGCTGTTGATATCGCGTGTATAACCGAGACACACTTAACAAGCACTGAGCCCTTCAGAATCCCTGGCTACCATGTACATCGAAATGATAGAGATGCAGAAATTGCCTCTGGTGGAGTAGCTATAATAATAAAAAAGAAACTAAAACACCACCTAATAGACCTTCCTGATATAGAACACATTGAGGCTATCGCTGTAAAAGTCCCAATGAAAACCAATAAATCGGTAACCTTAATCAGTGCCTACAAACAACCAAATAAACGGATGCTGGATCATGATATCGATAATCTCTTCAATAGCGACGATCCAACGTTGTTGCTCGGAGATTTAAACGCAAAAAATACAATATGGGGATGTCGTGCTAATAACCCAGCTGGAATAAAGCTACACAATCTCATGACTGATCACGGTATAACAATATCAGCACCAAGTGAATATACCTATTTTCCTTATAGAATGGACCATCTACCAGATTTCTTAGATGTGGCCCTACATAGAAATTTCAGAGATCCTATTAAGCAAACGGTAATAACTGAACTAGATTCAGATCATCTACCTGTAATTATAACTGCTCAAGATACACCGCAGACAATACAGCCAATTCCGAAAATAGCTGAGGGAAAAACTGATTGGAAGGCATTCCAAACAACTCTTAATCAAAAACTGAAATGGCCTGGACCTTTGAATGAACCTCAAAACATAGATGAAGCAGTAAGACAATACACATCCGCTGTACAAGAAAGCGTCAAAGAAACAACTACACCATGGAGACGGAGGAGTATCACTCCACACAATAGAACACCAGATAATATACTAGAATTGATTAAGACAAAAAATAAAACAAGAAGGGAGTGGCAAAGACTGAGACTTCCTTATCTCAAAACCTTATACAATCGACTAAACCATATAATGAAGCTGGAATTAGATAGAATACGAATACAAAGATATAATAGTTATTTAGAGGAAATCCACCCCTCAGATCCCACCTTGCGGAGGGCTACCAAACTTCTAATGAGACATACTAATGTTGTATATTCACTAAAATCGAACAATGCAAGCTATAATACTGAAGAGAAAAGAGCAGAACTACTAGCAATACATATTGAACAGGTATTCACCCCTAATACGGAAGATAACGATGACCACCACTTAAACGAGGTTACAAATAGAGTCGCTAATCTACAAGCACAAATTAGTGAGGAAATAGTTTCAGTTTACGTCCCAGAACTCAAGAATTATATAAAATGCCTTCCCAAGCGTAAGTCTCCATGTCCTGACTTAATAACTAACGAAATGTTAAAACAGTTAACAAAAAATGCAATGGCCTATTTAGAGTTAATCTTTAATGCATGTATGAGATTAGGATACTTTCCTGCTCACTGGAGAACAGCAAATATACTCCCTATTTATAAAACAGGGAAACATAAGCACGACCCGGACAGCTATAGACCAATAAGCTTGCTATCAACACTAGGTAAACTTCTTGAGAAGTCAATTCTCTCCCTTCAAGAAGACATATCTGAAAAAGACGTGATCCCTCCTTATCAATTCGGATTCCGACAAGCTCATTCAACAGCGCATCAACTGTTACGAATCACCGAGACAACTGAAAAGGGGCCTTCACGTTCGATTTGAAGTTTCGACAAACGGAAAAGCATGGCAATGCGGACGGTCTTTCCAGGCTACCTTTGCCTTCAACTCTGTCCGGAGAGGAAGAAAAGCCGCCGTTTGAAGACGTATTTTTGTTAGAGGAATCGGCATCTGAGGAATTATCAAGCAAAGCATTATCGGAGGCAGTTAAGAAGGATCCGGATACGACAAAGTTAAGTCGTTATTTAGACCAGGGAGTATGGCCTAATCCGATTTCACCGTTATTGGAACCATTTTTCAAGCGACGATCCGAGCTTAGCACAGAAAATAACTGTGTCTACTGGGGTCACAGATTGTTCATACCATTGAAAATGCGTAAAGCGGATTTAGAAGAGCTACACCAGGGACATCCCGGTATGACCAGGATGAAGAATTTAGCTAGATCATTCGTGTGGTGGCCTAATTTGGACAAGGACATCGAGAAGGTAGTAAACAACTGTTCTCATTGTCAACAGCAACGACCAGCGGCAGCAGAGTCGCCAGTTCATCCATGGGCTTTTCCAGAAAAACCATGGCATCGTTTGCATATGGATTTTGCCGGACCATTTCAAGGACACATGTGGTTATTGATCGTCGATGCAAGAACAAAATGACCGGAAATCGTAAGGTTAGGAAGATCAGCAACATCAGGAAATACTGTAGAAGCTTTACAAAAATTACTTGCAAGGTTTGGAATTCCAGCTCACGTAGTTACGGATAACGGAACACAATTTACTAGCTCAGAATTCCAAAGTTTTTGTAGGAAGCTAGGAATAACACATATCAGAACGTCACCTTATCATCCACGGTCGAACGGTGAAGCGGAGCGTTTCGTTCGGACATTCAAGAATGCAGTAGGAGAAAACAAAATACCCATGGAACTAGTTTTGTATCGAATTTTTAGATTTTTATTGGCATATCGGAATACAATCCATCCAACAACCGGCTATTCACCAGCTAAATTATTGCTCGGACGAAGATCGCGGTTACCCTTAGATAATTTGAAGGCTGATCCGGAATTGAAGGTTCGTTCTCAGCAAGAACAAATAGCAGATCCGAAATGTAAGATGCGATATTTTCCACCAGGTAGCCACGTATGGGTACGCGATTTTCGTCAAGGGCAGCAAAAATGGATTGTGGGTATGATTACTAAATGTATACCTCCATATACATACGAGGTGATAATTGGAAGTCGAACTCACAAAAGACACGTAGATCATTTAATTCGTCGTGATGAAGGGTGCGAGATGCAAAGTGAAAATGAATGGAAACCTTTATCAGTTACTGCACAGGAAGAATGTGAACAACCTTTATCGGTTACTAGGCAAGAAGGAAGCAAGGAGAGTTTCAGCGACGTAAGGTTACCTGTACCGGTTACAGACTTTTCGGTTCCGATGCAGGAAACGGTTATTGAAAGTTGGGCTCCAACATCCGAAGTGTTGCCGCCGCCTTTTCCATACGCTCCAGAGCGTAGATATCCAATTCGAGAGCGAAAACCGCCCCAACGCTATGGTTACAGTTAATCAACGACTAGACTATTTTGGAGTGAATAAATAATTTAAGGGAGGAGAAATGTTGAGAATTTGATCAAGATTGTATAAATTAATTATGAATTATTTGTTACTAAGTGTCATATGAAAAATAAAATTGTAAACAAATAGTGATACAAATAAATTTGATATTTCAACTATGTTGTATTAAGTCACGGATACAACAAGTATACTGCCATCATCTTCATGGCAAGAAGGGCCCTTATATAAAATGATACAAATAAACATACCAACCTACCTAATAAAGATAATAAGCTCTTTCCTAAACAATAGAACATTCAAGATAAGAATTCAAGCAACCTTTTCCAGCACTAAGTCTATCAAAGCTGGAGTACCCCAAGGAAGTCTACTGAGACCAACCCTGTTCAACATATATAAACATGACCTTCCCTCCGTAATTAACACAATCCCGGCCATGTATGCTGATGATACGGCCATAATAGCCCAGAGTGATTCACCCCAAAACGCCATAGAACAACTACAAAGCGCTGTAAACGTTACGAATAAATGGTTTCATAAATGGCGAATCAAAATTAATCCACAAAAATGCCAAGCAAAAATGTTCACCTTGAAACGTCATACTATACTGCCAGTAATAAGAGAAAATAACAGTGACATCTGTTGGAACCCTAAAGACTCGGCAGTAAAATATCTGGGAGTTTATTTGGATTCGAGGCTAAGCAGGGGATTTCATATAAATAAAAAGCTGAACGAGTGCCACACCAGACTAACGATCCTGTATCCACTAATTAATCGAAAATCTTTCCTTCGAGCTGAATGTGCTGTCCTACTTTATAAAACGATACTCCGACCAATTTTAACGTATGCATGCCCTGTATGGTCCAATACATCTAAGACTTCAGACTATGCAAAATAAAGGGTTAAGACTCGCAATCAAGTGCCCGTGGTTTGTGCGTAATTTACAAATACACAACGAACTACAGATCCCATCAATAACTGACTTTATCAAGAAGCTCACCACACAGTTTTTCCAAGACATAAATCTCTGTGACAGTGCTACAAAACTAAATCTTGGCCTAAAAGGGATACATACACGTTTGAAACGTAAGCTCCCACAAGACTTAATCTAGAGTTAAAAATAATTAACACGAATTATAAGTGTAACACGTATACTAAGACTGAGGTGTGAATAAATCACATAACCCTCGATCTACTCTTATGTTATTTAATTATACTTAATGTAACAAAGCCGTGTATTGTATTTTGTATACAGAGCCAGCTAATAAACATAAAAAAAGATTGATATTATCAACCCTTTTATTTAACGAGCACACAAATTAAATAAATGGGGCAAAATTTCTAATTTATTTTTACCAAAACTATCCAAATTACACGTTGTTTTTCAATCTGTTATTTTTCAATAATCAAAACTAACTTTTATTTCTATGCTAAACTTCCATTATTTCTGCCTGCTACACATTACATTAATCTGAATGTTACTCACTTCATAATTTCTTACAATAGGATTTTATCTTGTCATATGCAACATTAACTTGTATTTTGTATTATCTCCTTTTACCACCATCAAATAGTACTCAAATGCTATACCTTTCTTTTTAAATTTACTTTCAATCTTTGATTCTATCCATATCTTTCAATTAAATAAGTAGTTATTTTTAAAATTTTCTAAATTTTATTAATTCAACCTAATGACTGTATTTAACTTTTCCTTTAGCATTTATCTAAATAAATAGACGTATTTAAGGTATTATATAGCCCCCTATATACCATAGCAATACATACATAACTGGCACTTACTTTTACTCAAACCCCAGATGCACTGTAAGCAGTGTTATCCATGGTAACATTTCTGTTGGTGCCATGCATTGGTTCGGTCAGCTGCAATACATACTGAGTTGGAATGACCTCAGTACTTGCTCTATCTTCTCTTCCAATATAAAAAATACCACTAAGCATATAGCTTGTTTTAACATCACACATCATGAAGATCTTGATGCCATATTTCTTCGGTTTGCTGGGAATATAAATCTTAAAAGGACATTTTCTCTAAATCTTAAAATTTGTTCATCTACGGTTACGAATTTATCGGGTCCACGTCTCCCCTTACGGGTTGCTTTGTCATCATGTCGTAAACAGTTTAGAAGAAGTTGAAGTCTATTTCTAAACATTGTTGCTTTATAAATAAGATTTCCCAAGCCTTTGAATTACAACTTTTCAATGATTACTTGATCGTTATTGAGCACAGCAGTATAATACAAAAGGCCAATAAGTACGTTTATTTCGATTTTATCAGTTTTGTGAACAATAAACTGCTTTTTGTATTTAACTCATTTTTTTGCATTTGTATGTGTTACAATTTCGTCAAGTACACTAGCATCAAAGAAAACACAAGATTCACATTCATTAGTTACCTGTAGGGCATTGCCTAGGAGTCCTGATTTCTGTGTCACAATATGTGTTTTACTTGTAGGAGAATTTTTCTTTTTGAGTAGGACTCATATTAGACCGATAGCATGTTTTCCCGTACACAATTTTTCGTGGAAGTTCGTCTTCATCCGTTGGGCTCAAATTTACGAAATCAAACAGAACAAAACCATCATCTTCAACATGGTCTTCTTCTAAATTATCTTCAGTTTTTTTGAAACTGTTTCAACATCATCGTAGAATTGATAATCCTTGAAAATAGCTTCCAACTCAGCATCAGTTAAATATTTAGACGAAGAAGCCATGTTTCTAAAGAAAACTACCGTAGTTACAACACAACAATGTCTAACCAGAACATTTTATATTTCTCAAACTTACCTACTAACAAAATGTAGGTACTTAGAAAAGAACTGGCGAAACTAATAGCCAACTCCTATACAGACAGTAGTGATAGTTATTGTAACAAATTCCATTTCGTTTTACGTTGCTGTAAAGAATATGTACGTAAACTAACAGAATGCACATTGTTACCGACCAACACCTACCGGGAAAACTTAAAAATAAATTTCCGATGGGTTTTAACAAATTGTCTAATTCAACTTTACAGTGACTATTTAGATTTCTTTGCAAACCCTTTACTATTTATATGTAGTTAATGCTAGTAAAATATGTTCCCAACTTTCACTACCATCCTGTATATGTAGTATATCGGTGCAAAGAATAAGTATTCAAATATGTTATAAAATCCATTTGGTTTTATAAGACATGTTATCAAACATTTCCAGTAATAATCTGATCAGAAAAAGGTTTCTTTCTATACGGATTCTATGCCGTTTTTAAGTTTTTCTACTGTAACCTATTAAAAAGTTGATAGCATTGAAAACAGATTAAAACTTACTACCAATATAAAGGATAAAAAATATAGGTTTGACTTTTTAAAAACGTATGGCGCCCTAACATCAAAAAAATATATTTAAAAATCTGAAATTAATCTTAATATACGGGCTGTAATTGGAATCGTTACCCCCTTTGAGATTTTTTTCTAAAAACAAACATTAATGGAGTTAGATACGAATTTATTCGCTACTTTCCACACTCTATATACCATACTACCGGATCTACGAAAAATGTATACTATAATTAACTGGGAAATATAAAGTTAGAATCGCCCTTTTGTATAATAATTTTTAATTTTCGAAAATATGCAGAATGGTGAAAAAATGTTGTTTTAACATGTAAGCAAACGAAAATAGAATTAAGCTTGGCTTTGAAAACTGAAAAATATGTCGATTATTAATTCACATTATGTTCATTTTCTGCTCACATGTTAGAAAAGTAACATAATATGAATTAATAATCGACATATGTTTCAATTTTCAAAGCCAAGCTTGATTTCACTTTCGTTTGCTCACATGTTATAATCAATGTTTTTTCTAATCTGCATAAACCTGGAGTTTTTAAATAGTTATTTTTGATTTCCGGACGAGCTCAAATATGAGAGTTGAAAACCACTGGTTTACAGCGTAGCGTACTCACAAATTGATAGTTCTGAAGCAGCAGCAAGAGGCGCTGGCGCATTCCTATTCGTAGATGTCGCTGTGTTAGCTTGCTAGTAGGGGCAGAATAGTTAATGGTTTCCCATATTCAAATCTTCAGCACAGTTTTTCGTAGTTCTCCAAAGTTTCTCGAAACACTTCCCAAGGTAAGTTTATTATTATAATTTAAAGTGAAGCATATAGATTGTCTGCCAGCACTAGGTAAATATGGCTTTAAAGCCACTAAGCGATGTACGAATTATGATTATTGTATTAACAATTATGTTTCAATTACCAGGTTACGAATGAATAATAATAATTAAACATGCATGCTTTGCCTGAACAACCCTTGTACATTTTAAGTGATATGTATCTAGTGCTCACAGACAATCTGTATACTACTACTACTCACAATTGTTAATAAACCACAAAACACATGTATAGTTATTACTAACACCTGAGGTGTTGAAATTGCATTTAGCCTATACAACTATTTGAGAAGATTACATATTACCTCCAAGGCTCTCAAAATTAAAGTACATTTTTAGTCAAAATATGTTGATAGTGATTTGAAAGCTAAACTTAAAACAATATAAATAAATGTATACATCTTTCTACGTTCCCATACAAGAGCGTAAGGAAGCATTAGAATCAGACAAAATTTTAAAGTTGTGACTTTTGTGTAAATAATCATTTTGAGCCCTAAGAATTGCAAAAACATTGTGCATAAGATAATGTCCGTCTGCACGTAAGTATAGGAGCTTTATCTTTGGAAGTTTGTTGATTATCGATATTATCACCTTTGATATCACGGAGTAAACCTTTTGGTTTGTTTTTCTTCGTGATGCGGGGCTATCCATCTTGTGGAAATGCTTTGCCAGTTCTCTATTGTGTTAGTTTTGCGATTACGATAAAAATATTCAATTCTAGCATAACGTCGTTATTATATTTATGATAGAACAATGTGTAACCCTCAACCTGACGCAGAAACATTATTTCAGTTGTCGGAATTGTTCTGGCATGGCTTTTTGAAAGCGTATAGTAACACAAAGATGGTCATTATCTTTCTTTCAATGTATTTTTGAAGTATATTTTCATTTTACATAATTTAGAATATGGAATATCTACATACAGAAAAAGTTTTGTCATTCCTAAATTTCTCTGAAAAAAGGTAAAGTTGTAGTATCTTAAAACACAATTTAGGACGCTATCGGGGAGTTTCCGTTGGAAAGGTGTAGTGGTAAGAATAAAGCCGCTAAAATTTTCTAAAAATTACAATTATTTCAAGTTTTAACAAACAAATAGATATAAATATTTTATTTTTGAATGTCATTTTATGGGTCTTTTTAAATAGAACCCAAAGTTGTAGATTGTCAGCGAATGCAATCAAACTAGAGTACTGTTATAAATACTTTGAAAACTTCTAACATAAAAAAATGTCCTTATATTTTGTGTGTATGTCCTTTAGAAGTTAACAATGGCTTTTCTTAAGAACTACTGACGAGAACATTTATTTGTTTAAATAAATCTACATATATTTTAGACATTTGATCATTTATATTGAAATTTGACAAAATTATTTTTTCTGTTAAAAATCAAGCAAAGAAATACAATGAAAAGAACCAAATGGTAAAGTATGTAAAACGAGTCATTCCTTGATTTGAGTAACACTATTTAGACAGGTGTTCTTTTTGCACATTTTTGCTATGTTGTTATTAAGATTGTAATTATAACAAGTATTAGGTCTCATCGTTAAATGGATTTGTCAAGAAATAAACAACACCTACAAAAAAATGCTTCTAGGTTTTTGTTTTAGTTTTAGGCATACAAAGTTGTACTGCACTTTTTGCACTACCGATTAGATACACCCTGAATACATCTAATTAAATTATTTTTGAAATTTATTTGAATGCGATATAAAACACTAAAAAATCGACTTCGCCAATTTTTACAATCTTAATAATATACAGATTGCGGCAGGCAACTAGGACCATAGCAAAAGCAAGGGGACTTTACATGTGGCCGTAATTGTATTTAAAAAATTAAAAAATCGAAATATATCTTGTATTTATAATGATCCTAACGACCTACCGCTATCGCACATTGATTGTTCGTTTGTTAAACACCAGACTGCCACACACATATTCTCCTTACTTTTGCAATGGTCCTAGTTGCCTGCCGCAATCTGTATATAAAGCAAAGTCCTTACTCACTCACTCACTCACTGACTCATCAACGCCCAGCCCAAACCCTTGGACCTAGAAAGCTGAAATTTTGCACAGAGGTTCTCTTTATGATGTGTACGCGAAATAAGGAAGGATATTTCGAAATTCGACCCCTCAAGGAGTAAAATACCTAGGGGTTCCAATTTTGTATGGAAACGTCATATTAAATAAACGTTTCGACTTGAAGCTTTGTAGTACCCTTAAAAACAAATAAGCAAGCACGTATTTCGTGATTTTCCGAAAATCAACCCCTTAGGGGGTGAAATGGGGAAGCCTAAAAATCGATATGAGTGTCGTTATTGAGGTTTTTTGGGACGTTGATTGCGAAAATGGCATTTATTTTTAAGTCCAAGACGGTGGACATGACATAATTAAAACCTTATAGTGGTGAAACGGGGTTTCAGAGTTTGTATTGGAAAACAATATTAAACAGACTTTTCAATTCAAACCTTTGTAGGTGTACTTTAGTAAAAAATAAGTAATTATTTTCATAAAATCGATCCCTTAGAATAGGGAATAAAGAGGATAATTATATGTTTTCGCTTTAAAGTTGCCCTATTTCTATAAATATACCTGATCTATATATATATATAAAAGCGAAAAACCACTCACTGATTAATCACGAAATCTCAGAAAGTATAAATGCTACAAACTTGAATTTTGGCAGGCAGATTTCTCATAGGGAGTAGGCATCCTCTAAGAAAGGATTTTCGGGACGAGGACAGGGAAAGGGACGGGGACGGAGACCGGGACGGGGACGAGGATAAGATGAGATGGGATGGGATGGGATGGGATGACAGAAAATAATTAGTCATTATTTAATACACAAATAACGAATCTCGCGCGTACGAAGTCGCGGGTAACACCTAGTTACATATAAATAGCAAAATAATATTTATCCCTTTGATAATATTATTTAAGCTAATGCTTGTGTTTGAGAAAAGTAATTGGGTTTCTAAATATTTCATTATTCATTCATCATTCATTCATTCATAATCTGTAGCCTCTTTTACATTTCGGTGTCGAGGACCATTCATACCTCGCGGGAAGTGCAACGGGGGTAATGCGCCGCACGCGACTTACATATTAAAAATTTTAAAAAATTATGTTCTTGAGATAACTTTAAAATGGATGGTTTCTATTTATCGTTTGAAATTTTCGCAGTTACTCAATTTTTATTATAAAAATAAAATTTTTGTATAGCCAGCATTGTCTTTAAAGATAAAAACCCAGCAATGTTTGGCTTTGTGTGCCTTGCCACTTGTGAACCAAAAACAAGGTTTTTTTATGTTAATTTTTTTTGGCGGCTGTATGTGTTGTGGTTTTCCATGTTTTTAAAACTATTTCCAATTAAATTATGACAAACGTTTGGTTAGAAGCATGGCAAGGTCTCCGTTCTTCAGTTATTTGTAATATTCTCAACATTATTGGGTAATGAAATATAGTTTATGGAAAAGACAGAAACTTGCCGATTAAAGTGAATGAGAGAAACGCATAATGCAAGAAAATTAAGATAGTTTTGCATTTAAATATAAGCCGGTGTAGAAAATTTTATAAAATTCCGTTGTCATTTTAGTAACACAATGCTAGGACGTATTCATCATTAATGACAATATTGATAATTCGAGTAACCGCGAAAACTTCAAACAATATATAAATGAGACCATATTTATACTAACGATAACGTAGCTACATAGTAATACGATAGCGACATCTATAATTTTGCACCTGCTTTAGTAAATCAGGGATGTGAGTAATTTTGTTTATTTACGGCAGCGGAGTGAACCTGACGTCAATGAAAAACTGCATTTGGTAGTTTTTGTTTGGTATACTACAATTCAAAGCTCAACTGCTCACTTACTCAATTTCTAAATAATACGCTGACTCAATTACATGCCCGATTGTTAATTTGTTATTATTATTGTCTACTGTAGTGGCCACACACGCAAAAACCAAAAATTTTATTTTAACTCAAAATTTTGTGTTCTAATACCAGAATCGAGTGTAAATAGGTTATTTTATATATTTTTTTAATTGACTTTATTTATACCCACATAATGGAATATTATTCAATCCTCTGGATATTCAAATGGAGGTGAAATTTATATAACAACTTGTTAAGTGATAATAAAATATTAGTTATGAGTCACCTCTACTTATAAACTATCAACAAGCAGAAGTGCATTTATAAACAATAAATTGTGCACGAGTACATCAGGTGCGTTTTGTTAATTAAGTTTACAGACACCTCATGAAATGTTACTAAATTTTTAAGAAATTTTGTAAAGAAAAATTCGTGTGAACATACAATATAACATTCTTCGTTTTCTAATTCAGCGACGTATCCGCCACCTTTTTTGATATATAAATATCTGGCCGTTATTTTATCTATTTACGTTAGTGTTAGTCAATTTTGAATTATACTTGTGAAATATAATAACAAATAAAAATTTAGAAGAATGCAAAAAAAAGTGAAGATATATAACTCAGTACAAAATCGACTGCTGCGCTGCAAACAAGTTTTGGAAGGGAAATACGATATTCTCCCTAGAAGTGTATCATTCTAGACAGTGATAATGCTACCATGCTGTTCTAGGTATTGCCAAGAAATACTTTCCGATCAACACCTAAACAATAAGGAAGGGAAAATATTATTTCGTTAAAAAATCGGTTTTTAACAGCCTATATCTGAATGCGGAAGAACTGTAAGTTATATGTTCCTTTTAATGTTTCTCCTTAAAAATAATTTGACGAATCGTCTCCTGATTATACCTACAATTTATAGAAGAGTGCCTATACTCTATACCAGTGTTTCCCAACCTTTTTTCCTGGCGTACCACTTCACAACACAAAAATATTTTGCGTACCACTTAGTTACGTGGAGGTAATTATGAATGGAATATGTTTATTATTTTACTAATCTAACTAACCCATTTTCCAACCATAAGTATGAAAAATAAAATTCTGTGTAGTGTTATAATATTTTATTAATTGATATGAACAAGCGTAATTCCGCTACGGAGCGGATCTTCAGCCCGCGTAGCGGCGGCAAGACCTTTTTTTAAGAGAACTAGCGGAATGTGTGTCTACCAAAAATAATAATATTTAAGGATTTTTTTTAAATCACGATTAAGCAAAATGCTTTTAACATTTATTTAACGTACTTACACAATAAATTAGTTTTGTCAATTCGCATTATCATGTCGACATCAGTTGCACGAAGGAATGCTATCAGTTAAAAATTTATTTTGTACTTCAAAAGATTTTCAGGAGGGATATATTTTTAAAAATATTGCCGTACGAGCCTTTATTATTTTGTGTATTCCACACGAGAATGATGATGTTGAAAGAATATTGTCTAATATTACATATACTGAAACTAAAAAAGGAATAAGCTTTCAACACCACTTTTTGAAGCTGTACTGCGAATAAAAGTTGATCTGCATGGCAAGAAATTGTGTTGCCATAATTGTTGAAATGTATTCTTTTAAAAAATGTGGTTTTGTTCAACAACCAAATTTTAAAACAATTTTTTTCTCGTGTGCAGAGCACCACGTACCACCGCAGTGGCCTCTGCGTACCACTAGTGGTACGCGTACCACAGGTTGGGAAAGACTGCTCTATACCAAATCTACGAATGGTATTCGGGTTTCCGTGCAATTAGAGTTTGTACACTAGAAAAATACAATTTGTTTTAGGCATATGTATTATATAAGTATGGACAATACTTCTTTGTATTTTGTCAGTACAAAAATCATAGATAAGTTTTGCTTCTTTATGTACATCTATTTTTCATTTAACGAGACATTCGCGACTATTTACTGAACTTCAACGGTTGAAGCATCTTAGGTACAGAATTTCTGTATTACATTAAACTGATATCCTTGAATTAGGTACTCCATGTTTGAGATAGTAGTCTTAAGGTAAACACTTTCCAAAATAACTTAAAAAGCAAAATGTATTATTTTTCTATTTAAGAACGCTTTTGTCTTATTTTGGAACAGAACACATCAAAATAAGACTTGTTAAAGCTTTTGCGAAAATGCTTGCTAACGATAAATGTATTCCTGTTTTTTTTTAAAGATTGATCAAACAGCACATAAGATATTAAATTGAGATGTTCTCTGAATGTCATTTTTTGGCAGTGGTTTATTATGATATGTTTTTCGGACTTTTTCCACTGTCTAGGGTGTAAATTACACAACGTTTCGGGAGTTTTGATCTACTCCCGTCTTCAGGTGTTCCTGGTTAGTCCTGAGAAGGACTGATATTGTACGTTTTTCAACTTAAATGTGTGCCTCCCCCGGGGTTTGAACCCGGGACCGCTGATCGCTGTGATTACTAGTCTGCCACTCTAACAACTAGGCCACCAGGGCGGTTAAATATTTTAATTTTAAACTTATATATATTGTTATGATACACTATATTCTTTGATAATTTAAAAATGAATACTAAAGAAACAGTTTAGTCAAATAAATTTGAAAGTCAGATATAAGCAAATTAATGGATCTAAATACGTGTTAAAGTATAATGAAATTAACTTTCTTATTATTGGTTAGTCAAATAATAGCATAATGATTGATTACTCAAACTTAATCTGTAATAAGAAAATTCTGAATAGGAATAAATACCAAGGTTACTACTAAAATGTATCTGTTATGATAATTAAAATAAAATATCTGTTTTGATTATATAAAAAAAATGTATATAGGAGGCAGCAAGAATCGTGTCTAGTAGTAATAATTTGTAATTTGTTTAATTAGTTACTAAAAAAACAACTCAAAAATGTATACATAATTTGATATGGGTGTGATTTTCGAATAAAGAAACATTAATAAATGTTGTATAATTTGTAAATGTTATGGTTGGTACAAATTATATGGGTTAAAAGCAAAATCTTCGAGGTGGAAACATAAAATAAAATATTAAAAACAAGAAATAAAGGGACAAGCTTTGGTTAGTGAGGATATTATTGATAATACATTGGAAATGGAATACAAGCCACAAACAAGAGGTTAGTACGTGCAGCGAATTGTTTTTGGGAAACCTGTGGGTATCATTGAAGACGCAGGACCATCTAAAAAAAAAGACAAATTCATATTTGGAACAAGATTTATGCTGACACTTACCAGAGAGGGATCGGAGCCGCAGTAATCCAGTACAGGAGCTAGGAGACTTGAAGTTGACAGCAGCAGGGGACAACGACAGGAATCCAGTATAGGATGTGGAAGTTTTGAAGTGGATGGCAATAAGGTGATTCTGGGAGTTTACATTCATCGCAGGTGATGCAGTTTGGATAAGGACCCAGCAGGTGTTTGAGTGCAGTCGGAGTGAGGATCCAGTTTGGAAGGATTTTGGCAGTATTAACAAGCAAAGTGTTAAATCAGGTTTGTGTTTTAAAAGGTTAAATGAAACATTTATAAAGCTATAACTAGTAAGAAGGTATAAAAATATAAACTAAATTTTATACTTACATAAGAGATTGGTAAAAGAATTGCATATTAGATCTTATTGTAAAAACCTTGATATTCGTTCTGAATTTTGATTAATTTGAAGTTAGGTGTCAATTTTTTGAAAGTCAATGAACTGGCAATTAAACAAAGAGAATTTGACAAGTCAATCATTGGGTTACTAGATATTGCGAACCACCTGAGAGAGTTTCATTAATAATATTGTAAAATACGGATTTGAATTGAAAGTTAAAAATAAAGGGCAAAATAGTAATACAATAATTTAAATAAATTTATCAGCTAGCATAACATAGCAAATTTTATGGCGCCGCAACGAGAGGGCATAGCAAATTGATGTAGATTGTCAATGTCAGGTAATTGAAAAGTCAAACGTAAGATTAGAAAATACAATCAAACCCGTTTATTTGAATATAGCTGATAAACCAGGTTTATGGTTAATTTGTAATTAACAATCACGAATAAAAGAACAGAATTGTAAAAAGGTAAAAGGGTATCATAACTAAGTTCTTTTGAGCAAAAATAGAGTAACAGAATAGGACATTTAATTTGAGTAACTAAAGTATTGGATAACGGATTCAATTGGTAAATCAAATATAAAGATATACGATTCATTATAAAGGGTTATAATAAAAAAATAGGTATATTTAAACAATTTAACTGAAAGATGGCAGATAAAAGGGTTACAAGGAAAGGCAAGAAGGTGGAAGAAGAGAAAGAAGAAGGACCAGAACAGATGGAAGTAGTGGCGAGTAGCGCAGGAGTAGAAGGTGAAGAAGGACAGCTAGAAATGGAAGTACAAGGAGACCAGGTAAGGGTACAGGAAGAACATACAGCAAAAGATGACAGGATGAAACAAATAATGGGAATGATGCAGCAAATGCAAATGCAATCATTACAGTCAATGGAAAGAATGATGCAGCAAAGTAATAGGGAAGCTGAGGAAAGGGAAAACAGGTCGAAGAAAGAATTATTACAGTCAATACAGAAAACTGCGGAGAAAATTGAGAAAAATGCTGAGATAAGCAAGAAGGATACAGCAGAGTTGAAAAAGGATTTGCAACAGGCAATTGAGGAGCAAAAAGAACAGGCAAAAAGGATGGAAGAATCGATATTGGGATTAAGAGAAGAATTTAATAAGGTGCAAATCAAGAATAAGCAAGAATTGCAAGCACAAATTAATAAGATGAGTGAAACATTAGGAAGTTATAAGGAGGAACTCAAGAATGAGGTGAGAAAAGAAAGACAGGAGGAACGCAAAGAGATAGAAGAAAATTTAACAAAGATTATGGAAACTAAGTCAGTACAGGATAAAGAAGGGTTAGATGGAAAGTTAAAGCACATACAAAGTCAAAGTAACCAGATGCAAGAAGAAATTAAAGATAATAAAAGCAGAGTGAATTCATTAGAAGAAAGTCAGTCGACCAAGTTAAAAGAGGTAGAAGATTCATTGAAGAAAATACAAGAAGGCATGGGAATTCAAAATGGAAATTTAAGAAGATGTAATAGATTTTATAAAATAAGAAGAATTACAGGAGGTTATATAGTTAATGTCAATAAAAATAAGAAGAAAACAAAGAAGGAAACAGTTAAACGACGACTAAAGGAGGAAGCAAAGAAGTTAAAAGAAAAGCTGAGACAAAATGAAGTACCAAGGTTAGGAATGAAATTAAGAAAATTAAAACAAGCATCTAAAGAAGACAAGGATGTCCAAAAGACTACTGAAAATACTTTTAAAAGAGTATTAAGATAACAAAAGGAAACTCGGAACTTGTAAATATGTAAATAGTAATTTAAAAAAAAAAATTTATGAAGAACTACACGTATTTTAGCATTTAAATAGTTATGAATATTAAATATTAAAAGATAGATGATGCCATTGTACTACTAAAAAGAAGACAGTATTCTATTATGAAATATGATCACATCTTTAATAAATGAGGAAGTAATTTTAAATAATTTAGATGTCCTGTACAAGAATATAATTAAAGTAAATAAAATAGATTTGCTATCAGCAACCAAAAGAAAGATATCAACCACAAACCGAGTGTTAAATGTAAAGATAAGTATAAATCAATGGGAAGATTTTGTTAGATTGTTTATAATAAAAGGTCTCACTGTTGATATGGTGTTAGGAATTGATGTAATTCAGCAATTAGGGATTCATATTGATGGAACACAAAAGTGTATTCATTTAAAAGGGGTAAAAAAATCTTGGAACTGTACCAATAGTGTCAGCCGAGAAAATAAGTGTGTTCAATTAGATAGAATTGGAGATACAATGAAGTATAAGGAAGGTATAATAATTAATAATAATGTAATCTGTGATATACAGAGTGATAATAATTATAAGGGGGTTTTGCTGAATGACTTGAAAATAGCTGAAAATAATAAGCAATATGAAGGCCGAATACTAGAAATAATCAACAGAAATAAAGATATTATTAATGAAAAGGTAGGACAAGCACAGAAATACATTCATAAGTTGCAGGTTGACGAAACGAAAGGTTTTAATAGCAAATCTTCTCCTATTCCATTTGCATTAAGAGAACAAGTAAGGAATGAAATTAAATAAATGATACAGATGGACGAATTAGAGGAAGATTTCATATTACAATGATTTACCCATATATAACGAAAACTTAGAAAACATGAAAATCTGTAAATATTGCATTAAATGTTGTTGGTTGGTAAAGTTAATTATTTCGTTTCTATAGTAATTTTAAAATAGATAGATGTAAATAGGTGTTGATTGTTATTAATTTAGATAATAGGATATTTGGATGGGTTCTACAAAATTTATTAATTAAATAACGAATTAAGAAAATACATTTGAAATAAAACGAGTTTATTAAAAATGTTTTTCTTAATTGAGGAATTATGTTATGATACACTATATTCTTTGATAATTTAAAAATGAATACTAAAGAAACAGTTTAGTCAAATCAATTTGGAAGTCAGATATAAGCAAATTAATGGATCTAAATACATGTTAAAGTATAATGAAATTAACTCTCTTATTATTGGTTAGTCAAATAATAGCATAATGATTGATTACTCAAACTTAATCTGTAATAAGAAAATTCTGAATAGGAATAAATACCAAGGTTACTACTAAAATGTATCTGTTATGATAATTAAAATAAAATATCTGTTTTGATTATATAAAAAAAATGTATATAGGAGGCAGCAAGAATCGTGTCTAGTAGTAATAATTTGTAATTTGTTTAATTAGTTACTAAAAAAACAACTCAAAAATGTATACATAATTTGATATGGGTGTGATTTTCGAATAAAGAAACATTAATAAATGTTGTATAATTTGTAAATGTTATGGTTGGTACAAATTATATGGGTTAAAAGCAAAATCTTCGAGGTGGAAACATAAAATAAAATATTAAAAACAAGAAATAAAGGGACAAGCTTTGGTTAGTGAGGATATTATTGATAATACATTGGAAATGGAATACAAGCCACAAACAAGAGGTTAGTACGTGCAGCGAATTGTTTTTGGGAAACCTGTGGGTATCATTGAAGACGCAGGACCATCTAAAAAAAGACAAATTCATATTTGGAACAAGATTTATGCTGACACTTACCAGAGAGGGATCGGAGCCGCAGTAATCCAGTACAGGAGCTAGGAGACTTGAAGTTGACAGCAGCAGGGGACAACGACAGGAATCCAGTATAGGATGTGGAAGTTTTGAAGTGGATGGCAATAAGGTGATGCTGGGAGTTTACATTCATCGCAGGTGATGCAGTTTGGATAAGGACCCAGCAGGTGTTTAAGTGCAGTCGGAGTGAGGATCCAGTTTGGAAGGATTTTGGCAGTATTAACAAGCAAAGTGTTAAATCAGGTTTGTGTTTTAAAAGGTTAAATGAAACATTTATAAAGCTATAACTAGTAAGAAGGTATAAAAATATAAATTGAATTTTATACTTACATAAGAGATTGGTAAAAGAATTGCATATTAGATCTTATTGTAAAAACCTTGATATTCGTTCTGAATTTTGATTAATTTGACGTTAGGTGTCAATTTTTTGAAAGTCAATGAACTGGCAATTAAACAAAGAGAATTTGACAAGTCAATCATTGGGTTACTAGATATTGCGAACCACCTGAGAGAGTTTCATTAATAATATTGTAAAATACGGATTTGAATTGAAAGTTAAAAATAAAGGGCAAAATAGTAATACAATAATTTAAATAAATTTATCAGCTAGCATAACATAGCAATATCTTACCTCTGTATGCGCAGTAGACTATTTTTGTAATTCTCTGCGCAGTAGTGGCATCCAAATGGGCTTTAGTTCTGCGCTAGCCTGGCTAATTGGTTCTACTGCCAGCGCTATGTATGTACACTTGCGATCATTGAAAATGAATGGGTTATGCATTTCAAATTGACTTAACCGACGTTTTTGCAATTGGGTGCAACGTTATTTTATTATTACGATGAGTAGAGAGTTAGAACAACACGTTTCTACTTTAGAGATTAGGGGAATGCAGAGAACGTAATCAACTACTGTAATGTTGGTTGTATAGCCATGTTCATTTTCAATGATTCTCTGTGTAGCTTCTTTCAGCTTCCTACGGAATCTGTTTTCCTCTTTAGCTACAATTGATGCGGTATCCCATTGCAGGTGGTGGTCTTCGTTCCAGACGTGTTCTGCGATCTTGGATTTGATGGTTTCGCCCATTCTAACATTTTTGCGGTGTTCCCATAATCTCACTCGTAGGGGTCGTATTTCCCTATGTATTGTCTTCCACACTCGCACGGTACGCTGTAGATACAGTTCTTTGAACTCTGATCTTCGTTCTGAGGCTTGGTATGCGTCATCATGCGTCTTAGAGTTGTTGTGGACTTGAAGGCAGTTCTTATATTGAATCTGTTTCCGATTCTTCTCACTTTGTCGGAAACGCTAAAAGAGATTGACAGAAATACAACACCGGCAGGGGATGACAAAATGGATCCAACAACCACGGCCGTAATACCATACATCCAAGGAGTTTCCGACAAACTGAAAAAAATCGGAAACAGATTCAATATAAGAACTGCCTTCAAGCCCACAACAACTCTAAGAGGCATGATGACGCATACCAAGCCTCAGAACGAAGATCAGAGTTCAAAGAACTGTATCTACAGCGTACCGTGCGAGTGTGGAAAACAATACATAGGGGAAACACAACGACCCCTACGAGTGGGATTATCGGAACACCGCAAAAATGTTAGAATGGGCGAAACCATCAAATCCAAGATCGACGAACACGTCTGGAACGAAGATCACCACATACAATGGGATAACGCATCAATTGTAGCTAAAGAGGAAAACAGATTCTGTAGGAAGCTGAAAGAAGCTACATACATAGCACTCACTGGCAGTAGAACCAATTAGCCAGGCTAGCGCAGAACTAAAGCCCATTTGGATGCCACTACTGCGCAGAGAATTACAAAAATAATTTACTGCGCATACAGCGGAAAGATATATATATATATATAAGTTTAGAAATAAAATATATAACCACCCTGGTGGCCTAGTGGTTAGAGTGGCGGTCCCGGGTTCAAACCCCGGGGGAGGCACACATTTACGTTGAAAAACGTACAATATCAGTCCTTCTCAGGACTAACCAGGAACACCTGAAGGCGGGAGTAGATCAAAACTCCCGAAACGTTTTGTGATTTACACCCTAGACAGTGGAAAAGGTCCGAAAAACATAACATTAAATTGAGATGTTATGAAGTGATTAATTGTGTTTAACTTTTTTACAATTCTATTAGTATTTTAATAATCGAATATTGTAGACTCTATGCAGTAAAGAAATGAAGATTTTTAAACTTTTTAATAAATTCTATACGTTAGTAAACATATCTCAAAAATAGAGAGCGAAATCGAGAAATCACTACTAATGATTATTTTGCAGAATTTAACGTTGTCACACACGCTGACACATATTTAAAAAAATCTGTAAAGGGCTTTTCTCGAAACTTCCCTCGCAGTGGACGTTGTGACACAAATTTGAGCAAAGCTGTATTTTCGATAAACATATATTCTTTTAGCAACATGACGATTAAACGCAATGTTTTTATATTGTTGACATAATATTCTTGAGTTACGCAGAATTAGGGACGGATGGGACAACCCAGAAACCAGGAAATTTCCAGATGGGTACGGGCCCAGCGGTCCGCTTTTTGCAAGCAAAAGCAATTGCCAAGGCGGCATTGTTCTGGGCTAGTTTATAGTTTTATGAGGATACTTTCATAAAGACAAGAAGTGGTTGTTGTGACACTAAATAATTTTAAAAATCGAAGGAAACTGTGGGTAAAAATATCTTCACGTTTCTAATAATACTAAATTCAATTTTTAAATAAAAAATATTTTTCTTAATGAGATTCGAATTAGTGCCTGCGAACGAGCCCGAACATTAGATTCCTTTGTTCCCCGGTGAACTACGACTGCTCTGACTGCTTCACGCCCGCGCTGGCAATTCTTGCGATCCAGGTCTATTTAACGTACCCCACTTATTCGTTGTTCTGTTTGTTTTTGTTTTGTACAACAGTTACCCTGTATTTGTTGATTCCCATTTTTGGCAAGGATAAAGCCAGCACTATGTACAAATTAGTACTTTTATGTATTCCTCAGTTCAAGCAAAAACAAACAAAATTTTATATTTGAAGGTGCTCACCCTGTATATATTTGTATGAAATTGTACCGGTTCCATGTCAAGTATTTATATAATGTTAATGCAAAATATCATCTTTCTCCGACAAATAGTTTTTGAATGATACCGCCAACAGGCCGACAGACAGACAGACTGACAGACGGAATTGAGAAAACCTGTTTTTCGTCATACAGGGACCCTAAAACCTGAAGATCTGAAGAAATCTCGGAAGGTGATTTTTTCGTGATTACAATACTTGCTTCGTCTTTCAGACGAGAGAAGTAAAAATGTGCAGGCCAGACAAATTTTATACAAAATCCTAAAATTATCTCCATGCTCCTTCTTATTTTTTCTTCTTTAAGTATTTGCTTCTTAAAGCTGATGAGGTATATCTATATAAAAAATATGTGTGTACTGTCCAGTAACCTCAAACACTTTCAAAATAAATTGCCTATATGTTTCAAATTTAGTATATAATTTGGAATGAAGTTTCAACAATGAGTAGGTATATAAGCTACAACGCTTTCAATTTTTATTTTCAAAGTATTATATTTGTCCCTTGGGCAATTCGTATAGAATTCAACAATGTTTTTCAACCAAGATTTCTGTTACAGCTAAATTGGAAATTATTATTAACAAATGGTCCAGGAAAAGACAGCCTAATTTACAAACAGATCATGGGTCATCTCAAAAGTTGTACAGAAAATAACTTTTGGGAAATTTTATTTAGTATGGTATATGTTGTACCAGACTATATAGACAGCTAGATAATTTTTGAATTCGTGGCCGCATACTAAAAAATCTGCAAAAGGCTTTACTCAGAACTTCCCTCGTTGATCGCATCCTGCCATGGAGCTGTGCCCCATATTACCGCTCAACGCTTGCTCTACATTCAACAGCTTGCTGTGACCCACTTTTGTTTTTTTTACAACAATTAGCCTGTATCCGTTGGGACTCATACTTGTCAAGCCTGAGCTATGTGAAAATTAATACTTTTATCTATTCCTCAGTTAAAGCAAAAATAGACAAAGTTTTATTTTTTAAAAGTGCTTACCCTGTATATATTTTACCGAAATGTACTCGATTTCGTGCCAGTAATGTAAAATGTGAGCAAATAAAACAAAATCAAGGTTGGCTTTGTAAAAATTAAGTCATTTGCTCTATTACTTCTGATGTTCATAATTTAAATGTGACAGATATTATAATAATATAAGTGTCAAGTTGTTTAAATTATAAAATTTTAAATTGCAAATGTCTAATCAAGAAAAAAAAGTTTATATAAACGAAATGACTAATGTAAGAAATGTAAAATTGTTTAAGTGTTGGTTTTTACGTTAATTTATTTTAAAAGGGGGGAGGCCACATAACATGAAATTGTTAAAGTTTCCTTCTTTTTACTTCCCTCGTATGAAAGACGAAGCAAGTATTGTAATCGCGAAAGATCACCTTCCGAGATGTTTTCAGATCTTCACGTTTCAAGGTCCCTAAATGACGAAACAAAGGTTTTCTCAATTCCGCCAGTCTGTCTGTCTGCCTGTTGGCAGTATAGCTCAAAAACTATTTGTCGGAGGAAGACAATATTTTGCCTACATATTATATATCTACCTCGCATGAAACCGGTACAATTTCATACAGATATATACAAGGTGAGCCTTAAAATAATAAAATTTTGTTTATTTTTGTGTTAATTTTGAAATAAAAGGAAGTAATATTTTTCACATAGGTTTTGCATTACATTTGCCGAAAATAAGACTCAACCAATAAAGGATAACGTAACAAAAGAGTAAAAATATTTCAACAATAACACCGTGACCATCAACAGAGGCGCGTGCCGGACGTATCTGGAAGAGACTCGGTAGCCCAGTTGGAATTTCGCTGCAGTTAGGTGCGCTGCGGATATGCGGTTAGGATCGAGCGATCTGCAGAGCTGCAGATGTGGCGGGTTCAAACCCCAGCGGGATACATTTTTTTTATTTGAAAATGTATTTAATTTATTAGAAACGTGAAGATATTTTTACTCCTAACTTAATTTGCTTTTTAATTTATTTACTGTCACAATGTCGACGAGGAAAGTTTTGAGTAAAGCTCTTTACAGTTTTTTATTATTATTTTCCGTGTTTTATGTATTTGACTGCTAAATATTTGGTATTTAAATTAATAATTCTAATCGTTTTGAATGGCGGTTGATGTTCTGTCGTTTGTCATTATCGTTTTTTGAAAATTCCTTTGTTTTCTTACGTTGGACTCAAAAAATAATGTTTTTAGCACTAATTTCGATTACGTCAATTTTCTGGTTGCTAGGTGAGTGAAACTTCGGCAGTAGATTCTTATGAAGTACTTTGAAGTATCTCAATTTTTGTAATACACAGGATGGTTAGAAACAATAGGAAAAATCAGTAATTTTTTCTGCAGTAAATCGTTGTAACTTCGTATTTGACACCCTCTTGCAATTCTAAACAACTTTTCTATATAACTTTTGTGCATGGTGAAAGATAAGGATACTTTATTATTTAACCATTTTCATATTTTCGAATCTCCCTTGTATACGAAAAGAGATATATAAAGTTTGACTAGTGCATTTTTAGCTTGGGAAGATGCAGAAACTTTGATCAAAAACAAAATTTTCTGATAAATGGACAACACAGAGGTTTTCTATATGTGTTCAAATTTATGCTGGTCAGTGTATATGATTAAATATCGATAAGAAGTATGAGATACATTAAGATCGTCTCAGACTGGCCGTAACTCCGCTGTTCTGAAGCCGCTCAGCAATCACTCTGCACGTTTTTACTTCCCTCGTCTGAAAGACGAAGGAAGTATTGTAATCACGAAAAAATCACCTTCCGAGATTTCTTCAGATCTTCACGTTTCAGGGTCTCTAGATGGCGAAAAACAGGTTTTCTCAATTTCGCTTGGCTGTCTGTCTATCTGATTGTCTGCCTGTCTGTCTGTCTGCCTGTTAGCGGTGTAACTCAAAAACTATTTGTTGGAGGAAGACGATATTTTGCATACATCTTATGTATTTACATGGCATAAAACCGAGAAAATTTTAGACAAATATATACAGGGTGAGCACAACAAAAAAAATAAAATTTTGTTAATTTTTGTTTGAACCGAGAATACATAAAAGTAATAAATTTTACATACCGCAGGCTTTATCCTTGCTAAAAAATGAGACCCAACAAATACAGCATATATGTTGTACAAGTCAAAAAGATGCATAAACTAAGTATAGGTTATGTTAACATTTTTAGGCCGCGAGCCGCATAATTGCGTAAATCACAAACCTTCAAAATCACGGAAAACGCATATTTGGGCGAGGCCATAAATTCGATCATAGAACGTGCACTCGAAGATATAGTTTAAAAAAATGTACGCTATCTGGAACTACCTTGCGGAAATAAATGTGAAGGTCTCCATTTTTTTATGATTGCAGAAAACTAGACAAAATATTTTACGATTTTTTTATTAATGAAAATTGATGAATTTTATGTGTACATCGCATATACAGGCTTAGTTTTGAATACTCCTCAATGATTCTTAAACTAGTGGAAAGCTTATTCTTTTTGATTTAGATGATATCAAATTAATCTCAAAATTATTTTAAACAAATGCTACCGAAATTGTTTAAACAAAGCGTATGGAATATGTGGCATACATTTCAGCATCGAGGTATCTTAAAAATTATTGCACATAAATATATACATCCTGCATATGAAATGTATAAAAAAGACTGAAAAATTTTTTAGTGAAAGAATTATCTGCATTGATTTATTGTTGTAAGAAATATAATTTATTTATCATTGCGCGATTTTGTTCAAACTCTTTACTATTTATATGTAGTTAATGCTAGTAAAATATGTTCCCAACTTTCACTACCATCCTGTATATGTAGTATATCGGTGCAAAGAATAAGTATTCAAATATGTTATAAAATCCATTTGTTTTTATAAGACATGTTATCAAACATTTTCATTAATAATCTGATCAGAAAAAGGTTTCTTTCTATACGGTTTCTATGGCGTTTTTAGGTTTTTCTACTGTAACCTATTAAAATGTTGATAGCATTGAAAACAGATTAAAACTTACTACCAATATAAAGGAAAAAAAATATAGGTTTGACTTTTTAAAAACGTATGGCGTCCTAACATCAAAAAATATATTTAAAAATCTGAAATTAAGCTTAATATACGGGCTGTAATTGGAATCGTTACCCCCTTTGAGATTTTTTTCTAAAAACAAACATTAATGGAGTTAGGTACGAATTTATTCGCTACTTTCCACACTCTATATACCATACTACCGGATCTACGAAAAATGTACACTGTAATTAACTGGGAAATATAAAGTTATAATCGCCCTTTTGTATAATAATTTTTAATTTTCGAAAATATGCAGAATCGTGAAAAAATGTTGTGTTTTTAACATGTAAGCAAACGAAAATAGAATTAAGCTTGGCTTTGAAAATTGAAACATATGTCGATTATTAATTCACATTATGTTGATTTTCTGCTCACATGTTAGAAAAGTAACATAATGTGAATTAATAATCGACATATGTTTCAATTTTCAAAGCCAAGCTTGATTTCACTTTCGTTTGCTCAAATGTTATAATCAATGTTTTTTCTAATCTGCATAAACCTGGCGTTTTTAAATAGTTATTTTTGATTTCCGGACGAGCTCAAATATGAGAGTTGAAAACCACTGGTTTACAGCGTAGCGTACTCACAAATTGATAGTTCTGAAGCAGCAGCAAGAGGCGCTGGCGCATTCCTATTCGTAGATGTCGCTGTGTTAGCTTGCTAGTACGGGCAGAATAGTTAATGCTTTTCCCATATTCAAATCTTCAGCACAGTTTTTCGTAGTTCTCCAAAGTTTCTCGAAACACTTCCCAAGGTAAGTTTATTATTATAATTTAAAGTGAAACATATAGATTGTCTGCGAGCACTAGGTAAATATGGCTTTAAAGCCACTAAGCGATGTACGAATTATGATTATTGTATTAACAATTATGTTTCAATTACCAGGTTACCAATGAATAATAATAATTGAACATGCATGCTTTGCCTGAACAACCCTTGTACATTTTAAGTGATATGTATCTAGTGCTCACAGACAATCTGTATACTACTACTACTCACAATTGTTAATAAACCACAAAACACATGTATAGTTATTACTAACACCTGAGGTATTGAAAATGCATTTAGCCTATACAACTATTTGAGAAGATTACATATTACCCCCAAGGCTCCCAAAATTAAAGTACATTTTTAGTCAAAATATGTTGATAGTGATTTGAAAGCTAAACTTAAAACAATATAAATAAATGTATACATCTTTCCACGTTCCCATACAAGAGCGTAAGGAAGCATTAGAATCAGACAAAATTTTAAAGTTGTGACTTTTGTGAAAATAATCATTTTGAGCCCTAAGAATTGCAAAAACATTGTGCATAAGATAATGTCCGTCTGCACGTAAGTAGGTGGGCAGGAGCTTTATCTTTGGAAGTTTGTTGATTATCGATATTATCACCTTCGATATCACGGAGTAAACCTTTTGGTTTGTTTTTCTTCGTGATCCATTTTGTGGAAATGCTTTGCCAGTTCTCTATTGTGTTAGTTTTGCGATTTCGATAAAAATATTCAATTCTAGCATAACGTCGTTATTATATTTATGATATAACAATGTGTAACCCTCAACGTTACGCAGAAACATTATTTCAGTTGTCGGAATTCTTCTGGCATGGGTTTTTGCAAGCGTATAGTAACACAAAGATGGTCATTATCTTTCTTTCAATGTATTTTTGAAGTATATTTTCATTTTACATAATTTAGAATATGGAATATCTATATACAAAAAAGTTTTGTCATTCCTAAATTTCTCTGAAAAAAGGTAAAGTTGTAGTATCTTAAAACACAATTTAGGGCGCTATCGGGGAGTTCCCGTTGGAAAGGTGTAGTGGTAAGAATAAAGCCGCTAAAATTTTCTAAAAATTACAATTATTTCAAGTTTTAACTAACAAATAGATATAAATATTTTATTTTTGAATGTCATTTTATTGGTCTTTATAAATAGAACCCAAAGTTGTAGATTGTCAGCGAATACAATCAAACTAGACTACTGTTATACTTTGAAAACTTCTAACATAAAAAAAATTTCTTATATTTTGTGTGTATGTCCTTTAAAAGTTAACAATGGCTTTTCTTAAGAACTACGGACGAGAACATTTATTTGTTTAAATAAATCTACATATATTTTAGACATTTGATCATTTATATTGAAATTTGACAAAATTATTTTTTCTGTTGAAAATCAAGCAAAGAAATACAATGAAAAGAACCAAATGGTAAAGTATGTAAAACGAGTCATTCCTTGATTTGAGTAACACTATTTCGACAGGTGTACTTTTTGCACATTTTTGCTATGTTGTTATTAAGATTGTAATTATAACAAGTAGTAGGTCTCATCGTTAAATGGATTTGTCAAGAAATAAACAACAGCTACAAAAATTGCTTCTAGGTTTTTGTTTTAGTTTTAGTCATACAAAGTTGTAGTGCACTTTTTGCACTACCGATTAGATACTAATTAAATTGTTTTTGAAATTTATTTGAATGCGATATAAAACACTAAAAAATCGACTTCGCCAATTTTTACAATCTTAATAATATACAGATTGCGGCAGGCAACTAGGACCATAGCAAAAGCAAGGGGACTTTACATGTGGCTGTAATTGTATTTAAAAAATGTAAATATCGAAGATATACCTTGTATTTACAATGATCCTAACGACCTACCGCTATCGCACATTGATTGTTCGTTTGTTAAACACCACGACGGCCACATATATATTCTCCTTGATTTTGAAATGGTCCTAGTTGGACACACTCACTCACTCACTGACTAATCAATACCCAGCCCAAACCCTTGGACCTAGAAATCTGAAATTTTGTACAGAGGTTCCCTTTATGATGTATACACGGAATAAGGAAGGATATTTCGAAATTCGACCCCTCAAGGGGTAAAATGGGAGTTCCAATTTTGTATTGAAAAATAATATTAAATAAACATTTCGACTTGAAACTTCGTAGGAGCACTACTAACAACAAATAAGCAAACTAGTATTTCGTGATTTTCCGAAAATCAACCTCTTAGGGGGTGAAATGGGGGTAAATAAGCCAAAAATCGATATGAGTGTCGTTATTGAGGTTTTTTGGTACGTTGATTGCGAAAATGGCATTTCTTTTTAAGTCCAAGACGGTGGACATGACATAATTAAAACCCTATAGTGGTAAAACGGGGTTTCAGAGTTTGTATTGGAAAACAATATTAAACAGACTTTTCAATTCGAACCTTCGTAGGTGTACTTTAGTAAAAAATAAGTAATTATTTTCATAAAATCGACCCCTTAGAATAGGGAATAAAAAGGATAATTATATATATTTCTCTTTAAAGTTGCCCTATTTCTATAAATATACCTGATCTATATATATATATAAAAGCGAAAAAACCACTCACTGATTAATCACGAAATCTCAGAAAGTATAAATGCTACAAACTTGAAATTTGGCAGGCAGATTTCTCAGGGGCAGTAGGCATCCGCTAAGAAAAGATTTTTGAAAATTCAACCATTAAAGAGGCAAAAAAGGTGTTGGAATTTTGCAAGATCAGTTTTTGGAAATTTGTCAGCTGAAGGTGAAAATAGGAGATGACGGGAAGGGACGGGGCTGGGCGGGACGGGACGGGAAGGGACGGAACGGGACGGGACGGGATGGGACGGAAAGGGATGGGATGGGATGGGAGGGGAGGGAACGGAGCGGGACGGAACGGGACGGGACGAGAAGAGACGAGACGGGACAGAACGGGACGGGACGGAACGAAACGGGACGGGACGGGACGAGGACGGGGAAAGGGACGGGGACGGAAACGGCGACGGGGACGGGGATAGGATGAGATGGGATGGGATGGGATGACAGAAAATAATTAGTCATTTTTTAATACACAAATAACGAACCTCGCGCGTACGAAGTCGCGGGTAACAGCTAGTTACATATAAATAGCAAATAATATCCATCCCTTTGATAATATTATTTAAGCTAATGCTTGTGCTTGGGACAAGTAATTGGGTTTCTAAATAATTTCATTATTAAAAATTTAAAAAAAATTATATTCTTGAGATAACTTTAAAATGGATGTATTCTATTTATCGTTTGAAATTTTCGCAGCTACTCAATTTTTATTATAAAAATAAAATTTTTGTATAGCCAGCATTGACTTTAAAGATAAAAGCCCAGCAATGTTTGGCTTTGTGTGCCTTGCCACTTGTGAACCAAAAACAACATTTTTTATGTTTATTTTCGTTGGTGGCTGTATGTGTTGTGGTTTTCCATGTTTTTAAAGCTATTTCCAATTAAATTATGACAAACGTTTGGTTAGAAGCATGGCAAGGTCTCCGTTCTTCAGTTATTCGTAATATTCTCAATATTATTGGGGTAATGCTCAAATATAGTTTATAGAAAAGACAGAAACTTGCCGATTAAAGTGTATGAGAGAAACGCATAATGCAAGAAAATTAAGATAATTTTGCAGTTACAATAACATTTAAATATAAGCCGGTGTAGAAAATTTTATAAAATTCCGTTGTCATTTTAGTATCACAATGCTAGGACGTATTCATCATTAATGACCATATTGATAATTCGAGTAACCGCGAAAACTTCAAACAATATATAAATGAGACGATATTTATACTAACGATAACGTAGCTACATAGTAATACGATAGCGACATCTATAATTTTGCACCTGCTTTAAAGCAGGGATGTGAGTAATTTTATTTATTTACGGCGGCGGAGTGAACCTGACGTCAATGAAAAACTGCATTTCGTAGTTTTTGTTTGGTATACTACAATTCAAAGCTCAACTGCTCACTTACTCAATTTCTAAATAATACGCTGACTGAATTACAAGCCCGATTGTTAATTTATTATTATTATTGTCTACTGTAGTGGCCACACACGCAAAAACCAAAAATTTTATTTTAACTCGAAATTTTGTGTTCTGATACCAGAATCGAATGTGTTAAATAGGTTATTTTATATATTTTTACTTCCTTTTACGATAAAGGAAGTATTGGATTCACCCCAAAAATTCGAAATTGAGTTTTCAACAGATCTTCACGCTTTAGAGTCCCCTGATCCCAAAAAACATATTTTTTTTCATTGGTCTGTGTGTCTGTGTGTCTGTCTGTCTGTCTGTGAACAGAATATCTCAAAACGGAAAGAGGTATGGCGTTGAAACTTCATATATAAGTTTTGTGTACTATTCAGATGCGACAGCAAGCTTTTGAAGAAAATCGCGTAACCGGAAGTAGGTGTTTACTCTTGTAATTTTTCAGTTTTTTTCGATTTTTTCAAAAACGGCTTTACCGATTTTTTTCAAACTTTACATTTTTATTACATTTTTAATGTGCATTAACGTGAGATACGTGATTTTCCAGTTGAATACTTCTAAAGTGGGTTTCTTTTGTTTTTTTTTCTATTTTTTTTATTAACTCCTATTTTAAATAGAACACTTGGTATATTATTACATTTTTGAATTCTCCTTAAATTTTAGAGAAAATTTGTCTCTTCAACTAACGCTCTATTTTGTACCGTTTTTGTAGAATTCGTAATTTTTGAAATTTTTTTACAAATGCTTAAAAATTCAAAATTAAATTTTTGACTAATTATAAGATCACTGTAAAGGAAGTTGTGTGAGTGTATCACACCAGACTTTTTTAATTGACTTTATTTATACCCACATAATGGAATATTATTCATTCCTCTGTATATTCAAATGGAGGTGAAATTTATATAACAATTTGTTAAGTGATAATAAAATATTAGTTATGAGTCACCTCTACGTATAAACTATCAACAAGCAGAAGTGCATCTATAAACAATAAATTGTGCACGAGTACATCACGTGCGTTTTGTTAATTAAGTTTGCAGACACCTCATGAAATGTTACTAAATTTTTACGAAATTTTTTAAAGAAAATTCGTGTGAACATACAATATAACATCCTTCGTTTTCTAATTCAGCGACGTATCGGCTACCTTTTTTATATATAAATATCTGGCCGTTATTTTATCTATTTACGTTAGTGTTAGTCAATTTTGAATTACACTTGTGAAATACAATAACAAATCAAAATATTGAAGAATGCAAAAACAAAAACAAAATGAAGATATATAACTCAGTACAAATCGACTGCTGCGCTGCAAACAAGTTTTGGAAGGGAAATACGATATTCTCCCTAGAAGTGTATCATTCTAGAGAGTGATAATGCTACCATGCTGTTCTAGGTATTGTCAAGAAATACTTTCCGATCAACACCTAAACAATAAGAAAGGGAAAATATTATTTCGTTAAAAAATCGGTTTTAACAGCCTATATCTGAATGAAGCAGAACTGTAAGTTATATGTTCCTTTTAATGTTTCTCCTTAAAAATAATTTGACGAATCGTCTCCTGATTATACCTACAATTTATAGAAGAGTGCCTATACTCTATACCAAATCTACGAATGGTATTCGGGTTTCCGTGCAATTAGAGTTTGTACACTAGAAAATACAATTTGTTTTAGGCATATGTATTATATAAGTATCATAGATAAGTTTTGCTTCTTTATGTACATCCATTTTTCATTTAACGAGACATTCGCGACTATTTATTGAACTTCAACGGTTGAAGCATCTTAGGTACAGAATTTCTGTATTACATTAAACTGAGATCCTTGGATTAGGTACTCCATGTTTGAGATAGCAGTCTTAAGGTAAACACTTTCCAATATAAATTAAAAAGCAAAATGTATTACTTTTCTATTTAAGAACGCTTTTGTCTTATTTGGAACAGAACACATCAAAATAAGACTTGTTAATGCTCTTGCGAAAATGCTTGCTAACGATAAATGTATTCCTGTTTTTTTTTAAGATTGATCAAACAGCACATAAGATATTAAATTGAGATGTTCTCTGAATGTCATTTTTTTGGCAGTGGTCTATTATGATATGTTTTTCGGACTTTTTCTACTGCCTAGGGTGTAAATTACACGTTTCGGGAGTTTTGATCTACTCCCGGTGTTCTTGGTTAGTCCTGAGAAAGACTGATATTGTACGTTTTTCAACGTAAATGTGTGCCTCCCCCGGGGTTTGAACCCGGGACCGCTGATCGATGTGATTACTACTCTGCCACTCTAACCACTAGGCCAGCAGGGCGGTTAAATATTTTAATTCTAAACTTATATAGGTATATCTTACCGCTGTATGCGCAGTAGACTATTTTTGTAATTCTCTGGGCAGTAGTGGCATCCAAATGGGCTTTAGTTCTACGCTAACCTGGCTAATTGGTTCTACTGCCAGCGCTATGTATGTACACTTGCGATCATTGTAAATGAACGGGTTATGCATTTCAAATTGACTTAACCGACGTTTTTGCAATTGCGTGCAACGTTATTTTATTATTACGATGGGTAGAGAGTTAGAACCACACGATTCTACTTTAGAGATTAGGGGAATGCAGAAACGAAATCAACTACTGTAATGTTGGTTGTATAGCCCTGTTCATTTTCAATGATTCTTTGTGTAGCTTCTTTCAGCTTCCTACGGAATTTGTTTTCCTCTTTAGCTACAATTGATGCGGTATCCCATTGTATGTGGTGGTCTTCGTTCCAGACGTGTTCTGCGATCTTGGATTTGATAGTTTCGCCCATTCTAACATTTTTGCGGTGTTCCTATAATCTATCTCGTAGGGGTCTTTGTGTTTCCCCTATGTATTGTCTTCCACACTCGCACGGTACGCTGTAGATAGAGTTCGTTGAACTCTCATCTTCGTTCTGAGGCTTGGTATGCGTCATCATGCGTCTTAGAGTTGTTGTGGACTTGAAGGCAGTTCTTATATTGAATCTGTTTCCGATTATTCTCAGTTTGTCGGAAACGTTAAAAGAGATGGACAGAAATACAACACCGGCAGGGGATGAGAAAACGGAGCCAACAACCACGGCCGTAATATCATACATCCAAGCAGTTTCCGACAAACTGAGATAAATCGGAAACAGATTCAATATAAGAACTGCCTTCAAGTCTAGAAGAATTCTAAGAGGTATGATGACGCATACCAAGCCGCAGAACGAAGATCAGAATTCAAAGAACTGTAGCTACAGCGTACCGTGCGAGTGTGGAAGACAATACAAAGGGGAAACACAACGACCCCTACGAGTGAGATTATCGGAACACCTCAAAAATGTTAGAATGGGCGAAACCATCAAATCCAAGATCGCAGAACACGTCTGGAACGAAGACCACCGCATACAATGGGATAACGCATCAATTGTAGCTAAAGAAGAAACAGATTCCGTAGAAAGCTGAAAGAAGCTACATACATAGCGCTGGCAGTAGAACCAATTAGCCAGGCTAGGCCAGAATTAAAACCCATTTGGATGCCACTACTGCGCATAGAATTACAAAAATAGTTTACTGCGCATACAGCGGAAATATATATATAAGTTTAGAACTAAAATATATAACCACCCTGGTGGCCTAGTGGTTAGAGTGGAGGTCCCGGGTTCAAACCCGGGGAAGGCACATATTTACGTTGAAAAACGTACAATATCAGTCCTTCTCAGGACTAACCAGGAACACCTGAAGACGGGAGTAGATCAAAACTCATGAAACGTTGTGTGATTTACACCCTAGACAGTGGAAAAGGTCCGAAAAACATAACATTAAATTGAGATGTTATGAAGTGATTAATTGTGTTTAACTGTTTTACAATTCTATTAGTATTTTAATAATCGAATATTTTAGACGCTATGCAGTAAATAAATGAAGATTTTAAACTTTTTAATAAATTCTATACGTTAGTAACATATCTCAAAAATGGAGAGCGAAATCGAGAAATCACTACTAATGATTATTTTGCAGAATTTAACGTTGTCACACACGCTGACACATATTTAAAAAAATCTGTAAAGGGCTTTTCTCAAAACTTCCCTGGCAGTGGACGTTGTGACACAAAATTGAGCAAAGCTGTATTTTCGATAAACATATATTCTTTTAGCAACATGATGATTAAACGCAATGTTTTTATATTGTTGACATAATATTCTATCTTGAGTTACTCAGAATTAGGGACGGATGGGACAACCCAGAAACCAGGAAATTTCCAGATGGGTACGGGCCCAGCGGTCCGCTTTTTGCAAGCAAAAGCAATTGCCAAGGCGGCATTGTTCTGGGATAGTTTATAGTTTTATGAGGATACTTTCACAAAGACAACAAGTGGTTGTTGTGACACTAAATAATTTTAAAAATGGAAGGAAACTGTTGGTAAAAATATCTTCACGTTTCTAATAATACTAAATTCAATCTTTAAATAAAAAATAAGTTTCTTAATGAGATTCGAATAGTGCCTGCGAACGAGCCCGAACATTGGATTCCTTTGTTCCCCGGTGAACTACGACTGCTCTGACTGCTTCACGCCCGCGCTGGCAATTCTTGCGATCCAGGTCTATTTAACGTACCCCACTTATTCGTTGTTTTGTTTGTTTTTGTCTCGTACAACAGTTACCCTGTATTTGTTGATTCCCATTTTTAGCAAGGATAAAGCCAGCACTATGTGCAAATTAGTACTTTTATGTATTCCTCAGTTCAAGCTAAAATAAACAAAATTTTATATTTGAAGGTGCTTACCCTGTATATATTTGTACGAAATTGTACCGGTTCCATGTCAGGTATTTATAGAATGTTTATGCAAAATATCATCTTTCTCCGACAAATAGTTTTTGAATGATACCGCCAACAGGCCGACAGACAGACAGACTGACAGACGGAATTGATAAAACCTGTTTTTCGTCATACAGGGACCCTAAAACCTGAAGATCTGAAGAAATCTCGGAAGGTGATTTTTCGTGATTACAATACTTGCTTCGTCTTTCAGACGAGAGAAGTAAAAATGTGCAGGCCAGACAAATTTTATACAAAATTCTAAAATTATCTCCATGCTCCTTCTTATTTTTTCTTCTTTAAGTATTTGCTTCTTAAAGCTGATGAGGTCTATCTATATAAAAAATATGTGTGTACTGTCCAGTAACCTCAAACACTTTCAAAATAAATTGCCTTATATGTTTCAAATTTTGTATATAATTTGGAATGAAGTTTCCACAATGAGTAGGTATATAAGCTACAACGCTTTCAATTTTTATTTTCAAAGTATTATATTTGTCCCTTGGGCAATTCGTATAGAATTCGACAATGTTTTTCAACCAAGATTTCTGTTACAGCTAAATTGGAAATTATTATTAACAAATGGTCCAGGAAAAGACAGCCTAATTTACAAACAGATCATGGGTCATCTCAAAAGTTGTACAGAAAATAACTTTTGGGAAATTTTATTTAGTATGGTATATATTGTACCAGACTATATAGACAATTAGATAATTTTTTAATTCGTGGCAGCATACTAAAAATCTGCAAAAGGCTTTACTCAGAACTTCCCTCGTTGATCGCATCCTGCCATGGAGCTGTGCCCCATATCACCGCTCAGCGCTTGCTCTACATTCAACAGCTTTCTGTGACCCACTTTTGTTTTTTTTACAACAATTAGCCTGTATCCGTTGGGTCTCATTCTTGTCAAGCCTGAGCTATGTGAAAATTAATACTTTTATCTATTCCTCAGTTAAAGCAAAAATAGACAAAGTTTATTTTTTAAAAGTGCTCACCCTGTATATATTTGACCGAAATGTACTCGATTTCGTGCCAGTAATGTAAAATGTGAACAAATAAAACAAAATCAAGGTTGGCCTTGTAAAAATTAAGTCATTTGCTCTATTACTTCTGATGTTCATAATTTAAATGTGACAGATATTATAATAATATAAGTGTCAAGTTGTTTAAATTATAAAATTTTTAATTGCAAATGTTTAATCAAGAACAAAAAGTTTATATAAACGAAATGACGAAACAGAGGTTTTCTCAATTCCGTCAGTCTGTCTGTCTGCCTGTTGGCAGTATAGCTCAAAAACTATTTGTCGGAGGAAGACAATATTTTGCCTACATATTATATATCTACCTCGCATGAAACCGGTACAATTTCATACAAATATATACAAGGTGAGCCTTAAAATAATAAAATTTTGTTTATTTTTGTGTTAATTTTGAAATAAAAGGAAGTAATATCTTTCATATAGGTCATGCTTTACATTTTCCGAAAATAAGACTCAACCGATAAAGGATAACGTAACAAAAGAGTAAAAATATTTCAACAATAACACCGTGACCACCAACAGAGGCGCGTGCCGGACGTATCTGGAAGAGACTCGGTAGCCCAGTTGGAATTTCGCTGCAGTTAGGTGCGCTGCGGATATGCGGTTAGGATCGAGCGATCTGCAGAGCTGCAGATGTGGCGGGTTCAAACCCCAGCGGGATACATTTTTTTTATTTGAAAATGTATTTAATTTATTAGAAACGTGAAGATATTTTTACTCCTAACTTAATTTGCTTTTTAATTTATTTACTGTCACAATGTCGACGAGGAAAGTTTTGAGTAAAGCTCTTTACAGACTTTTATTATTATTTTCCGTGTTTCATGTATTTGACTGCTAAATATTTGGTATTTCAATTAATAATTCTAATCCTTTTGAATGGCGATTGATGATCTGTCGTTTGTCATTATCGTTTTTTGAAAATTCTTTTGTTTTCTTACGTTGGACTCTAAAAATGATGTTTTTAGCACTAATTTCGATTAACGTCAATTTTCTGGTTGCTAGGTGCGTGAAACTTCGGCAGTAGATTCTTATGAAGTACTTTGAAGTATCTCAATTTTTGTAATACACAGGATGGTTAGAAACAATAGGAAAAATCAGTAATTTTTTCTGCAGTAAATCGTTGTAACTTCGTATTTGACACCCTCTTGCAATTCTAAACAACTTTTCTATATAACTTTTGTGCATGGTGAAAGATAAGGATAGTTTATTAGTAGCTTCAGCGTACTTATGCGAACGTTTTGTCCGTCCGTCCGTCTGTCTGCCTGTCCGTCTGTCTGTCTGTCTGTCTGTCTGGATCGCCTGTAACTTTCGAACGGCTACAGATATCGAAATTTTGAAAGGGGGCAAAGTTGTTGCTAAGGTCCCGAGCACCTTCATGCGCTATTTGGTTTTGGCGAAAGGTGGCGATTTTCCACTTTGCAAAATTTCCAAGCATTGTAGCACAGTGGCGGCTTGTCCACTTGGCGCCATCTACAGAAGTTCGGTGGTCACGTTTTGAACTACACATTCTGGGTGCACTATAATACTTATGTTTTCGCAGTGCTGAAGCTACTCTTTAGACCTGTACTTGAGCAGTTTATTATTTAACCATTTTCATATTTTCGAATCTCCCTTGTATACGAAAAGAGATATATAAAGTTTGACAAGTGCATTTTTAGCTTGGGAAGATGCAGAAACTTTGATCAAAAACAAAATTTTCTGATAAATGGACAACACAAAGGTTTTCTATATGTGTTCAAATTTATGCTGGTCAGTGTATATGATTAAATATCGATAAGACGTATGAGATACATTAAGATCGTCTCAGACTGGCGGTAACTCCGCTGTTCTGAAGCCGCTCAGCAATCGCTCTGCACGTTTTTACTTCCCTCGTCTGAAAGACGAAGGAAGTATTGTAATCACGAAAAAATTACCTTCCGAGATTTCTTCAGATCTTCACGTTTCAGGGTCTCTAGATGGCGAAAAACAGGTTTTCTCAATTTCGCTTGGCTGTCTGTCTGTCTGATTGTCTGCCTGTCTGTCTGTCTGTCTGTTAGCGGTGTAACTCAAAAACTATTTGTTGGAGGAAGACGATATTTTGCACACATCTTATGAATTTACATGGCATAAAACCGAGAAAATTTTAGACAAATATATACAGGGTGAGCACCACAAAAAAAAAATTATTTTGTTAATTTTTATTTGAACCGAGAATACATAAAAGTAATAAATTTTACATACCGCAGGCTTTATCCTTGCCAAAAAATAAGACCCAACAGATACAGCATATATGTTGTACAAGTCAAAAAGATGCATAAAATAAGTATAGGTTATGTTAACATTTTTAGGCCGCGAGCCGCATAATTGCGTAAATCACAAACCTTCAAAAACACGGAAAACGCATATTTGGGCGAGGCCATAAATTCGATCATAGAATGTGCACTCGAAGATATAGTTTAAAAAAATGTACGCTATCTGGAATTACCTTACGGAAATAAATGTGAAGGTCTCCATTTTTTTATGATTGCAGAAAACCAGACAAAATATTTTACGATTTTTTTATTAATGAAAATTGATGAATTTTATGCGTACATCGCATGTACAGGCTTATTTTTGAATACTCCTCAATAATTCTTAAACTAGTGGAAAGCTTATTCTTTTTTATTTAGATGATATCAAATTAATCTCAAAATTATTTTAAACAAATGCTACCGAAATTGTTTAAACAAAGCGTATGGAATATGTGGCATACATTTCAGCATCGAGGTATCTTAAAAATTATTGCACATAAATATATACATCCTGCATATGAAATGTATAAAAAAGAATGAAAAAATTTTTAGTGAAAGAATTATCTGCATTGATTTATTGTTGTAAGAAATATAATTTATTTATCATTGCGCGATTTTGTTCAAATGCACCTAGCTTCGGCACGAAACTTAATACATGGCTGGCACTGCGGTACCTGTATTCTGGTAGTTTAAAGTTGATTGTATTAAGTAGAAACTCTTCGTTTTCACGTAGTTCTGAATAGTGCAATTCAACGAATACTGATTTAAATCACAATGTCTTTGTGTTCAACGACGGAAGTGGCCGATATAGTTTTCATGTGCGGTCGTAGCAATGGGAATACGTGCCTACGTTTGCGGACGGCCAAGGTCAGTGTTTTCACCTATGGTGAAAGATCAACTTTTAAGCATGGTGGATGAAAATCCCGAAACGAGCGTAAGAAGAATTCCAGCTGAAGTGGGTGACGCCCATTTGTCTTGTTTGAAGAACTCTCCGTCATCAGCTTTCATATCTGTACCATATCCAACTGGTACAAGCCCTTGCCCACTCCGCCAACCAATCAAAAATAATATTATTATTATTGTTAATATTATTTACGTAGAGAGGTAGTTGGCATAACCGTGAAAATCCCCAGTACAGTGCCGAGAGCAAAATACAATTAACAATAATTTATTTATTTATTTATAAACGTTTGATTTCATGGTAGATGGATAGAGTGACGGGGTTCCATTCCATGGCCTACTAAGTCCCCCGATTTAACTCCTTCGGAGCTACTTAAAAAGCTTAGTGTATGCAACACCTGTAAATAATCTTGCCGAGTTGCAACAGTGAATTGAACAAAGTTGTCAAACAATTTCAGCAAAACCGTGCTTCTTTGAAAGCGTGCAGAGTTCCTTCCTCAAACGATGTAGATCGTATGTCGATATGGAAGAAAGCTATTTCGAACATCTTGTTTGATACTTGTGTTTTGTGGCGCTAAATAATAAAATCTAAACAAAATAATTAATTTAAGCTATTGAAAGAGAAAATCGCGTTTATCTTGAAAACGGTTTACTTGTTTTTGATAACATTATATGGCTTTTAAATATGTAACTTTTTTCAACACCCTGTGTAGTATTAATTGAAGATCTATGTAAAAACGCAATTATAACTGTACAAACGTTCGATAAAACTAACCCAACTATTGAAGTCCAAATGAGAATTAGACAAGGGGACACCAGACTTACTAATTTGTTAGATGTCTTCAAAACACTATATTGGGATATAAAGAGCTTAAGCATCACTGGAGAATATCATCTAATATTTATGAGAAAACGATATGACCGTACTAGAAATTTTGATCGCAGTTTTAAATAATAACGTATTAAAGTAAAACAGCTGGCAAATGATACAAAAAGCAGTTGGCTAATGTAAGGCAGGAATTTTATAACAGATTGGGTTATTGTTTACAGAAGAATGGAGAACGTTTTGAATACTTGCTATAAGTTTGCTTGTAGTTTCATTTTTTAAAAATTTTTTACTGGTTGAATAGGTGGATTATTAAATTTAACCGAGAATAAATCACGAACTGTGCGTATACTGACGCCACTGTAAAATGTTTTGATATTAAATACCCCTTTTTCATTAGAATATTCAACATTATTATTCATAGTAATTAGTTAAATACGTGAATTGATAACAGACAGGAAATAACGTTTATTTTGGCATAAACAAATTTGATCATGGCTGGTCTGGTTTTTGTGAATAAAGTGCAAAATACTTATTACAGTTTTTAAGCTAGTTCTATCTTAAACAAGCAACAAATTCAAGTAAAGTACTATCAAATTAAACTCTTTTTTTCTCTTTCCATTCATACCACTATCAATCCTCTTAATTCAAGCGGCAATAGGTAATTTGCACATATACGATTTCCCATGCTATTTTCCTATGTTCGCACTTTAAGTGAAACACTCGGTATGATGATGATGATACGGTTAATTTGGTTTTCTGGGATACAGGGATTAAAACATTGTAAAAGGTTTTTCTATCTTACCTTTATCTACTTATAATGATGTACTGACAATCACTAAGTACCTAAAATTTTGGAACTGGCTCAAAGCAATAAGCCACATTCTTGTTCGGAAGCTAGAAATAAAGTTTTTATCCTTAACGGTCCTTTAACAAAGTGAGGTAGTTTTGCAACATCGCCGTATTTTAAACTTTAGACAGGATTTTTTATACAGGTTATCTACTATATGGGACAACAAGCGATATTTCTAAAATTAGAAGTTGCATTTTTTAATTATGATTTCGCTTACTTTGAACTTGGTAACCATGTAACGTATAAAAAATATATACTTTTTAGGAGGTTATTTTTGACAGTTCCTAATAAATATCTAAAAAAAGTGTCCAGGAGGTATATTTACGTACTTGTAACTTTCCCACTCTTTGCTTAAAATGTAGGAAATTTGACTTTCAGCAAGTCAAGAATTATTTGGAGTGGACAATACTTCAAAACTGTAGGTTATTTCATTTAATTTTATTTATTAAATAATTTAACTTTTCTACGCATTTGTGCAATTTAAAAAAAATGCATTTATATATATAAGTATTTATACAGGCTGTTTCCAGATGAAACCTTTTTTCATGTGTTCTAGAGGTCATTCTGACATGGCACGTTAAGCTTCCAAAGAAAAATTCTCCGTGTACTCTGGCATGCTTTCTTACAGGAAATTGAGATAATAGTCAGCCGTAAGAGGTCATTGAATAAGGTGCAGTCAATAAGATTATTATTTAACAATCCACGCCATACGTTTCTAGAAAAAACTATGTTGATGGTTCCTACAAGCACATTCTGTGGGTGTTGAATTCTGATGCGTCCAAGTACGAGAATTACCAGTGTTGTTAATGTAATCTCGAGTAATGCAGAATCTAAATTATTCTGACACCATTGGCAATATGGTGCACGATGTACCGAATGTTCAGGTTGTAAATGCTAAACTTTTTGGAGATAGGGATAAAGCCCATGCGAGATATTCTGTGTATATTGGCAGATGGACTTCAACTGTACTAACACCACACCAGCTTATTAATCATAATTCCGGTCTCGTCCTGACCACAAATGTCTCCCTTCAACAAGAAAAAATGCTAGGAACTGTCGTATAATGAGAAAGTGCACGATTTGGATATCGTCTACCATCTTCTGCCACGGCAGCACGTCCACTATCATTACAATAACTGTAGATAAAGACAATATCTGCATATTTCGCAATGTAAGGTAATCAAACAATTTACAAACAATTGCTACGTTGTAGTAATAGTAGTAATATACACCGTGGTGCTTAGATATGTCACAATCTCGATTAAAATTAAAAAAATACTATGACTATGCACAAATAAAACGATTATCTATCTACAGAGGGAGCGATTTAAACAATCCTATTCCAAAATTATTTCGTTTAGTGGATGTTAATCTTTGCTGCGGAACCTATATACCGCCTTGATTGCGGGTGTCATTTTTATGTAAACACCATAATTTACTTTTATGTGTAATAAATTGCAATATACATTGCTGACGGTAGCGTTAATGTGTTAAAATTTTTGAACAATAGTTTACAACTGTCTAACTAGCTCGCCATCGTCAACGCTCTCAGGCTCTTTCTTCTACAATATTTTTTTTAATATGTTTAGACGTAAAGGTACCCCACTTTATCAGACCATACCTCATCACATTATGAAATAATCATGGCACCAAAGCTTACTCGATTTGTCAACATGTGCTTGCCAAGTTAGTCTGCTATCCAAGGTAATACCTAAAAATTTTACGGTTTCAGGGATATTTTGTTTATTTGAAAATAATACAGCAGTAGTTTTATTTTGGTTTAAACAAACCGTCTTGAACCAATCGGAGGCTTGGTTAATAAAGTTGTTTTTCTAACTGATTGACAAGAGTTTCATCTTCTATGTGGTTTTCAAGGGTCGTATCGTCTGCAAATAAATTTGTAAAAACTGGATTTGCATTAGGCAAGTCGTTAACATAGATCAAAAATAACAACCGTTCCAATACACTTCCTTGTGGGACGCCATGTTGAATTGAAGACATTTGGCTATGCTGACCGTTGGAAATACACATTGAAAACTGTCAAAGCAGTAGAATGACATTATTTTTCGAGTCAATCCCCTGCAACAGTAATACTCCACTTTATCGAGTAAAATGCCCTTTGAGATGCAGTTGAGCGCCTTGCTTAAATCGAGAAAAAGTGTAAAGGTTTTCTTTATTTTCCGAATATTCTATTATATAATTAATACAATTCAGCACGGTTTCCGACGTGTTCCTTCTTTTTGTGAACCCAAACTTATATATAAATATATGTATGTATAATCGTTAACCTCTTGGTACCTTAGCTGTATAGAAGCTAGTGCTTGGTACGCTAGCATCTGGCGGTGTAGTGCTCAACCTGCCCCGAGTTACGAGATACAAAATTGGAGCGCGCCTTTCGTGCTTGGGTAGCAACCATTGTGTGTTAGGTGTGTTTTCGTGTGTGTTGACCTTGTTACTCTATCTCTTAGGTCTGTGGTTCTGAGTAGAGCACAGTTAATTTAGTGCCCAACTGTGAATGGTCTTACCCAGCCCGGTTCAAATCGCCAGGGTTGCGGAAAATTTCGGCCTGCCCATCTGCGCTCGGCTTCTTTTATCTATATATATATATATATATATATAAATGAATCCCTATTTCCCTTGGTCAAGTTTTCTAATACGTTGTAGAAGGTTCTTACGGAAAGAAAAATTAAGAAAATCCAAAGGGAAATCCGAAAAATTGGAAAATATTGAAAGTGTGTTGTTTCTATTTGCAGTCACAACTGTGCTTAATGGTTTGAAGGGTTTTCCTCATAATGTCGAGGGCGGAAGAGATAAGACACTAATAGCAATTTATGTAATTCCAAATGCTTTACATAAGTCGTCACAGTCAGTCAGTCAGACATTCAAATTTGGTTTGTGCACAAGTGATTGTGAAAACAATTCCGTGTCGTTTTATAGTGTCCGTTACAATGCCAATGGCACGACGAGCTAACATAGGTTGTCGAAAACAGTCAGCTGCGCGGGTATCTACTTTACGTGCGAACCGCAAGGATGACCAGCGCGCTACGGATAATGAAAATGATAATGAAATGTTTTTAAAATGAAAGAAATCGAAAATTCGAATATCGGAAAAATGTGTGCTGAACCCGCTAATAGCAGGCAAATAAATTTTCGGGCAGGACAACGTCTGTCGGGTTCGCTACCCTTTAGGGTGTGAAATGGGGTAAATAAGCGTAAAAATCGATATGGGTGCCGTTATTGAGGTTTTTTGCGTTGATTGCGAAAACGGTATTTATTTTTAAGTGCAAGACGATGGACATGACATAAAATTAAAACTTTATAGTGGTTAAACGGGGGTTTCAGAAACAAATTCTTTTTGGACAGAACAACGTTTGCCGGGAGGGGCCGGGACGGGCCGGGACGGGACGGGACGGTACGGTACGGGACGGGACGGGACAGTACGGGACGGGGCGGGAATGGGATGGGATGACAGAAAATAATTAGTCATTATTTAATACACAAATAACGAATCTCGAGCGTACGAAGTCGCGGGTTACACCTAGAAAATGGCATATATTTTTAAGTCCAAGACGATGGACATGATATAAAATTAAAGCTCTATAATGGTTAAACGGGGTTTCAAAGACAAATTATTTTTGGGCAGAACTACGTTTGCCGGGCCAGCTAGTATATAAATATATATAAAGGTAAAATTTTGGCTTCTTTCATTTTATTAGGAAATAAGCAATCCTTTAATATGATGTTTGCAATATGAGCTATCGGGGCAGGTAAACATAAAACACTGTTGTACATACAAACCGATTGATTATATACTCGTAGGTCTAGTGATTTTGACCTATTTAATGCCTCTATAATATCTTGTACCTCGGATTCCTCAAAAACATATAAGAAAAGTAATTGGTCATTATTTATTGGTAATTTGCTTAAATAAACATTGTGCGCGTACTTTTGCTAATAAATCATTGTGAGCTTCTGGAGAAATCACACTTGACTCTCTGTTGCTATTGCTATCTTTTACACCTTTTTTCTTACTTTCCATATTGTTCTATTTTTATTATGAGACACCATAATTGCTTTACTGAGTTTTTCTTTCTTTAATTTTAAGATTTCTTGTTCGTATTCTTATTTTTTTAAATTGAGCCGATGGAAGTTCATTATTTTGTAAGTTCATTTTCTTCCCTGGCCGAAACTGTTTCAGGATTGGTCAATATAGAGGCATTGTTACATTTGTTATTTGTATTTATTTTAATGGGAGGTAAAGATACATCCTGACAATATGAAACAATTTTTTTAAAAGTATTGACTGCAGAGTTTGGGTCAGACCCTATAATTCTACCCAATCTTTAAATAAGAAATAATTTGAAAATCTGATTCTATCTTCATAGGTAGCCATTCAAATTACACTTTTTAATTATTAAAAGTTTTGAGTATGTATTTCTATCGATATCTCGAAAACAGAGAAGAGTTAACCCATAATATATCGAAAAATGACCTCAAGAACACATGATAAAAATTGGTCGGTTTCTTCAGGAAACACCTTGTTTATTAGTAAAACATGGAAATGTAAGCATTGTTTGAGAAACCATAGTCAGTGCGTCAGTGTAAAAAAATATGTGAAGATGTCTATTATTCTTAATAATTTCAGAGATACAGCTGTTTAAAGATAACCTATACGATTTGATAGATTTTTGTCAAGTTGTTTCCGATGCCAATTTTTCTATATTCTTTGTAGTTAACAACTTATACTTGTGGTGATAAGTGTTTGTTTTATGAAGCATTAATAATGCCAGCAATCTATAGACATGCCCAATACACATATGTGTATAGTATATGTGTACGAGCTTTGTACGTGCCAATGCTGCCGTTGCAGAGAAGAATCTATTGCTCGCATTTTGGATGCTGCTACTCGTATTAGGGCAAAGCACGCTGCACGCGGAGACAATGTTAGCAAACGAGTTGACAAGTTAGTGTCTTGAAGTTGAAGGTTTAATTTTTGAGCATTTGCTGCGAAGGTAACTCAGATCATTCATCTTTATTTCGGAAAATTCAAAAATCTTCTCCGAAACTATTAAGAATGACAACCAACGTCATACAAACTTGCTTTTCACACTGACCCATCCTATCGTCTCTCAAAATATTTCTTTCTCCTTGTCACTCACTCTATATATGGTTGGAATACTGCACATACAATTGCGTCAATTTTTACTGAAGAAAAGTTATTAGTCCATAAATTGTTTATTAATGATTAAGTGTAATGAAACTACAGTAAAGTTGTTCTCTTTTTTTAACCGAAACCTAAACGGTATTTCTAAAATGTTTATATTTTCTCAATAATGATAGATAGTACATAAACATAAATTAAAAATTAGTTTTTTAATTCCACAATAGTTCAAATAAAGTAACTGCAAATATGTAAACGCAGTTGTGCAGCTGTAGACCGTTACAGAATACTTTATAGTGTATTTTGAAATGTCCCCGAATGTTCCAGTTGTCTATTGGTCGGTTGCTATGGCAACAACGTGTCTTGCTTTTTTGGAACAATCTTTTTTCTATTTTTATGTATGTATAGTCCGGTAAGATCGTATGATTTTGGGATCAAAAGACGACATAAAAATGTCAATATAATTTTTTAATAATTAGAACTTACAACCAAGCATTACTTTTACTTCCTTTTACTACTATAAAGGAAGTATTGGATTCACCCCAAAAATTCGAAATTGAGTTTTCAACAGATCTTCAAGTTTTAGAGTCCCCTGATCCCAAAAAACATATTTTTTTTCATTGGTCTGTCTGTCTGTCTGTGTGCCTGTGAACAGAATATCTCAAAAACGAAAAGAGGTATGGCATTGAAACTTCATATATAAGTTTTGTGTACTATGTAGATGAGACAACAAGCTTTTGAAGAAAATCGCATAACCAGAAGTAGGTGTTTACTTTTGTGATTTTTCAGTTTTTTTCGATTTTTTCAAAAACGGCTCTAACGATTTTTTTTAAATTTTACATTTTTCTTACATTTTTAATGTGTATTGATGTGAGATAGGTGATTTTCCAGTTGAATACTTCTAAAGTGGGTTTCTTTTGTTTTTTTTTTCTATTTTTTTTATTAACTCCTATTTTAAATAAAACACCCGGTATATTATTACATTTTTTAATTCACTTTAAAATTCTAGAGAAAATTTGTCTCTTCAACTAACACTCGATTTTGTACCGTTTTTGTAGAATTTGTAATTTTTGAAAATTTTTAACAAATGGTTAAAAATTAAAAGTGAAATTTTTGACTAATTATAAGATCACTGTAAAAGGAAGTTGTGTGAGTGTATCACACCAGATTTTTTATGAGTACTCTATACCAGTACATAATGAAATTCACATCCTTTTATTTCATATAATCCTAGTTTCTATATTAGATAGATGTAGTTTAGTTACACCAGAAAATTAAACGTAAAATATAAAATGTATTAGTTAATTTTCTACGACTCGCCTTCGTATTTCATTCATAGCCGCCTAGAACTTTGTCCTTTAACTGTATTTGCGCCACGTGTATTGAAATCTTGTAATTGGTAAATTATTATAGAATACACAAGTCTTAACTGCTCTTTACGTGTCAACCAATAAATATGTAAAAGTCGAATACTCGACAAGATTGCATTTGTTTTGTTTATAATTTAAACAGGTTAGCGATTAAAACTGGTAGCCATTACGCAAGCCTTGCATAATCAAAGGAAGCTAAACATCCGGTTGATTGTTTTGTACCATATTGCATGTTTTACCTTCTTCCATACTTGGAAAAACGCCTTTTAACGTCCGGGTAACTTAATTTTGAATTTAAATCCGAATGCTGATTAGAAGTAGGAAGACATTGTCAGTTTTCATATAATATTAAAATGATTTTTTTCACTCTTCCTACAAAATTTAAAAATTAGTAATTTAAATGGTATTTAAGAACCTGTTATAAAATATATTCAAATATTTCAATATTCTTTACAATAATCTCGTCTGTGAAAATCACTTTGTATGTGTAACAGTCATCAATAAAACGTAGCACACATGTACCTGCTACAACCTGGACACATTTCAAAATTCTAAAAGAGTGAAATGCGCGTCTCGCCCACCGTCAGTCTGATTTTGGGGTTGGTTTGATCGCTGGCCTGCGCAGTTTCGGACAACGGCTTTTTGAAACCTGTGGTGATGTTATTAATTTCAACAAGATATACACTGCACAAAACCGTACAGGGATATTTCTAAAGGTTCTTGTAAAACATAGAAAACAACTAATATACGCATAGATTAGATGTAAAATTGTTAGATGTACGCAATCGACACAGAGATAATGCAAGTCTTACAACCCCAGTGCAAGATAAATTTTTGCAAGTTAATGCTCGCCGTAATAAAACTTACACCGCACGTCAACTTGAAAATGAATTACGGAGAACTCATGGTATTTTAATCAGTGACCAAACCGTGTACAATATATTACATTAGGTGCAGTTGAGATCCTGGAGACCATTAAGAGTTCCTGTCACAAATAGACAAAATCAGAGAGAGCGGTATCTGTGGGGAAGAGAATTTCGAAATTGGTAAAATGAGCAGTGGTCATTTGTACTTTTCTCAGGTGAGTCAAGATTCAGTATTCATCCTGATTCGAGAAGAGTAAGCGTGTGGAGAGAGCTAGGATTACAAAATCGACTCCACACTTTACAGGAGGTTCGACCTTATAGAGGTGGATCACTGATGGTTTGGACTGGAATAAGCATTGGTGGAAGAACTGATATCCCCTTACAGTTTTAAGCAGTGTATGTCTATATTGTCTATTATGATATCTGGAGAACACTTTTAATAACCTTTTATTCACTTGTTTTCACTTGTGTTTATTCGAATTTTTACAAAATTCGTCAGACCAACAACCTGTTTTTGTCTCAACTGATCGTCTATTAACCTCAGATGGACCTCTTCTCAGCCTTTCTCATCCATTGTCCGCCGTACGGTGATTGCAACAATTAGATAGTATTTTGTACATATAATACTGGTTTTGCTACAGCCCAAGCGGGTTGCCCGATTTTGTTGAAATTTTATATTCTATACTTTTAACGATTTGGCCTGGAAGAAAATGTAATCACTTTACAAATACGTTTACTGAAAAAGTGTCGAGATACTCTAAATACAAACCTTTTCTACAAAAGTAACTTACTTCTTAGTTACTCGGTGATAGTATCTAGTTACCTTAAATGTATCTAGTTACTTTAATGTATCTAGATACACAAAAATTTACAACATTTAATTGCTTAAACTGATTGACGGTCACTGGAATAAATTTCTGTAAACATAAATTTGCACATGGGGTTACTATAACTCCGAATTTAGATAAACTTCAGAAGCAAAAAACAGTTGCTTGGGATTGTAATTACATTTAGTGCATTACGTGTTGGCGGTTAACGCACTCTTATCTGATTTATCCAATAAAGACCTTGGTGTTACCCAGTAGTTCTCAAACCATAACCTTATGCGACTCTTTTCCATAAGCGAAGATTTTTTAGTGGAATGTACTTCTAATGAGGTCAGTATACACCAATTTAATTTAATGCCCACACATATACGTAAGTTTCCCTGAATATAAAACAACAAATCAAAATTGTCCTTATTTTAAATGTAATGCTCACTATTTTAAAGCTTTTTTAGATTGCACGAAAAACACAAAGTCAAATGTCTGTTCTATGTTTAAAATTAACGGTTATCGAAGTATTTCCGGTAAAATATTCAATTCTTGTAAACTGTAAACACGTATAGCGGAAAATCGGCACGTAACAGAAATAAATGAAGTCTTATTTCTTAACTTAATTTTTGATGATATATATAAACTCACAAAAAATATGTCAATAAATAAATAAATAAAAATATAACGTACATTATCACATAAATACACCCATCCACAGAAGTTAAGTATATTTGTAATTTTTGATAAATAACCAAACAAATTTTAATTTTTCTATGTTAACCATAAATATACTCCAAAACATAATACTATCCCTAACTCATATAGAATTTCAAGCAGGCCTCGGAATCGCTCTCTTATTTTGGATCTTGTGGAATAGATGGCTCTGACTAGCTATCTTTTACTTTAAGAGTTTATTTAATATCATTCATTTTCTAGTTTTAGATAGAGTAGCAAAAATTAAGATAGGAAAGCAGGCTTAGATTTTTCGCAATACAGAAATATCTGGAACAGGATTAATTTTTAAAAAAGTTCATGTGTCATACCAATTTGCCTGTTTTTTTTTGTAGAATCTAAAATGCAGTAAAATATAGGACAGTTCTTTTAAAACACAAAAAATATTTCTAGCTTTCTTTTGTCTTTTTATTTGAAGAACAATTGTTATACGCAATTATTGCCTCCTATATTTTCGTGTGAAATTTTTAAATTTGGCTATCTACTCATATATGTATTATCTGGCGCCCTCTTTGGATCTGTTCCCTTCCAGTAACTAGGAAAAAATACCATTCGAGCAACAAACAGTGTTATTAATGGTTTCAAGTATTCTAGATCGTTTGGAAAATTGTCACCAAAATAAGCAACTGCTTATATTTTTGGCGACAAATTAAAAATATTATAATTCGTTTTGTTTTAGCGATTCTTTTTCTACATATTTTACCGAATATTTTTTTTCTTATTTCAAATATTTTAAAGTTAATTTTAATAAAAATCTAATTATTTATAGATTTTGAAGTTAGTCAAATTTGAACCTTAAATTTTGCCACCTGCTAAAGTGCGAAAAAGGTACTGGTGTTGTTACTTTTTCACTAGTGCGGAAAAGTGATATTTTCCAAAAGAAAATAAAAAGAACTACCACTTCATCGAGAAAAAGTAAAAACAATAAATATTAATAATAATTGTTAACAATATTGAAGCGACATTTTCTACTACCCCAGAAAAAATATTGTGCCCAATCTGAGCGAAAAGTCTTTATCACGCACTTACATAGTTTTCGCAATTTTTATGCTAATTTCCGCTCTAGTAGTGCAGATCTTTTTTATTTTTTATAGTGCTCACTCTACATATAGTTTACCGAAATTTTCTCAGTTTTATGTCAGGGAGGCATATAATCCGCCTGCAAAATATCGTCTTCCTGTAACATATACTTTTTGAGTTATACCGGCAACAGGCAGATAGACAGACAGACGAAATTGAAAAAAACTGTTTTTCGTTATCTAGAGAGCCTGAAATGTGAAGATGTGAAGAAATCTCGGAAAGTGATTTTTTCGTGATTCGTCTTTTATACGATAGAAGTAAAAATTTAATGAAACGCCTTTTACGCGTTTAACTATTTGAGCATTTCTCACACGATGTTATTTCAGTAAATAAGTAGGTCAGTGTCCGTGGAGGAATAAATATGGGTAATCCGATCCAAGTAGTTTATAAAAGGTGTTTGACGTACCTACTTGCTTAGATTCTAAATTTCATAATAAAGAGCATTATATTAATAATAAAAATAGGGCAGCATATTGTTTTAACTAGAAATAGTATTGCTTATTTAATTACTAATCATTCATTTAAATGAAAGTATCTGTAACCATTTGTTAGTCATTAGCCTGGTTGAACGCCTTTAAATTTACAACTAGAGTTTTGGGAAAACAATTTTATAATAATTTGTAGAGTTTAGTTTTGGATGGTGTATTTGCATACAGGTAAGTTAAGTTAAATTGTCTTATTTTTGGCGTCCTGTAAGTTGCCTCCCCCTTTACTAATTGTTTTAAGGTGTTGCGCATCATAAAAATTATTTCTCGTCGCATTTAAAAAGACAGTTATAAACAATTTATTTTAGCTGTGGAGCCTATATGAATGCTTAATGTTTAATGTCAACATCTGAATTTTGAGGCGGCGCTAGCTGTCTCAGTTTGCAGTTATACAAAATTTCAGATTAGATAAAGAATAAGAGCCGGCAGTACGGCTGCGTGGTGTTGCATCTCTCACGGCACTTGTAAAATTTAAGCTCCAGTCTACTTAGTCAGTACTTGAGTGGGTGAAGATCTGGGGAACGGGCGTAGTGTTCTAACTTAGACGGGTTCCACTACTTCAAGTACCTCCGCCGAATTTACAAATGCACATACCTCAGCGGAGCGGTGCGCCCGGCACCCCGACACTGTGTAAACGGGATAAGGGGTTACAGATTATGTATGTATGTATAAAGAATAAGAAAAAAATTGCTTATTCTTCTTTTTCTACCTCTTAATAACACTCCTAACAATATTCTCCTCTTTATTGCTCTCTGGGTTGCTGGTTGTTTTTTTAACGACTTTCTTAAAGTACTATGAGTACGAATAACACAAAAATCAAATCTCTTTGCCTTTACATGATTTGGGAATGTTTTAGCCGTAAGTACTAAAAATAGCTTCGTGAAATCTGCCCAACCAAGTGAAGTGCATCTCCATCCTGATTTTTTCGCATATTCACTATTAGTTATAACTATTTTTTCTATCTATTGGTGTTTGAGCCAATCTTTCTAGATCCTCCTATAATTGATTATCATTATTTTAGCCCCGATTCATCTTTAGCCATTCACACCATGTTGTCCACATATCTAAAAGGTGTTGTCTTTTCAGTATACATGCACTCTGTAAGGCCAAGGTAAACATTTTCGGTGTTCAAGTTCAAATCGACGACCATGGCATAACGCGGAAAAACCTACCAGTAAAGTATCACCTTATCTAACACCTCTTCTTATTCCAATTTGTTTAGAAGTGTTTTAGTTTTATCGTGCTTGTTGCTTTTTGTATATCTAACTGTTGAGTAGAGGATGTTAATGCAACAGTCGTCGAGAATTTTTATAATAGAATGTATATCCAGCATGTCTAAATCTTTTTCGACGACTACATAGGCTACTGCGTTGATCATTTATTTATGATTCTCCCCTGGTGTACTTATTCTCCATTATTACAGGCAACTAGCTTGCTGGATAAACGAATATTGTCCCAACAACCCCCCAACTGGTCAGCTTGTTGTCCATGGTTTTCGCTGAAGTTTTCACACAACCTCCGCCGTGGTCGTTGGTGTTAGCTGCTGGTAGGTGAGAGTGGAGTGGGATGCAGGGACCAAGACATGCCTCTTGATGATAGCTTGTGCTTGACGAAATTGTGATGATCGAATTAAAGTTTAGTTTGTGAATTAATCATGTTATTATTCTAAGGCCAATTTACATCTTTTGTCTAGTCACATGGAACTGTATGTTTCAAATTAAGTTAAAATCCATCTTCGACTTCATCCATATCACTACGATGTTTGGAAACTAAATTGTTAGCCTCAGATTCGCCAGTGGTGGTTGTCACCAACATCTTTATTTGTATTAACTGTGTTTTCTGCAAAGGAAATTACGGCCTTTATATAGCGGGATTTGTGCATGATAAGTACAGACCGGATTTCTGTCTATTTAGATATTTTGATTGTTTAAAGATGCAGTTATAATCCTATTTGAAAATTGCGTTTTGCATTCAAAGCGACCTCGCTACCAAGTTTTATTTGATATACCTAAAACTTAATATTTTGGGGTTTTATCGCATATAGTTTTTCATAATTTATTGGCATACATATTTTTCTAATTTTTCTTTCCAGATGTTCAAATTGTGTTCTAGGTTGGCAGCTAAATCATCTACATAGATAGCTGCCAGTAGATAAATAGAACTCCAATTCCAGTACCCCAACTTTAATATCTTGATTTTGCACTTGCAGCTTCTGTTAACCCCCATCCATTAAAATGTAAAATAAATAAGGTGAGTGTATGTCGCCCTGTTTAACTTCATTGTGCGTTTGAAAACCTTTTAATTTTGAATTTGCAGTTCTTACTTTCCTTGCTGCACACATTGCGATAGAAACTTTTAATACCATCTAGTAAGATATGTTTTATGGGTCCTTTCCCACTGTCTAGGGTGTATATCACACAATGTTTCGGGAGTTTTTAATCTGCTCCCGTCTTCAGATGTTCCTAGTTAGTCCTGAGAAGGACTGATATTGTACGTCTTTATACGTACACTCGTGCCTACTCCGGTATTTGAACCCAGGATCGCTTATCTATGTGATTACTAACCTGTCACCTTTACCACTTTACAGTTGCTCGAAAGTCAATTGCTCGAATGTGGCATTGCTCGAATTGCAAGTTTCTCGAACAGCAATTTATCGATTACCTGTTGCTCGAACAAAATAAAGTTGTGAAATAGCCTTAACTAGAATCAGTTAATATCAAATATAAAAAAAATACGAGTTTCAAATTGTAATCTTTATTAATAAAAAATAGATATAGGTATGTGATTAAGTTAAAAATTATAAAAATCAAATATTATGTTTTTAATATGATATGTTATGTGCTATTCCACGGACATAATCATATATATTTCTGTCATGTCCATAATGTTATTCACTAATATTAAAAGTCTCTGTGCAGTATCACGATATATTCTTCCACTTATTGTGTGTTGTTGACTGTTGACAACCTGTTCTATCCGTAATTCGTTCAAACTCTGCTCCCTCTTTAATGCCGAAATAAATTTCCAGATGTTAAGACATAAATTCGAGCAAAACATTTTCGAGAAATTGCGATTCGAGGAACTTGTATTTCGAGAAAAGTTACATTCGAGCAATTTGATTTTCGAGCAATTGATTTCGAGCAATTGATTTCGAGCAATTGCATTCGAGGAATTTGCCGGAGACGATATTTTAGTTATAAACTTATATATATATATCTTACCGCTGTATGCGCAGTAGACTATTTTTCTAATTCTCTGCGCAGTAGTGGCACCCAAATGGGCTTTAAAAAACACCATCTAGTAAGTTTTACTTCCCATTCTTTTCTCTAATACTTTAGACACTTCTGTTCATTTTACTCTATCGAACGCTTGTTGGGAGTCTAGAAAGCATAACTGTAATACGGAGTTCTGTTCAATATCTATTTAAATAGTTTGACGTTGTGCGAAGATGGCATCCTGAGCAACCTTGCCTCTTGTAAATAAATTTCTAAATAATGGGAAGTAGGTGTTCTTAAAATCATTACTAAAATTCACCTAGAAGCAGTCTAGAATGTATCTCATTCTCTAGAAACAGTAATCAACCACTGGAGCAATTGGCTTAAGGCTACTGTTTATGCACAGATAATTTTCAAGAATTAAAATGGATGATTGAATAGCACCTACACATGCTAAAGGTGTGCCTCATAATCTCATCGATAAATGAATTTGCCACTTTCAGATTTCTCCGGCGTTAAAAAAAACTCAAAAGAACTCCAATGTCAATTACAGACCCCATGGGTGTGAAACTAAATTAGAAAATACATTTTAACGATCCAGCTTTTCAACGGTTTCAGAAAATTTACAATTTAATTAGAGGTCGGTCTTCAAATGAGTTAATTAGCCTTTCTCGATCAGATGTTGCCCTTTTCAAAGCATAAAAATGTTCTAATAGACAAACGACATAATCTTTCGGTCGATAGTTTTAATAAAATAATCGTCCTTTAATGCAATAAATTCCTATAAATTCTAACACAGAAAAGTAATTGCATAAATATATTTTTTATGGCTGTTTGCTCCGTGTGCAGTGCGATGTTACGTACAGTTTTTATTTTTTAATGTAATCTACTTTTAACGTGTAAAGTAATGCGAAATTTTCCGTTTATTTAATATGCCCTGCGCGTAGTAGTATGTAATATTTTATAAAAAAAATATTAATTTTGGTATTGCTCAAAGATATGCTTTCCTTAAAATTTTTAAAAGAGACATATGTTTCAGGGTAATTCTTCTTCTTCTAACTTCTAAAATAGGCGAACAGCCTGGTTCTTTGCCATATTATAAGGTAATTCTTTCACTATATTTTTTCTATATACTACTAAGTTGTTTTAAATACATGATCGTTCGGTCGGTCTTGAAATAATTTCGCCCTGGTTACTTAAATTTGAAGTATGCTTCATATATTATACCTATTTAAAGAGGTGATTATATGAATGCATCTATACTGAATTTCCTGTAATCGGTTGTGTTGTCATTTTGTAAATTGAAGATGCATATGTCTGCTGCAACTTCTAGTAAGTTGCTCATCTTTTAGACTCACCATTTAGGCATTTTAGGTATTTACTAGATGTGATGACGTGAATAATGAACAGCTTATCAATTCAAGTGATATAAGTATTCACAGTCCAGGTGCATATATGTGCTTCAGTTGATTGCTAAGCTGTTATTCAAATAATATTCATTTTTTCGATACAGTATTTTCCCCATGTGTTTACACTATCAGACTTATGTAAGCTTAGTATTTGCTTTCAGTGTTGCGTTTGAGCTTTCCATGCTTTATTTGCCATTGCGTTTCCTTTGTACTTCTTGATACTCTCCAGTTGCAATATTCGCATAAGTCACTATTCTCTATAATTTCTTGGTTACTCTTACTATATTTTTGTTTTCACTAACTATGTACTTAAAATATATGATAATACAATTATTTGGAACATGCAAGCAGGCAATGTATCTATTATTTATGTATGTATTTATTTCTTCATTATAACATCTCTAACAGGTTTTGCTCTTATTACAAGGGATGCAGTGTATATACATTCTGATATATGCTTACATAAGCATTATAGCATGTACATTAAAATAAAAATAATCGTAATAAACTAAAATCAACTTTAATCATGGTTGCAGGAGATGGACTGACCCGCGACGCCCTAACTTGCTACTACGACTTTCCGTACTAATTGGAAATTTTAAGTAACAAATATTGAGATGGTATGCTACCTGTAGCAATTGTGGCTCCTTTGCTATTATTAAATAAATGTTAATTGATTAAAACTCACACGATAACAGAATTAGTAGTTTATTAATCGCTACAGATAGAAATATGAGAATTAAACATTGATAGATTTATAAACCATAATTGATAAGCAATTTATAATTTAATTAGACTAAGAATAGTAGCTAGGTTCCAAAACGATATCGGCAGAGTTTCGATAAACTTAATTGGATGTTATGATTTAAAATAAGTGCTACTATGATTTTGATAAATGCTCGGATATTTGAAGTAACGTAAGACATGCTAATCAGATTGTGTTAGTAAAAAGGGTGGCGAAGCATTACAGAGTCAAAGTGCAGTTTGTTTGTTTTCAGCGCGACATGCTATGCTGTTGTTGATGAAGTTACGGGTAATGATACAGTGATAAAAAAAATCATGTAACATGCCTAAGCGCATAAAGCAACCTGTATGCTTCAGCAATTAAAAGTCATAGTGCGTAGAAGCTGAAAAGTGGAAGATAAGCGTTAAGTGAAAGTTGCGAATCGGGCAAATGTGAGGTTAGCGTGACAATAGTTAACAATTGGAGAAAACAAATAATTAATGTATAAGATCATAGTAGGTGTACTTACAAATACTAGAATGTGGTGGGTTACTTAGTAACACTTCTAAATAGAAAAAGGAAGCTCGGCCAAGCGAAGCCAAGAAAGTTGTTGTGTGCTGGTTTCCTAGTTATAATGTTGTAAATTTTCGAATACGTAAAGTCTTTTGAGTTCCAACTGGCCATATTATGGTTATCCAGGCGTGGGCTATTCGTGTATATGTGCTGTGTTTCCAGCACCAAAATATCTAAAGTCCGGAATTTGACACATAGCTTCGATTTGAAGAAGCCAGTAAGTATTTGGAGAAGAGCAGCTACGATTTGGACCGGCAAAAAATCTTGAAAGCAGGAACGACTAATATCAGCAACATTGGGGGCATCAACGAAGGCAGTTCAAGCAGCAAGGCCAGTCACACAAGTATCGTAGTCGAGAAAGCTACTTACATCTTGGACCAAAGCGGTTCCAGCGAGCAGACGACGGTGCAGAGAAGAATAAAAAGACGCATTTTGAGACGTTTCCAGCATCTGGAAGGCCAGTAAAGCAGTTGAAGCGGTAGCGTCCTTTTCAGAAAATTGATCAAGTCAGAGTTGGATAGAAGCGGCGTCCCTAGTTACCTATAAATAGGTTTACTTAGTTATGTGTTTGCAGTTATTTCATTGTTATTTACCTGTAATGTAATTATCAACAGATTGCTTTGATTAAAGTAAACATTGACCACAAGTGTCTGTGTCGCTTCATGACCATTTAGTTGAGGTTAAGAATATTTAAAAAAACATTTGCCATAATAGTTTAGTTCTCATGCAATTGAGTAAGTTTTCAACTGGGTAGAGGCTCAACCCTGGGATGAGACTTTTTCGAACTTAATAGCTACACGGTGCAGAAAGTATTACTTATTGCAAAAAATAAAATATTACAGGGCAGCATATCCAATAATTTTTTATTAATTTCCATTTAGCCATTATTAGTTGGCCAATTCAGGGAAGGCTCAGTTTAGCTCAATATTTATTACATCAATATTTTATTTTATTTCATTTTAGTTATAATAATATTTTTTACAACAGATGCAGATATACTGTATGGAGCTAACGTACATTTGATTTACAAGCTTTAATATATCAGTAATCAGAATTCTGGTATAAAAAGTAGGTACAAAGAATAAAATTGAGAAACGAACAGGCCTAGCGGGTGCTCTAAATGTTAATAGAGAAAGCAACTTGATATAGTTAACCCTATTATTCTATAATTTGTAACCAAATTTTTATGAATTGACGTTTCCCATGCTATCCAACCTCGGGAGTTCAAATTCGTGTCTTAAATAGTAGGACCTAACAGTATGATAATCAGAGTATACTTTATATTTCTTGAAATATCTTGTTTTGTACCTTTCAATGGGTTCAAATGTGAAGTGGGTTGTGATCGCTAAGGTGCTTATTCTAATTTGGGTAGCACCAGTGCACAATATAGGATTTTAAAAATATCCAATTTTCAAATATTTTGGATTGCCGGAATACAAATCCTAATAATCGCAATGATTCACACACAGCATAATCAGTATGAATTTTATAATTTAACTTGAAGTCATATCTTATTCCTAAATCGTTTACGTTATTTATTCTTTGCAATACTATATTATTTATGTTGTAATCAAATATGATTTCTATAACATTTAAAAATTATTTGTAACACTACAATTGTAGATAGTGATTATATCCTTCTATATCTTGTGATAGTCTTCTAGCGCTTTAATACTCATAAACAATTTAATATCATCTGCGTATAAGAAACAGCTAACAGTTTTACATCAGGTAAATCACTTATGAAAATTAAAAAGAGAAAGGGTCCTAAATTGGACCCTCGAGGAACACCAGAGCGAGTTTCAGATTCACCTGACGTACTTCCATCATATTTTACCACAAATTTTCTGTTTTACAAGTACGATGAAAACATGTTTAATGTAGAAACACCCAAAAAATACAATTTACCCAACAGCAGGTCGTCAACCATATTCGAGGCTTTTTGAAAGTTTGTGTACAGGACGTCAGCTCGATAATATTTTTTTAGAATTTTAGATATTTCATAATTAAATAACAGTGCATCACTAATAATAGATGTTTGAAGAACGAAGTCGTGCATATGATCACTTAGGTACTTTTGAAAACAGCTTTTTATATAATACTTGTTCCAATATTTTGGTTGGAGCGCTAATAACTGAAATTAGCGTACACTTTTCGATATTTGCTTTATATCCCCTTTTAAATAATTGTGTTACTAAGGCCTCTCTCCACATTTCTTGAACACTATCAGTTTTTAAGGAAAAATTAAATATAAATAATAGAGGTTTCTCCAGCCACTATGCACAACCCTTCACAAAGTATAAAGGTATCTTGTCTACTCCTACACATTTTTTAGATTTTAATTATTTTGCCACTTCATAAAAGTCTTGCGAACTTATCCTAATAGTAAAACTATCTGTCAAAGCATTTATACAATAACTCAATTTATAAGAAGACACTTTGAGTAAACCGAATTAAAATATTAATCAAAGCTTTCGGCAACTTCTATTTCAGCTACGTCTTTATCGTTAAATTTCATTAGAAGGTTCCGTTGGCACTGCTGTTGCTATTTACTAAAATCAGACCAACAGTTTTTTACTTTGTTTTTTGTGCTTTCGTCAACTTCATCAATATGGTAATTACGAGCTTTCCCTATTAGGGTTCTAATTTTCTCTCAATTTCTTTAAATTTGTTATTACACCCCCACATGAATATCTCTGTTTGCTTAATCGATATGTGATCTTTAGACATTCAATTATTTCTTGATTAAACCATTGTGGATATTTTTTTCTAGGTTTTTTCGTCACTGGAACAACAGCTTTTATAGTCATGTATGTAATTTTGTAAAAAGTTACGACGGTTCCTAAATATAAAGAGGACCAATTTATATCAAGGATTGTTTGTGCTAGAAGTAAAAAATCACACTTTTAAAATTGTAAACATAATATAATTCAGCTTTCATCATGTCGATTCGTTCGAAGAACGAGTAACCAAGACTGCTAATGCAGGATGATAAATATCCAGCGTACCCAATGAAAAGTTATCCCTTTGTACTAAATATGAATAATAGTCTTCAAAGTTTTTCCAAAAGGGTTTTGAATATTGTCTAATAATTTTAAATTGTGAAAATAAAAAAAAATTAATTCTCTGCCTTGAAACTATTCAGTTATATTTCTGCGGTTTTAATTTCAGAAAATTTAAAATCTCCAACAATGACGATATTCTTATTTAGGCTGTATTGTTCAATATTATTATCTATAACTGCTCAGTAGATGCACCCGGTTATATTTAGGAAATGCTTTTTAATTTTTAAAATTAGTGCAACTGCCTCCAAAATCGAGCTGTGTGTGAAACATTTGATCATTTTTTACACGTACCAGTACACCTCCATCTCTAAATTTGTTAGTATACTCACTGGAGCTGTCCGCACACACCACATTGTATATATCTGAGCAATTATTTCTCCATTACAAATAAATTCATTTAGACCAGATTTCGTAATACTAATTATGTCATCTTCTTCTTCTATCCTTTACCCCACGAGAAGGTTTGGTGGTACTATTAGGTGGTCGACACTGTAGTTACTCATGCGTTGCGATCTTCAGCTAAGTGTATAGCATCGTGCAAAGTATGCCCGATCAGCGCTCCAACGATCAGCCCATCTTTTAGGAGATGGACCCCTTAATCTACGTCCCTCAATCTTTCCTTCTACAATTAAACTCCCCATAGAATTCTTCCATCGGGATATATGACCAAAATATTGAAGGAAAGATTGGCTGACTTTCGTGGACATTCGGGATTCACTATGAAGTTCATTTGGTATGGAGAGATTGGTCGGGTGTGCTGTCCACGGTATACGCAAGACACGGCTATATACCCACATTTCAAAAGCATTAATTCTTTGCGTATCTGATTTTTTCAGGCTCCAGGTTTCTGCTGCATACATCGCGATAGGGAAGATGGGTGAATGGACGATCCTTAACTTAGTGGATTTTGTATAGCTGAGTTTTTCCAGATTTTGTTTATCACCAAACGCCTTTTGATTTCTTGTGCGCATTTGCCGGTATGTGGTATCAGCAAACCAAGATATTTAAACTTTTCGACCGTTTCATAACCTACGATGTTTTGAACTTGTGGTTGGTTATTATGCACACGATCTATTATCATAACTTTTTTTATTAGCGTTTAGTTTTAGTCCGTATCTTTCGCTAGTGGTTTTCAACCTATCCATTAGTTTTTGCAGTTTTTCTTCACACGATGCTATAATAAGTGTATCGCCTGCATACCCACGATTACTGATCTTCCTCCCTCTTATCGACATTCCACCTCGCCACCCGTCCAGCACCTTCTGTATGATGTGTTTGCTATATATATTAAATAGAATTGGCGATAAGATGCAACCCCTGTATTAGTCCTTATGTTGGCTTGACTATTTTCGTATATCTCTTTAATCAGTCACACGTGATGGTTAGGGGTGCTCATTTCTTTCAGTATCTTCCAAAGAAGACAATTTACAGAATCGAATGCCTTTGAGATACATCGTTACACTAAACTCTACCAATTGACGGATGTTTAAGATCTGTTCTCTATTGTCTTTGCCTGGTACAAATCCAGTTTGTGCATCTGATATTTGTGGTAGGAGAATAACCTTCAGATGTTTATGGAGGATGTTTAATAAGACTTTATTTGCATGTGGAATTAGCGCAATAGTTCTATAATTACTGCACTCTGCAGAACCTTTCTTATACAATGGCACGAATGATGATGCACACCATGCCACTTTCCGGTATTCCATATCTCTTTGCATATTTCGTGTAGTTCATCAACTCTAATATTACCCATCGCGTTGAGTACTTCTGCGGTTATACCATCACTTTCAGAAGCTTTTCCATTCTTCAGACTTTTTATTGCAACTTCAACTTCTGAACGTAAGATGCTTGGTTCAATGTCGCCTTCTATGTTGCTTGAGTTGTCGACTTCTCTATAATGCTGTTTATTATTTAAGAAATTAAGACAGTATCTCCTCCAGACCTCAACAATTTCATCCACATTCTTTATTGTATTGCCCTGCTCATCATCGATGATTTGTGTTCACGGTTTAAACTTTCTTGACAGATACTTTACTTACGTTGTTCAAGTTGAAGACATATTTTGCTGATTTGTTATTTTTTTCATATTTACATGCTACTTTAATTTCAGTGTTTAGCCGGGCCACTTCGATGTTGTTTGTTAGTTTGGATTGTCGTCTTTTGTCATAGTTTCCATCAATTGCATTGACATAAAAATCATCCAGCTTCGTTTTCAATCCCCTGAAATTTTGATAATATATTATTTTACCAAAGAAACAACAAAGCAAAGTTTAATAATTTAAATTTACGAAAAAGTTACTTTTTATCACTATTAACGAAAAAGTCGAAGTTAATGCAAGAGAAAAGGCTCTTAGGGGCTCATTCGTAGTCATAAGCAAGGTATATATACTCTTTAAAAGGGTATATGTGTTTTAAATCTTTTCAAATATTTGTTTATTATAAATAGTAAAATTACGATTTGTTATCAACTACTGATATTTTTAGGAGCTATTCATATATCCCTCAGCGATACTGCATTGGTTATAAAATTGCAAAACTATAATGTTTTGCTATTTGAATTGCCCAGCTACCGCGTTAACACCTTTGATAGCCGTTACATAGGCTTACGAGCAAAGAGGGCTCATACAACCACAGCTATGTGTAACTAAACAGGCCACTGTCCTAACATAAGAGGAAGAACTGCCACCAATTTTCATTTCGTCTCAAAATTCTCATAGAGTGGGCCATGCTTTAAGAACATTTACAAAACACATAAACTAAAAATCTTTAAGAAAGCCAGCTGAATTGAATATGACATGAAAAATTGAAATCTAGCAGAAGTTCAAGAGCAGCCAACCTACAAAAGTTACATTACCAAATAGATTACACCACGCAGTAAATCGTCAAAACAAAAACTTATCAAAAAATAGTGTAGATTAACATAATACAGTATTAGAAGTGGGGCCAAAAATAAAAGTACAAAAACGTAGTGGGCACAACAAATTCAGAAGCTCTTTTAAAATAAGTATAAAACGCATGTAAACTAACATAATATGCAGTGTCATCAGAATAATGGATAACAAAAGGGTAACTTTGTTATTTTCAATTTATTAGAAAATGTTCTGTATTTTGAAAAATAAAGGTATTTAATTCTTGAGCCATCTTCATATTTTTGCACCTCCCTCGTATACGATCAGAGATATTTAAATTTTACAAATGCATTTCAAATTTTAGAAGATGCAGGGACTTTCATCAGAAACAAAACGTTCTAATAAATGTATAATAAAAAAGTTGCTCCTTTGTTACCCATTATACTTTTACCTATTAACTATTTTCATCAACCACAGTCATAAATCAAAACTTAAAGTATAAATTTTTTAAAATATGAGTTTTCTCTGACATTCTTTTTGTTCAAAGTCCACAGAATTGGTAAAAAGGGTTGTTCATAGAAATCCCGATAAATCACTGTTTCAGAAACGGTTTTTGTTTGAATCATACCTGTATGTAGACTAAATAACTGATCCATATTTATAGAAAGTACCAATTTAAAAAAGGGTTTTACTCAGAACCTCTTCGCAAGTGAAAGTTGTTACCAAATATTTTGAAAAACAACGGAAACTAGGAGTAAAGATATCCTAAGGTTCCTGTTTTTTGTTTTTTTTTTACAACATTTACGCTGAACATGTTGAGTCCAGTTTTTGTCAAGAGTAAAGCCTGAGGTAGGTGCAAATTTGTACTTTTATTTATTCTTCAGTTAACGCAAAAATAAGCATAATTAAGTTTTTTATATATATTTATATTTAACAAAAATTTTTGCGGCTTCATGCCAGGTCTACATGTAATCCGCATGAAAAATATCATCTTCCTCCAACAAATAGTTTTTGAGCTATACCGGCAACAAACAGACATAAAGACAAACGAAATTGAGAGTTTTGTGTCATTCAGGGATCCTGAAGCGTGAAGATCTCTCGTTTTTTCTCGATAGCAATACTTTCTTCGTCTTTTAGACGAGGAAAGTAAAAACACTAAATCCCACTCTCAGGGCTGTCTTTCCTTGATATTGTTTTAAAAATATCTTTAGAAGCAGCATTGGTTTGAATCATAAAGTTTTCTAGTAAAGTTTCGAACATAGTAATCAGAGAAACGTTCTTTACAAAATTATGCATAAAAGAATTAGTAGTTGATAATGTATTTGCGGTATACATAACAATAAAATAGCAGAAATATTCATTATACACTTCTCCAATAAATTAACGCATCAAAAAAAAGTAGCCAAAAGTTTAAAGTTAATTATTGTCGAAACCACTTATCCGATTTGGACGTTTTTTTTTTGAATGACACGTCGTTTCTTTCAGAAACTTATTTTTTTATAAATACCGGGTATAACAATTATAACGTGTTTTTTCCATAAAATTTATAACACCCTGTGGAGTTCAACAGCTACAATATCAAGTTATAATTCAAAGCAAACTCTAGCCTTATCTTTTTATAACATTTTTTTTATTCACTCTTTTATCTTAGCTACTGCAAGAGAAACACAATTTTATAGCATAACACGTTTTTATTGACTTTAATTTACATTAAATGCACTAAAGTAATAAGCTATGGAAAAACAGAAAGAAACAGTAATTGTCATCAAGTAAATATAGCTGTCAAAAAGCAGTAGTTGATAAAAGTGTGTTTTCGGTGTTAGTCCTTAACGTTTTTTTTTGCAAAATCTTTAATTTTCTCAGTATGCAACGTGAAACACGAAATCTTATTCTGGAAGAATGTGCTCAAGCATTAGTTCTGTTTGAGGAAGGTTAGAAGTTATTCTGGCCTGAGGCAGAAATACTCGCTACTGAGACTTTCGTTTACCTTTTTTCTTTACATTTTGTTTCTTTTTTTTTTTGTTAAATTAGGTCTCCATAAACACATGTTATGCTATACAATTGTGTTTCTTTTGCAGTAGCTAAGATAAAAGAGTAAATCAAAAAACGTTATAAAAGATAAGGTTATAGTTTGCTTTGAATTATAACTTGATATTGTAGCTGTTGAACCCCACAGGGTGTTATAAATTTTATGGAAAAAACACGTTATAATTGTTACACCCGGTATTTATAAAAAAATAAGTTTCTATGCGAATAGAGTAGTACACTAACTTTTTGAAAGAGCCGACGTGTTATTCAAAAAAGAATCGCCAAAATCGGATAAGTGGTTTCGACAATAATTAACTTTAAACTTTTGGCTACTTTTTTTGGTACGTTAATTTATTGGATAAGTGTATATTTGTTTATTTGGCTTTATGCAATTAGTCGTAAAAATCATATTTAAAAGCCTTATGTCACTATAAAATTTTAACAAATAATGAATTATTTATTGCTCATTGCTAGTTTAAACACTTCATATCAAGTGATGTGAAATTTAAAATAGAATATTGTCTAGAACAAAACGTGCCAATTTTAAGAACCACCCTCAACGATGTGCAATTCGAAATGTGAAGTTGTTTCGTTGCTCTGTCCTAATCTTCAATAAATTTAACCCTTAATTAATTCTTTTTTAAATTTTTCAGTCCAACTATGTGAAGACATTTATTATCACCACTACAACGGTGATAATTGTAAAGATATCAATCATAATAAACGCATTTATAAACAAGGGGAAGTCTCACTCTTATTATATTTACGCTATAGGTTTACATAAGGTATAAGAAATTCACTGTATATTATCAATAAGCATTTTGCGATTATACACCTCCTACTTAAGTGAAATCAGTCCCTTATCGCTTAGTGACTTATGTAAGTTGCAATTCAATGCCCACTCTTGGACTTAGATATTTTAAATTATCGGGGTATATATTATTTGCCCCATCATACCAAACACCAAGGAAGTTTTGATTTGTTATTATACACCAGCCTATTTATATGACACATAAGTATCAGTTCCAATTAACGAATGTGGATGTACGAGAGCAGTTTACTAACTATTGTCCCTAACATAGAAGCAAACACCTGAGAAGAATGAAACAATTTTATTTTTCAACATAGTCGCCTGATACGTTAATACATTTTGTATAATGGTGCTGAAGTGTTCTTCGTCATCTGAAAAATGTGTTCCCCGAAGATATTCTTTTAATTTTGGGAATAGGTAGTAGTTACTAGGGGTCAGATCTGGCGAATAAGGCGGTTGTTGAAAAATTTCAAAGCCGGAATTGTGAATGGCTGCCATTGAAACACAGTTTTTGAGGGCGCAAGCGTTGTCTTGATGGAAAAGCACACCTCGTCTCAATTTTCCTCTTCTTTTTTCCTTAATTGCCTCACGAACTTTTGGCACTAACTTTGCGTAATATTTACCGGTTATTGTGTGCCCACGTGGTAAATAATCTATGAAAATAACTCCTTCAAAATCCCAAAAAATTGTTGCCATTATTTTGCCTGCAGACGAAATAACACGAAATCTGCCGCCACTCCAAGCTTTGGCGTTTTGACTCTGGGTCAAATTGATTAACCCAGGTCTCATCCACTGTAATGAATTTTTCCAAAACTTCATCGGGGTCTCTGATAATGATCAAAAAATTTCTCTCTGCGGTAATTAGGTGGATGCGTTTTTGATCTGCCGTTAACATATTCGGTACCCAACGTGTTGAGGCTTTTTTGAAACCCAATTAACCGTACAAATTAATATTTTCTTCTGTAACCACAGTTTTTGGCGGTGCTGCACCTGGTGCATATTTAGAGAATTCTCTCCCTAGATTACCTAATATGAAGGCGCAGAATCGCGCAATACTTCTACCATATCTGTATAAATTTCTTGTGGTGGCCTTTTTCACAGAGGTATTTTTCAATTATATCTATTTTGACAAAATTGCAAACACTTCACGAGTCTGGAGTTAATATTTTGTATATGTGGAAAGATAAATTAACGCTATTTTACATACACTAACTTCAATAAATGACACTTCGAATGACAACAATTTTTCATTTGTCAATGCCAACTATGTTAGGGACAATAAATGGTGAACTCCCCTCGTATAGTAGACTCTTCTTCTAAATACTCTATCATTTTATGTAGATATTTCACACAATTAATTCTAATGCGTCACATATCTGCAGCGTATATTAAACAAAATAGTTTACACTGCGGCCATGTTACAGTCAACACCATTGTAAAATGCAGGTATGGCTGGGATCCAATGATATTGCCACGTAAGGAACCTGAGTGTTCTATGAGTAACACAAGTGACTGATAGCTTTGCCAGTTGCACTATATACATGAAAATAGTAAACCAATTAATAATTGAATAAAACAGAGCTTCATATCTGACGTTAGTTATCACAGGCGGGCAACGTTAGTGCTACGTTAGTTCTTAGTTGCAGTTGTGCCTTCAAACCGACAGTGCACCAATTGCTCCCCCGACAGCTGTCTAAGGTATTGTTTTCATATTCTTATATTCAATAGAAACTGTGAACTATATTTAGGTATGGACCAGTTGGAATTTGATAATATCGTTATTATTATAATTAATTATATATAAAATATTTTAAAGTAATACATTTTAGCGAGTCACCTATTTTTTAATGCAAATATTGCAAATTCCAATTAAAACTTAGAATCTTCACTTTATACTAGGAATTATAATTTGATATTGAAATTTTCAGTTCAAACATTAAACAATATATAAAAGACTCTTACGTGGCTATTGACATCTCTAATCTTAGTTGCTGCACTGACTTACAACTGAAAGAACACATAGATGTATATGCTTTCAATGGTTTTGAAATATTTTATTGCAGCCTTGAATTATTGAAATTACATTACTAACATTTAGAAAATTATTCAAAATTATAGAAGCTAATTTCTACACAAAAGGTTTTTTTGTTTTCGATATTGACTTTTCCTGGCAATTAAAAATAATATCACATCACAATAATATTACCATACATGCGAGAATGATCGAGTTGTGAATAAATATTGCCACTTTAATTACAATTTTTAGCGACCATTTAAAAGTTTTTCATTTCTTCTGTACAAATGTTTTTAAAATTAAAACAAAGAATGGATTAAATATTATAATTATTGTTAATAAGATATAAATTTTAAAACTATTTAAAATTTATTAAACCAATCAGAAGTATTTTCTGCATTTTAATAATGAAATTATACATTTGTTTTAAATGGGATCTTACTTATCCTACAAACGAAATTCGTTTACAATGGGGTAAACGGGTAAACTTTGTTTAACGTAATAGCTGTTGCTAATTATTTAGATCTAGGTTACATGGATATACCAACAAATTCTGGATGATGACCTTGAATAATTTTCACGGGTATCCTATTTACTGGGTCGGGGGAAGTACTGGACTTACATTAATATAGAAGAAATTGGCAAACGCGCGTGAACTGATTTTTCAGTAAGTTCTATTGTCTTTTAGAATGGTTTTTCGGCATACGCTGCATACACGTTTTTACCTTTTTCTAGCGATTTTTCTATAATCACTCTTAGTTCTATGATTGCCTCTCGTGTTCCTGTTTCCTTCCGGAAACTTAATTGGTCTTCAGTTAGATTTTCCTTATTTTTTCTTTCTGTTTGTTGATATACTACCTTTGTTATTAATTTTGAGATGTGTGATACTAAATTTATTGTTCTGTGTTCTTCACCACCTTTGGCTTCTTATTTTTTTTAGTATTGCTATTATGATACTTTTCGGGAAATCTTCTGGGATGTGTCCGATATCATATATAATTTTTTTCAGGTCATAAAGTTTCTCAGCTAAGACTTTTTATAACTTCCGCTGGGATTTTGTCAATACCTGGTACTTTGTTGTTCCTAAGACTTTTTTGGGCTTTGTCAAATACCGCTCTTAATATTGATGGTCCTTTATACGCATTTCCCTTGTGTTATCATCTTTTCTATGTATTGTTTCCATCTCTCTGCCATTACCCTGTCATATATTATCGTTGTTCCATCTTTGTTCTGTTCCATCGCTTGTTTTCTGTCCATCATTAAATATACTATAAATCTTCTTTTATGTGTTTTCGATGTTTCCTTTATTTATATCCTGTTGTACTTCTTTGCAATTATTTTCCATGTATTCTTCTTTTATATTTCTTGTTTGTTTATTTATTTTATTTCTCAATTGCCTATACTTTTTGGTGTTTCTTCATATTTATCTTCCTTTTGTTTTTCTTGTTTCCTCTCTTAATTTTATTACGTCTTGTGTTTCCCATGGTTTTCTTGAGTTCTGTTTTACTTTTTCCACCACCTCATTCAATCCTTTTATTATATTGTTTTGTATGCTCTCCCAGGTTTCATTTGTATCCTTCAGTATTGTTAAACTATTCTCCAATTTTTGTTAGAAACTCTTCTACTACTTGTTGCTTTTCTTTCAGTATTTCTGTATTCCATTTATTTATTTCTTTTTTCTTTACCTTTTTGTGTTTTAGATAGCATTTCATCAATGTCAATGCCGGGGCTGGCATAACTTTTGCTGTCTATTACCTGGTTTTATATGTATGTTTGACTAGTATATCGTAAATTTTATATCGTCCTATATCACCCGGCATTTTCCATGTATATCGTCTTTTATGATGATGTTGACAAGTCGTGTTACTAACTATTCGAGCTTGTGTTGTGTACAGAATTCAATGAGTCGTTTACCTCTCTTCTTTGTTTTTCCCAGACCGTACTTCCCTACAACGTTATCTTCTTCTTGATCTCCCACAACAACATTCCAACAACTGAAATCTTCTTTGTTTTTCATTATGAAATTTTTCCAACAACAAGTCAAGATGAAGCTATTCTGTTCTTTGTTTTGCAAACACTTGATACATTAGATAAACCATGCGGGGTTGATCCTTGGATTATCTTTGTGTGCGGTTAACTGCCATTGAAGTGACGACAATTCATAGGTAGCAACTAAAGCAAAGAGTGTATGTTTTCTTAAAGACTTCTCTCTGTTTAAATGTTTAAAAATAGGTAGTTATTTCGCATTTGTGCCCATAGCTTTATCCATAATATCCACTAATACTTCACAATTACATTAAACTTATATTCGGTCAAGACACGTCGCCTCCCGTCGAATATTCTAGCTGGCGCAAGCCCAGTCATATTTTAGATCTAAGCCTAATCTTAATCAAAGTTATTTTTTATCAGAGCTCAGCCCTAGCCAGCAGCTCTGCCCTGGTGCCACACCAACAATAATAATGCACTAAACATAGTACGTATTTTAGTACCGTTCTCAGACAATATAAAATAGACAATGTTAATCAAGAATAGCAAAAGCTTAAGCAGGAAGATGTCCATATAAAAATTTTATATTGGTAACATTAAATTTGAAATTTAACTTTTAATCACACAAAAAAGCAAAATTGAGATGTTTTTACACATACGCGTTACGTATGAAGGCTTAAAAGTTTAAAAATTAATTGTATATCCGCAGGCGCTTGGGTGAATGTTTTTAGAAGGTACATGAACATTTTTACTGCTTTCACTTTTGCTTTATATTTCTCCGTTATCCTCCAAATTTCAGCGGCAAACAAAAGAGCGCTTTTAACCATATTATCATAAATACTGAACTTTCTTCTTGTTATTTCGTTACTCCAGAATATACTACAGACACATGTAATAATTTTCCTTGCATGTATTATTCGCTTCTCTATTTCTCTCGAATCAGTACCAGTATCCACGAATGTGACACCCAAATAGACATAGTTCTGACAGTTGGAGATTTCTTGTTCGTTTTCAAGATCCAATGTATTAGGTTCCGTTGCTATGCATAAGTACTGCTTTTTCGATATTGACTGATAGCTCCCATTCTGCTTATTCGTCTATCAGTTTTCGCAGCATGTATTGCATATCATCTTTATCATTTGCTATAACAACCTGATCATCGGCAAATTGTCAGATGTACATGCACCTGTCATTAAGCTCAATAAACTCATGCCATGAACCTTCTTTTTCCATTTTTTTAGAGCTGCTGCTACATATATTTTAAAAAGGTTTGGGGAGACGGTTGTTAACCAAAAACTCTTGCATGACTTATTTACCTCTCTTTACTCGAGATTTTTAGTCGTCATATAGTTTTTGCAGAGCATGTATATAGGTATAATTGATGTTTGAATGTTCTAATACTTCCCACAGTTTAGAAATAAGCACTGTATCGTATGCTTTTTGGATGTCTACGAATGTAATATAGGTTTCTATATTTCTAGCCGTCCTTTTCTTTCTATAATTTGTTTCAGACAGAAGACATTATCAGTGCATAATCTCCCTGCGCAGAAGCCGCTTTATTCTTATTCTTCGTTCTCTTTGATATCATTTTCAATCAGATCTCGTAATACCTTCCCATAAAGTCTGTTCATTTTGCCAGTTACTGATATACCCCTATAATCATTACACTTCTTTTTATATCCTTTATTATAAATTGAAGAAATATATGCTACTTTCCATTGTTGCTGAACTAGATGTCCGTTTTAACATTTGATGATTATATAGGTTATGATTTCAAAAAGTTTTTGAGTTCCTTCTGGTCCACTAGCTTTAACGTTTTTCAGGCGGATAACAACTCTTTTCACTGTATCCATCTGAATCTTTACTTCTTCCCCTTGTATATGTATTCCTTGTATTGCAGATTCGTTAAGGTATTTTTGTCTTGTTTCCTGTAGCAGCTTCTTATAGTGTTCATTCCATTCTTCTGGTTTAATAGTTGCCCGGGTTTTTTTTATTTCCTATGAAACTCCATACTTCTGAGCATTTTCTTCCACCTATGTATATACTTATTTCCTCGCACTTTTTGTCGCATACTCTGTTCTTCTCTGCACTTATTAGCCTTCTCAGTTGTCTCTTGGTTCTTTTATAATCTTGTTGATCGTTCTCTTATTTGTGTTTAGGTCACTTCAAGTAGTTCTGTCTTTTTTTACCAATATTTCAATGTCGTCGCTCCACGATACTTTTTTACTTACTTTGTTTTTCTGTTTTCGGATCGCCTCCTCTGGTGATTCATGTAAGCTTCTAATGATGTTTTCACATATACATATATGTGAATGTGGAGGTGTGTGAATTTATCAGTTTCTCGTCTCGTCGTCGTTGATATAATTGTCTCTTACTTTCATTCACAAAGGTACCTAAGTTGTATTTGGGGAGTTCAATTGTTTCTAAATTGACGGGTTTTTCAGCTTCTCCATCTTTGTTGATTTTTTTGAAAGGAAATACCACTTTAGCTATTACAAATTGGTGGTAGGATCCACACGTAACTCCTTGCAAAATTCGTACGTCATTCCATTGCAATGCTGTGTTCTGTTCATTGATGATATAGTCAATGATAGTTTTCAAATTACGTGTCTTATGGACCTAGGCATACCGATGAATGTCTTTATGTTTATAAAAGCCATTATTAGATTTTAGATTATAAGTTTCACATAAATGTATTAGACTTAGGCCATTGTCGTTGATTGTCTCTTCTCTAAATGGACCCAGTATATTACTATTTTTTCACTCCCAGTTCTACTATTGAAATCCCCAAGCGTGATTACTTCCTTATTACTACCTATTCCTGTTAAGGTTTCGTCAATTTTTTCGAAGAACTTTTGTTTCGTGTCGAGTCTTTTGTCATCTGACGGGGAGTAGGCAGCTATTACTGTGATATTATGTCCATGTAATTTAATACCTATTTTCAGAATGTTATCGCCAATTGCTTCCCTGTCACTGATTTTATGCTTGAGGTCTTTCCGTATAAGTAAAGATATGTCCCTAGCTGCTCTTTCCTTAGGAATCCCAGTAAATATGTTGGTGACGCTTTCTTTTTTCTTAGTTTCTGTCAGTTTTTTCCAGTTCCGATACGATGATGTCGATCTTTTGTTTGATAACTTGTACGTTCCACGTTGCCAGTTTTATTAACTTTTTCCTTTGCTGTGACCGTTTTAATAATCCGTCCGAAGTTGTAACATAAAAATAACTTGGGATATATTAAGACTGATACGCGAATTGCTCTAACGGCGCGTATCCGAAAATTTGTAAAATTTCGAGGCCATCGGTTTCACGGCACTTTTGCCGAAGCCGTCTAATAAGAAAGCACACGCATTTCTGCGGTACCTAAATTTTTTTTGGAGGGTTGCTCACAATCATGTTTTAAGCACCCTAAAAGATCTTTTGAAATACTAGAAACCGACCAAAGCGTAGGAATAATTTTGTTGTTTTTAAACTTCACTAATTAGTGGCGTGAAGGTTTCTAGTTTGAGTCAAATTTGAAGCCACGTGCAAATAAATTTCAACCGCCTCTACCCATCCAGGGCGTCCCAATGGCCGGTTTTCAAAAATGAAACCAAGGTGCTGCACGTTCCAAGCAGCGCCTGCATAATAACCTATCGTGAAGATTGAATTAGCCAGTGTTTAGAGCAATTCGAATAAAAGGACAGATAAGTTTTAACTTTAACATTTAACGTCTTTTTTTATTAATAAAACCATGTCTAGTAAATACTAACAACAACTAGATTAAATTCAAGTTACTCCTCAACCTGACTTTTATTTAACCTACTACCTGCTTCAGCAAAGGTAGCTGCGGTGGTATATAATATAAATAATTTTGGTGTTACAAAGTTCCGAGGCTTTGTTTCGACTTTTTGGTAATTTATCTCTTTACGAGTACTGGAAAACCAGTCCAATGTCTCAACCCCTGATCTGGAAGACCGGGCCAGTTATTGTTTCACGGTGAGTATTTTATTTCCTCACTACCCTCCGACTCTGCTGGATTGCATAGCCACCGAGCTTCCCCCAATTCCCAAGGGGACTCACCCGATGGAGGTAACTGGCAAATTCCCACACGGGAATCGATAAATATTTTATAAAAAGGAAATTTTTGCAGCCACAAACTTTTTCAGCAAAAAAATACATTACATTCATCGAATAGCTTTCTATAGAAAACTCTAGTTTGAAAAACAAAGGCGCTACGAATTTTTTAACCTTGCAAATAATTTATTTATGTTTAATCATATTTTTTAAAATACAACCGAAAGGTGTAAATTGTTATAATTTAAAATAAAATTCTCTTTTCTCTGTGTTTTATAATTCCTCAAAGAATCGGTCTCCAAAAATGGACTACACCCTTTTCCTTTGATTTTTTTTAAATATAGGTTCAGACATATGCCTTCGTTTACCGTAGGGTTCAATTCTAAAAAGCCGCAAACGTAACTTTTTCGTAGCACTGCTCATTGTATTCCAAAAGGCAGACCGAAAGTCTTTCTAAAGGCAAGACGGAGAAAAATATCATTTTCAACATTCCCATATTACCACTATCGGCAAGCATTGTAATCATTTCGAAATATATGTGTTGATACCTAAGTTAAAAAAACAATGCCTCGTATTCTCACTTCAGGTTTAGTCATATCGATGTTATGTTTAAGATAAACAAAGAGATATTGCTTTATCTACGTCTCAATGTGTATAGCAAAAGCAGTACTGGCGCCATAGAAGTTGAGATAGTCAAGTTAGAAGCACAGCTTTTATCACGAACTGAGAATAGTCCTATTGTCTATAAGAAAATATCTACCTACGTGGGTGGGTGAGAGGAGATGGCTAGAGGATAAATGGTTTTTTATAAACATTTCTTAGAATTGGAAAATGTATTGTCCTCACAGCATCCGTAATTACTTGTTTAAAAATAATTGCCAAAATGGCGTGTATGCCTCACAGGAGGTAATGCATATGTGTTAATTGGGATGATCTAACAGGCTGCAAATATCCTGTTCCATATTTTTGGAAAATGATGGTAATTCTTGAAAAAACCCCACTTATGTTTAATCAATCCAGCTTTTCGCGTTGATTCATATTCCTTTTAATATGATTTTACCGAGAAATAAGCCTCACGACAAGTTTATTCCCTGTAACGCCAATTTCTAAGAAAAATTTATACCGACGACTTTGAAACCATTAGTGGAAAATGTATCTTTACTAGAGAACAAGAAACAGTGCTTTGTTTCGTAAAAATGTACAAAAGTTATCAATGTGCTCAACTCCAATTATCCGCCTGTAAATATACTAATAACCTTGAGAATCGCTTTTTGTCTTATTAAATTTCGCTTCCAACTTACTTTTAGAGTATACGAAAGTCGTCAAGGCGTGTCTTTTACTGATAGTGGCTAATACACTGAACTATCTAATTTAAATATCCATTTTGTGTTTTATTAACTACCTGTTGTGTGATTGCGTTATTTAATGAAAATTTTAAATCTACTGTGCATGGCTCTAGTGTGCCGATCAGGTGATGTAATAAAAGGCAAATTCAGATGACATGCCTAGCCAGTTTCCTATTTTGGCCATTTGTAAAAGCTGAAAATTCTGAGACGAAAAGCTACTGTCAAATTTCGCGTCTATTTTAAATTATATAGGCTTTAGACTATTTGGAATTGTTAAACCGTCAATTGAGAATTTTTATACAGGGTCCGGCAATAGGTACTGATGGTCCTGCAGTTGGAAAATTTATTTCCCTCACGGCATTCGTGAATATTAGTTTAAAAATAAGTTCCAAAATGGCGTAGATGCGTCAGAAGGAAATCTAACAGGTCAATTTACTGATTCAAAAAGCCTAATCCATATTTTTGGAAAATAATCAAGCCCTTCTTGAACAAACAGTAGACTTTTGATCAAACTTTATATTTAAGCTTTTTGGTTAATTTTGTACTTTTGTTACCAAAATTTTCCGATTAGACATGCTCAATATAATTTTTTCTTTTTATTTTAATATTGCACGTAGCAAATTAATTTTTGGCCACAAATAGACCATAATGTGTTGTATTTATGAGGAACATTTGGTTTAAATCGGATAAAAACTAAAAAAGACTTTCTTAAGTGGGAAACGCCGCAATTTACAAAGTAGTTAGCAAAAATAATAATACACTAGAGTCCCGTTTAACCGAATGTGATAGGGCCGAGGGTAATACGGTTAAGCAGAAATTCGATGTACATACGTAGTTTAAAGCCTGGTAATACGGTAGATAATAAAAATCAGCTTTTAAGCTTTACGTTTTATTTTCAAGCACATGTTAATACACACATGCATGTGTACATGCATAAAATAAAAAGTCTTTCAAAATAAGCAATACAAACCAACTCAAAATTCAAAAGTTCGTTACTCTTAGCGCACATACACTAATTCAAGTTGTTGAATTAGCTAAAGATCTTCTTTCGCTTGAGACTTGATGAGCGCTTCCGTGCTGCACGATTTCGAAGTCGTTTAATCAGCAGCAATTTCGCAGGGGATGTGTCATCTTGCTGCTCCAATTACAGCATTAGGTCATCAAACATATCGAGTGCCCTGGTGTGGTTCGGGTCCTTTTTTCTTCAACGGTGTCAGTCGCCAGATTCGGTTTGTTGACTTGTCGAACAAGCAGCTACAATGTCATCTTCCGTTAAAGTCAAATGAGCGGCTTCATCACCTTCAATCCATTTCGACACATCTTCAAACTGAATCCCTGAGTATTCAACTAATGTTTGTAACAGTTCCAAAATATTATCGTCGTTTCCTGGTTCATCAAATTCCTCATTGGTCTTGTTTGTGTTGAAAACGAGAGGGAGTACGTCAGGCCGATTTTTTGCATGTTTTGTTCAGAGTCAATTTTGTGCATATCCAAGAATAATTGTATTTCGTTTTGATTTTGCTGAATGCCGTTGGCATTCCATCCAGCTATTCGTATGTCTGTTTGGTCCATTATTTTGTCTTTGAAGCTGCAGCTTTATTGCTATTCTCTTCAAGTTTAACTAATCTCTCAGAGATTTTCTTTAGCATTTCTTCTTGCTGTTCAAACTTCCTTTCCGGTTGGTCTAGTTTTGACATTAAGCTTTGTAGTAGCTGGTTTATCGGTCACTTCTTTTCTTTGGGAATTTCCTTCACTCTCTTTAGTTTTTAGTAGAGCTGGGAATGCTTTTGGGTTCCATCTACATGGTGGTTTATTTTCTATCTTCCTTTCATTTGTTTTGGTTTGTTTGGTTTTATTTGCTTCGTTTCTTATCTTTTGTAGCTTTTTGGCTACTCCACATCCTCTGTAGTTTGCCGGGTGTGCTTCCCACAGTTGACACATTTAGGCTTCACTTCTGTATTCATTCCACATACTTTTGTGAGGTGTTTGCCAGCGCATTTCACACACCTTGGTTCTCTATTACAGAAGCCTTGGGTTTGCCCAAAACTTTGACACCTCTTGCATTGGGATACTAGGTTAGATTTTCTTAGTGGTTCAATTTTAACCTTTATACCTAGTACCGACTTTATCTTAAATATACGCTTGATATTTTCAGCGTTGCTGAAGGTTAGCATAAACAGCGGTAGTGGCATTTTCTCTTTTCTTTTCCGGATGTTTATTGCGTCCATTATCTCATACCCTTGACTGCGCAGATCACTTATAATCTCTTGCGGGTCACATGTCGGGTGTAACTTTCTTGCCATAACTTTGATGCTTCTCGGTTGTTTATTTTCATACGAGTGCCAACACTTTTAGATGCGTTTCCCGGATTTCTTTGTGTACAGTGCCTCTGCGGAACTCAGGAAACTTGCCCTTCGCGTTCTTGCCCATTTTGGCCATGCAATAGGTGCCAGGGGTCACTGCTTTAGTTTTACATTTCTCTTTCGGTTTCTACTTTTCGCCTAATTGTTGGAGGGGAGATAAAACTAATTGGTGTATGTGATCTACTTTTGTAGGTTTGCAGCATTCTGTAATTATTCTGCAGCTTTGGTTTAAGATCATGTCTAACTTTAAGATCTTTTCCACACTGGGTATGCGTATTCTGCGGTTGAGAAGCATACGGTGAGAACTTTTGTTCGTAGCACTGTTAGTGTAGCACCCCATTTTGTTGAAATCAGATTTTGTAGATTGCAGCAATATGATTCGTGTGCGAATCTTGGCCTTGATTTTGTCTAAGTCTTTGGATCTTAGGGTTCTGTCCTGAACCGCTTCTAGGTAAGTAGTAATCCGGGTGTGTGTTGCATTTTCGTTATCCTAATTGACCTTGAGTTTATAGTCGACTCCTCGGTCGTTGAGATGGTAGAGACACGATTGGGTTTTCGAGGGATTTGCGCTTAAGTGATTTTTCTGATAATATTCGCCTAGTTCAGATAAAGCTTCTGATAGAATCTATTCTATTCATTGCAACTTTCGTTGCTGATTGGCTATGGCTAGATCGTGGGTGTATTTAAAGCTTCTCATATTGGGATGTGTGTGGGTTGATCGTATAGAAATACCAGAAAACAAAACGAAAAGAAAAGCCCTGCAAGATATTGCATACTAGTGTGCAAGCTCTGAGTATCTATATTAACTACCCCCCCTCCTACAATCCGAAAAATTATGGAAAACGTTTACGAAAACAAAAAGTACTACCCTAAACCATACCAAAATTGACCCATGGATGTCTCCCCTCCTTAAATTTGAGATCTCATTCGCTCTTGAAACGAAATAGAATATTATTTTAAATATATATTATACTCAAATATAAAACCCACTCTAGGAGAACCAAGGTTTAGAGAATTTTATACAATATTTTTGATCTTAGGGTATCTAATGCTTCCATAAGTCTTCAAAATCATCAAAATTCAATTCCTCGATATCTTCAAAAAATTTTCCAAGTTTACCGTTTCAGCAGATTTTAAAAGTCAAATGGCTTCTGCAAGCAGTTCTTTTGGTTTTAATTTTGATTTTCTGGAATGTATGCTGATGCTTGATATTAAAGGCTCCGACGCGACGTATCGAGTGTTCTACAAAAGACATCATTTAAATTATTTATTCTGCTGGTTTTTCGTGCGTGGTTTAATCGATCTTGTTTGTAGATTTTGTTTGGAGATTCAGCAGCATCTTCTTCCAGATATCCTACTGGTGGCATACAATTTTCCAGAATTTGTTTTACGTGAACAAGAACTTTGTGTATCGTGGCTGGCATTTGAAACCATAAGTACAATTTCATAAATAAAGTACCTGTTTCAAAACAATGTATTTCGAACTTCTCTACATCTATTGGGAGCTGGCAAACTTCAAAATTAATTCCAAAGATACATCAGTGATTTTCGAAAATATGGCTGACTTAAAATGTTTTGCTAATAATTTTGTTTTGGTTTGTCGACATGTAGACCTAAGCTATCACAAAGCCTTTTGTGAACAATTAATTTTGTTTGGACAACGATTTGTTTTCTGTCTTCTGGTACTCGCCAAATTTTTTATTCGCTTTTATATACTAGATACAATATGCATTCCAAAAACCTAATCCAGCAGGGTAGAGGACTAATTCCGTATGAATTTAAAGTTAGTAATTTTTTGAAAATTAGCCGGAATTGCTCCACATATTGATATTGGGCATGCCTGAGATGACTTAGTACATGTCAAAGTACTAAGTGTCTGATACATATTCTACATCTTACATTAAAAGTAAAATCGTTTACTTTAAAAACAAACATATTTGAATTGTGTATTTCCTCATCTAAACTTTGTTTTTCTTTCAAAACATGATCTTTTGTGTCTTTGAATTATTAAATTTTGATAGGCCTGTAGAATCGAGCAGATTGGGGTATTGGATGGTTCCAAATTACAATACTGTCATTATTAATTAATCTAAGGGGGTATTACAGTAATGGCGAAAATGCTCCAGTCATCCCCAGAAAAATTAGCAAAATTTTGTTTATAAAGCGACTGCCCGAAGCTGCCGTCAAAGCCATAGCTAAAGATTATGGTTGCTGTTATGCATTTCTGAGATGTACCCGTAAATATATTAAATAGCACATCTTCTTGTAGTACAATAATTCTATTAACGGTATGTTCTAATAGGTCTTTTAAAGGAACTGATGCTGTGGTTTCTGATAATTTAATATTTGTTGGTGTGCATTGTTCTTTAGTAAATATTTTTTTCCATAGCCCTGAAATATATTAGAGTTGTGCTCTTTACTACCAATTCTTATATTTAAATATTGTAGCTTACTTAAGTTATTACCTATCTAATAAGAAAGCCAAGGCCTCTTGGGGACTATATGCCACCGGATCTTATAAATATGATGGTTTTAAAGGAGTTTTAGTGGTTTCCTTTAAGACTGATGCGAGGTCTCGTTTTCCACTATGTTTAGCAGCAATAGTAGCAGCCTTGATTATTACATTTGGATCATGTTGACTTTGCTTCGATAACTCCAATGCATCTCTTCGCTGTGACCGTAATGATTTTTCATTAAAGAGTAAACTCGGACGCCCCGTTGAAGTTTGTTCATTTATTTTTATGTCGTTTATCGAGAAGTTATTTAATAGTTTTTAAAAATTAGTGTAATATGATAGCCATGAAGCAAACTTATTTTGAAACCGGATCTTGTCCATTCCAACTTTTTTCCACCTTGTTGATATAATATGTATGCTTACATTACGAATATTGTGTTTAAACGTTTCATAATATTCTTCAGTATCTTGATAAGGTTTAATACGATACAAAACAAAATTTACTAAAGCAGTGATCTTAAGATTTTGATTTTTTACGGAATCCCAAATATTAAAGAGTTCCTTGTTTATAAATCGATATTCGTCTGAAAACAAAAAATTAATAAAAAGTGTATTTACTTGGATACAACTGATTGTTATTATACAAATGACCATTGATGCTTTTTACGCTTTTGCACCAAGTCCATTAGTACAACTGCGCTTTTCGGCAATCAAAGTCGATATAACTCATATAAAAAGTTAAGAAATAGAAATAAACTGTAACATCACTTAAAGCTTTTGGTTTAAAGTGACGTAAATAAACATTGATTCGTCATCTTGGATCGGCCATTTTAAACTTTTTATTTTAAACATTAAATTCGTAATCAGCGACCTCTAAAATCCATATACGCTGATTTCAGAACAAATTGAAAGTAAATTACATAAATCCTCTGCCATACTGGATCCGCTATTTTTTTTAAATGAATACAGCACCAAATCTTATTGCTACATAAATTATAATATAGTTGTGCAAACTCTTAAGTCAATCAAAGACGTGGAAGTAGGAAAAATTTATTTTGCAGGACTTGTCCCAAACTGATATACATACATACTTAAAATTTTTAGCAATTTTTTTGTAGCCCAATATTAAGTTTAACAGAACTTTTTTTTTAATGTTTCTTGTGCATCTTTGATGATTTATTCCGGTAAAAATAAACTAACAAACTATAAGGTAATTTTTTCTAGTTAAAAGAAATAGGCCACTTATCTTTAGTTATGAGGACCATTGTAAGAAAGTTTGGGTTTATTTCTTCTCGAAAAATTAGATGCGAACACAACAACAAATATGTCGAATTAAAAAACAATTAGATCAACTGACAGGCAAATCCAACTTTGCCCGCGATATCTCTTACCTTGATTTTTATCTAAATTTACAGCTAAAATTTAATATAGCGATCTTATAGCAATCAAGAATTATTATTTAGAAATGTTTACTGTACTTATGAATTTTTGCATTTTTGGCCAAAAAAGAGACTGTCTATACGACAGTGCGTCAGTAGGAAGTGATACGAGAAGTCCTAAACGTAAGCAAAAGTACCATTATTATATTCTTTTTAAATTAGCTTAGCACTTGAGTTGCTAAGTCTGCGGTAAGACATAGCACGTAGGGCTAACTTTAGTCAATAAAGCACCAATATCCGCTTAAATAAAAATTCCCGTAAAACACCTTTTTACTACCCTGGTCTGAAAGACTAAGAAGTAATGTAATCACAAAAAAGTCGCCTTCCGAGATTTCGTTAGATCTTCATGTTTCACGGTCCCTAGATGACGAAAAACAGGTTTTCTCAATTCCGTCTGTCTGTCTGTATGCCTGTCTGTCTGTATTTGGGGGTATAACTCAAAAACAATTTTTTTGGACAAAGACGATATTTTGCACACATATTATGTATCTACCTGGCATGAAACCGCTAAAATTTCAGGATAATATATACAGGCTGAGCATCTTAAAAAAATAATATTTTGTTAATTTTTGCTTGCACTGAGAAATACATAAAAGTAATAATTTGTACATAGCGAAGGCTTTATTTTTGACAAAAATAGGATCCAACAGTTACAGGATAAATGTTGTACAAGATGCAAAGAGTAAGTGCGTTATGTTGACCTTTTTAGGCCGCGAGCCGCATAAATGTGTAAACCGCAAACCTTCAAATACACGGGAAACGCATATTTGGACGAAGCCGTAAATTCGATCATACAATGTGCACTCAAAGATATAGTTTTAAAAAATGTACACTATCTGGAATTACCTTGCGGATCTAAATGTGGAAGTCTCCATTCATTTTGAGATTGCCAAAACCCAGAAAAAAATATTTTCTCATTTTTTTTAATTACTGAAAATTGAGGGAATTTTATGCATACATTGCATTTACAGACTTCGTTTTGAATATTTCTCAATGATTTTTAAACTAGTGAAAAGCAGATGCTTTTAAAATTTAGATTATATCAAATTAATCTCAAAATTATTTTTAACAAATGCTACAGAAATTGCTTAAACAAAGCTTACGGGAAATGGGTGGCATAAATTCCAGCATCCAGGTATCTTAAAAACGATTTCACATAAATATATACATCCTGAGTATGAAGTATGTAAAAACGAATAAAGAAATTTTTAGTGAAAGGAATTATCTGCATTGATTTATTGTTATAAAAAGTATAATTTATTTTTCATTGCGGTATTTGGCTAAAACGCACCTCGCTTCGGCACAAAACTTAATACATGCCCGACGTGAAGGTTAAGCTAGCTGCAATGCAATGATTTGAAGAAGGGCTTCGTAGACTTGCAAGAAATTGGTGAACGTTTAGATCGCATTCGCAGGCGCTGCGGTTCAAATCCCGTCGGTAACGACTTTTTTATTTGAAAATTGATGTAATTCTTATTCGAGTGTTTTCTTTTATTGTTTCCGTATTATTTGCAACCTGAAAACATATTTACACCTAGTTTCCTTTGATTTTTCAAATTATTGAGTATCACAATGTTCGCTTGCGAGAGAATTTCTGAGTATAGTCTTTTACAGATTTTTAATGTACTCCTGTAGATTTAGTATTTGACTAGTGTAGGACTTTTCCGGGCAGAATTCCGTCTATTCTGATATTAGTTTGTCCTCAATGGTTAACATCAGTCTGTTTGGAATAGTCCATACAGTTTGTATAGCGATATTGGCGTGTAGCTTTTTGGGTTTTCGGGGTTCTTGTCGGGTTAACAAATGCCATCACCCGTGCTCGTCTCCAAAATTTCGGTAATTTGTTTCTGTTTTACAGCTCTTAAGAAATGATAGTAGCCATGTAAGATCTGCTCATTCAAGAGGTCGTCTGGGCCAGTGGTTTTATCTTTCTTCATGCTTTTGGGAACCTTTTAGAGTTCTGAAATGTTATAATAATTGCTTTTTAGGTTATCTCTCTCTTGGTTGTGCTTTCTACATGCTCTTACTCGGTCTATTTTGTTGGTTGGTTTTCCATTCTGTATTAGTTGCTTGGCGACTTGATTTGCTGTGACGTTTGTTTTCCCTAGATTTCGTTGGGTCGTTTGACAACTTTCTGATCATATCTTATGTTTTTCTACAGTCGTGGGTCGTGTTCAGTGTTGTTATGAGGTCGATTTATTGATTTTGTCTATTGTCGTATAGCTCCTTCATGAGATCGTTTTCTGGCTTTAATGGCATCTTCGGAAAAATGGTTGTTCTCGAATTGACGGCTGTAGTTATTGTACTGTTGGGTTAGCTATCCTGGGATACGTATATGAGTTACGTCGGCCTCGTGGAAGATGCTTGCACGAGACCTTTTATATTAGTTTTTTATCAGGATGCATAGATTTTGGCGATAGGGTCAAATTCACTAACTTTGTTGTATAATTCGATGCTGTACTTGACCCAATCGGTTTTCTTGAAATTGTATCGCGTCCTACTTGGCACACTTTTAGTTTTACTACTTTTTCTATCTGTAGCAACAGGTTTGTGTTGAGTGGGGCGGTTTCGTTTTAGAACTTGTTTCGTCCCGTTTGTAGCTATGGCATCAAATATGAAGATACGGTCAACGTTGTAACCTCGTTTCCAACTTCCGCTGTTTTGCATTGTGAATTAGGGTTAGTGATTGTTACTCAGCCCATTTTTCTACTTTTGTCTCTTCATTGTTTGTATCGCTATAGCCCATGTCGTGCTGTGACTATTGAAATCGCCTAATATTATAGTTGGTTTAATTTCATCAATTCTTCTATCTGAGTTTAGCATGAAGTTCTGAGAAGGAAGTTTATATATTTTGGTTATATTTTACGTTGGCAAGGTCTACTGTTATGATCTCTATATTTTCACATACAGTGGCTTTTGTTCTTTCAATAGTCATGTTGGAATATCTAACTCCATCCGGCACTCCTAACTTCCTTTACCATCATAATGCTTCCGATTTTTGTCTACAATAATCTGTACCTCTGTGCGTTTCTTGCATACAGAGAATATGGCACTTGTATGTTTGACATAGTATAAATGAGTTAATATCCTGCTTGCTACCGGTTAGTCTTTCTAAAGTTATTAAAATATATTTAGTCCCGGCTTTGAGAACAGCCCGTGTTGCTGCATAGTCGTACTATTGTTAGAGATACATGTATCAGCATTGTTTAGGAGTGCATATTATGTAGGTTTAACTTGTGATGCATTTTTTAGTTACTATTTTACGTTTTTTTAATCAAAATGGTCGAAGTAAAATTGAACTTTACCTAATCTGGGAGTTTTATCTTAATATTATGGAACATCAAATGCCAGTGCTTTTAGAATGTCTGGAAGTAAATCTAGTTTCTTTATCGTTAACTTCTTCTTCTGAGAATTAATACGGTACCAAAAAGTATTATATACTCTTTGAAGGTACAAATATTTCCTCGAATTGTTTTGATCCCAATTTCTTACAAAATATGCAAATTATTTGTACACCGGTAACATTTTGATCAAAATTAAAAAGCGTTTGCTTACGGTTTTATTAAGTATTTTTATTGTGTCTTTTTATAACAACAATTTCTATTTTTTTGTTTACATGCGATACAGAAAACGGTACACACAAATTATAACATAATAATTTATTAAAGACGATCGTCATCTAAACTGGCAGTCAACGTGAACTTTGATTTATCACCAGAATCCGAGTGTAGGTTTATAACAAAAATACTTGCGATAAACGTTTGGATAGGGAAAGAAATTGACTTGTAGCACGTTTCAGATTTTATTTTCTACAATTATTTGAGAAAAAGTGCACTTTATTCTCCACGTTACGATTTTATTTTCTCAACCTTAATAGTGAAGTTTTTATTTGCATTCTCAACATTAAATAAAACTAAGATGACAAAAGAAACTTCTAAAGAATAATTTTTTGTAACATATAATTTTCAACTTCGGCCTGTTTTATACAATTTCAGAAAAGATGTAATTATAATTTAAATTATATTAAAATTCCTGTGGAGCAAGATAATTCAAATATAATAAAAAGAGTAAATAAGTAAAGAACGCTTTTCCACACGTTGATACAGCCGTGCCACGCTTATAAATAAACTGGTATGCTATCGTGAGAAAATGTTAACTTGTAGTTTTTTTGTTATCTTAGTACAGCTTTTTAAATTTTCCACAAACTGCACTATGATAGAAAAAAATAGTTTGTTGATGTAAGGGAAAATGCAGGCACTGTATTTTTTTGGTATTTGTACATTTATATGGAAATTATATAAACATTCAAAATTGAGATTTTTGTGACTGTAGGAATTGAAAAAAACATTTTTTATAAAAAAAATTTCTGACGGTACATCTTTGGGTTCGTACACATGAAATACAGATAAAACGGATTGACCGATTTTGCTCAAATACTATATTTGGACCGTCTGCAAATAGGTATTTTACCGCGATCGAAAAATATATTGAGAAAAAGGCGGCACAATGGAAGTGCGTCATATTACCGTATAATATAGTAACTTATTGATCAGCGTTTTCCGAAACCTTCAGTTGTAAAACGGGCTCTATGATAATTTGAAGATTACAATTGTTTAAGTTTTTACTAACATAGATACTTTTAATTACGTGAAGTCATCTGATAGGCCTTTATATATAGCATCCAAACCTGTAAGTTGGCTCTGCAATTCTTTACAAATTTCGAAATTTAAAAAAATCATTCCACGCCTATTAAATAATTTCTTAGTTGGCCCCCACACTGTTTTCATTCTAATGTATATAATTCGAGGTATTTGAAATTAACTTATCTATGAAATTAAGAAATCTTTCGTTCGTAAAAAAATATGTAAAGGGCTTTACTCAAGACTTCCTGGCAAGTACTGGTAATTATATCAATTGATAAATTTAAAAAACCTTGCAGGCGGTGGTAGCTCGGGTGCAACCCGCCTCTTAGTCCCGTTCTTTGTCCATTTTTGTCTCTTTACAACATTTACCCTGTATTTATTTGGTACCATTTTCATAGAAAATAAATAAGCTAATCTATGTGCAAACATTACATTTATATATTCCTTAGTTAAAGCAAAAGTAGACAACTTTTAATGTTTTAAAGTGCTCACCATATATATATATATTCCAAACATACTGTCTTTTTTAAATATATGCAGTGCAAAAGAGAATTAATATACATATTTCTCAAATTTACAGAATCCACGACTCGTAACTTTACTGTAGAATATAATTGGCTCCCTTCCGGTTTTCATAAAACCCTCCACTAATTACAAGAGCAGAATCGAAAATGGATAGCAATCCGGAACAAGCTAAACCGGTAAGTGATAATATTTTCGTCTGCAGCAAAACACATAATTGTTTTTATTCGTCATAGGCTCCTAAAAGGAAAAAGCTGGAAGAAAAATCTAAATCAGGAATTAGAAAAGCAGATTCGGAAATGGAAAGAGTTGCGGAACAAGGTGAACCGGTAAGTGATAATATTTTGGTTTGTAGCGAAACACATAACCGTTTTTATTCGTCATAGGCTCATAAGAGACGAAAACTGGAAGAAAAATCTAAATCACGAATTAGAAAATCAACATCGGAAATAGAAAGCGATTCGGCACAAGGTGAACCGGTAAGTGATAATATTTTGGTCTATAACGAAACACAACATTTTTTATTTGTCGCAGCTTCCTAAGAGATTAAAACTGGAAAACAATTCTGAAAGTTTAGCAGTTACACGACCACGAAGAACCCCGAAACCAATTGCAAGAATGATATACGAGTATGAATTAGCATGGAAAATGTATAGCGCATTACCACTAAGAAAGGTTCGTCGCAAGAAGAACGATATACAGTCTACTGTGAAATCAAAACAATGCACTTTGAATAAGTCAACAGCTTCAGTCAAATCCAAAACGCTTTCACTCTCGCCTCTTAAATTGATAATAATTAAAGAAACGTATCTAAACGCTTGGAATGAAAGAAAAATTAAGTATTCAATTAAAAAAGATGACAATTTACCTTTTCAAACAAAGAAACAAGTCAATAATCATCCTGAACTAAAAAACTTGCGCACCGCTGGAGAATCTTCAACTGTAAGTACTATTGGACAATATTCCACTTTGAGTACTGCTGAATTACCTTCCACTTTGACTACTGGAGAATTTTCCGCTTTGAGTACTATTGCGGAATCTTCTATTTCAAGTATTACCGAAGAATCTTCCACTTTGGACACTATTGTTGAAGCTTCCACTGTAGGTACTACAAATATTACTGAAGACATGTCAACTTCGAGTCCTACAGAATCGACCACTACAAGTACTATTGGAGAATCTGCAACTTCTTGTACTGCTGCATTATCTTGCACTTCAATTACCGCAGAATCTTCCAGTTCGACTACTGGAGAATCTTCCACTTTGAGTACCATTGCAGAATATTCCACTTCAAGTATTACTGAAGTATCTTCCACTTTAGACACTGTAGGTACTACTAATATTACTGGAGATATTTCAACTTTGAGTACTGAAGAATCCTCCACATCGAGCGCTACTAAAGAATCCTCCACTACTGAAGAATCTTCCACTTTGGACACTATTGTTGAACCTTCCACTGTAGGTACTATTAATATTACTGGAGATATTTCAACTTCAAATACTACTAAAGAATCCTCCACGTCCAGTGCTACTAAAGAATCCTCCACTATTGGAGAATCTTCCACTTCAGGTACTACTGAATTACCTGCCACCTCGACTACTGAAAAATTTTCTACTTTGACTACTACTGTTGAACCTTCCACTTCGATTACGATTCAATTACTTTCCACTATGAATACTATTACCAAATCCACTACTTCAGGTACTATTGAAGAATCTGCAGCTTCGAGTACTGCTGCATTGTCTTTCACTTCAACTACTGGGAAATCTTTCACTTCGACTACTGAAGGATCTTCCACTTTGAGTACTATTGCAGAACTTTCCACTTCAAGTATTACTGAAGAATCTTCCACTTTGGACATTACTGGGGACCCTGCCACTGTAGGTACTACTAATGTTACTGGAGGTATTTCAACTTCCAGTACTACTAGAGAATTTTCCACATCGAGTACTACTAAAGAATTCTCCACTACTGGAGAATCTTCCAGTTCAAGTATTACTGAATTATCTGCCACTGAAAAATCTCCTACTTTGGTTACTACTGTAGAACCTTCCCCTTCGATTACCCTTCAATTACCTTCCACTATGGGTACTATTAAAGAATCGCCCACTTCAAGTATTATTGAAGAATCTGCAATTTTGAATACTGCTGCATTATCTTACCCTTGGACTACTGATACAACTTCCCCGTCGAGTACTATTCGAGAATCTTCAACTTCAAGTATTACTAGATTATCTTTAGATGGGAGCAGTATCGACTCTCCAAAGAATAATTTAAGAAACGTAGCTACAGAAAAGTCGCAGAATGACTTTTCGCCTTCTTTTACATGGATTACTACCGGAATATCGGCAGAAGAGGGTTCCAGCAACAAAAACTACAATAGCGACGTTGAGACTACATCGGAAATGTGCATAGATAACAAGGAAATGAACGCACATATGAACATCGTGGCCACAGAAGGTTCGTCAACTAGAAACTACTTATATTTAATTGCCACCCCTAGAGAATCTACTGTTTGAAGCTTTTGTGGTTGCTAGAATTACCCTTGCTAAAATTATATTTCAGCTTACGCCGCGTAGTCTAGTAGATAAACACTCAGCATTCTTTGACTTAATGTGCCCTGCACTGTAAACTTGAGCAAGGATCCATGCCATGGGTATACTTTTTGGTGGCTCCTGTTGTTTGAGTACTTTGGGAACAAGGATACAAGACTAACTTGGCCTTTTTGCCGGTTATACACCCAATCCGACTAACGTTTCACAACACAATGTAGCTTGCATCATCAGAATGAAATTCGCTCTAAGAACTAAAACTCGGTGTGGGACAATTTATAGACCTCGGTGCCAGTTTTGGGGAACGACATAAAGCTGATTGGTCGTTCAAATCTAGTACAGTTTGAGTCCATGCGGCGTGGCCGACTGACGCACAGTGTTTGTAATGTTTTAGATCTTATATCACATGAGTCCACGCTTTATTAAGCTTAAAACGATCTTCCCTGTTTATATTATTTTGGTATTTTTCTACTTCTATGGCTTCGTGGGAAGTAGCAAGCTACTCTGGCAAGCATTCTGGTGTGCTCATAATCTAAGGTATGCCCATTTGTAAATGCATGCTCAACTACGGCTAGTTTTGTGATACTTTTGTGTTTGCAATCGCCCTTGTGTTCTAGAAGTCTTACATCAATGAAGCGACCACTCTGTCCTATCTAACTCAATCCGCAACAGCAAGAAATGTAATAGACGACATCGATTTTTATACTTGAAATATTGTCTTTTACTGATCTGAAACCCTTACCCAAAGTGGTTTTGATGTTGCATCGTTTCAGGTCGCGCGCTATCTTATTAGTCGAGCTTTTAATGTAAGGTAGAAAGGCTAAGCGTTCCAAAGGTGCAGATTCTTCTTTATCCATTTGTGTCATAACTTTCTTTAGCGCTTTTCGTATGGCGGTAGTTGTGCATCCGTTCTTTTATATGTATACATATAGTTATAATGCGGATTTTTGTTAGCTGACGTCGTTTTTCCGCCCCAGTTTCCATTCCTTTCCTCTGTATCTATCTTCTTCCGTGAGGTCTATTTAGGCCATGGCTTCCTCTATTTCATCCTTCCAGCTTCGTCTAGGTCGTCTTCATTTTCTTTTCTCCGATGAAATTAATGTCAATAGTTTTTTCGACCACCTTGTCTCCTGCATCCTGCTAGTGTTTCCAAACCATACCAGTTGTCATTTTTGCACTTCGTCAATGATATCTTCTTTCTTCTTCTTTAGGTGCCTTCTCCTATCGAAGGTTGGCTATCATTGCGAGTATTTTTATTTTTGATACCGTTGCTCAAAACAGTTGTATAGACGTACAGCCGCACCACCCTCTCAAGTTTCTTAACCATTATATCCTTCTTCTTTCCACTGACCTATTCTCTTCGATTTTGCCCTGTATGATTAGTTATAGCACGGAGTACTTGTTGCCACGCATAACATGTTCAAAATATTAAAGTTTTTGGTTTTTAATGGTAACTATTAGTTCTTTTTTTTATTGATGCACCGCAACACTTTTTCATTAGTTATGTGGTCGACCCAAGAGATTTTAAGGGTTCGCCTGTAGATCCATATTTCAAAGAATTCAAGCTTTCTTGTATTTTGCTTTTTTAGAGTCTATGCTTCTGCTCCACATAATAATGTAGAGAATACATAGCATCTAATCATGCGAATTCTCATTTCCAGGGTGAAATTACAATTGGAAATGAGATCACTCAGTTTTGTAAATACTTCTCTGGCTATCTCGATTCTTGTATTTATTTCTTGTGTATTACCATTTTCTTCGTTCAACCATGTTCCTAGATATTTGTACTTGCTAACCTTTTCTATTCATATGTTGTTTATAGATAGAATGGCGTCAGTGGAGAATCTCTTGCTGACTACCATGTATTTGGTTTTTTTAAGATTCATGTTTAAGCCGTATTTGTTTCTAACCCTGTTCACTTTTTCCAGTCGCCGATATTATCCACTAACAACACTTTGTCGTTAGCCTATCGCATGTTGTTAATTATCTGTCCGTTGATCTTTATTCCAGTCAGTTAATGCTTCCTTGGAGACAATTTCAGAATACAAATTAAACAACGAGGGTGAGAGAACGCGTCCCTGTCTTAATTTTCAATTTCTCAGCGTCCGTTTGGGTTAAATCTTATCAGATAATAAGACTATCATCTTTGTGTTATAATCTTCAGTGTTCATTACCACAGCAGCATTTTCTTTGTCAGCTTTAAGACCAACAATATCTTTGTTATTCTCTAATGTTTTTCCAGCCTCTCCCTCTGCTTTACAAGCGCGGTGGTTTCGCTCTTCTTAAAATACAAGACATATTCTGTCGAATTATTTCTGAATCTCTTCTGGGAAGCTTTTGAATTGCAATTCAGGAAGTATCCGCACGTCTGAACTGATAAGATAGAACGTGTCCTGAAACTATGCAACATCAAAACTCTGTTTATGATCAATGATATTTTGGGTAACGGTTTCAAATCAGTAAAAAACAAAATTTCAAGTCTAATAACCGCTGGCCTATATTACATTCCTTGTTTTTGCGGCTAGAATTACATTGAACAGACTATTTGTTCCACTGATCTAAGACTTCAAGAACATAAAGGCAATTGTAAACACAAACGCATCACAAAACTAGCCGTAGCTGAGCATACGTTTGCAAATGGGCACACCTTAGAATATGAGCACGCCAGAGTACTTGACAGAGTATCTTACTACTTCCCATGAATGATAGGTCTTTACCTATCTGTGGCTTTCCACAGAAATAGAAAAACATCCAACTAATATAAACAGAGAAGATGTTTTTAAGCTTAGTAATGCGCGGACTCCTGCGATACAGGATCTAAAGCATTACAACCACTACGCGTCAGCCAGACACGCCCCATGGACTCGAACTGTACTGGACTTCAACGACCAATCAGCGTTACGTCGTTCCGCAAAACTGGCCCAGAGGTCTATAAATTGCTCCACACCTACTTTCAGTTCCTAGAGCGAATTCCACTCTGATGATGCGAGCTACAATGTTTTGCGAAACGGTAGTCGATATGGGTGCACAAACAGGAACAAGGTAAAATCTGCGTAAGTACCCTTGTTTACAATGTACCCAAATAACAAGAACCACCAAAGAAGGTGGTGCAAGACACATGAATCCAAAGAATGCTGAATGTTTATTTAGAAAAACTACGCGGTCGAAGCAGGATTTCAATTTTAACAAAGATAACCCTGAATAACCCTGAAATAAGAACATGCCTACCTTTAATGAAGTCTTATAAGAACAAGGACCTTGGCAAATTTATAATCAGAAAACACTTCCAAGGTGACTCTCCAATGTCTACAATTTCCTCAAATTAATATGCTTCTGGAGAAAATAATAACAATAACCCATTCTGCAGAATTAGCAAAAGCATCAAAGTTAACAAACTTCCATTATTTTCAAAAATCAGATTTAAAACGCAAATATAAACATTATGATCATAAAGGGCTTCCATAATATTAATATTTCGATTTCTTCAACATCAAATACATTATTAAAGAATCCTTGAATGGAGTATGTTTTCTCCACACAATAATGTGATACTGTATATGAAATATGTATTTTGTATTGTAAGTATTAGTTTTCAAGTGTTGGTATTGTGATGTTAATATTATGATGTTGATGTTGGAAGTAATTACTATTAATCATTGCAATTATTCAAACAAAAATGAATTTTACATTTTATATTGCTGAGGTAGGTAGGTATCTATTTAATTGGTTTGTATCTCTTGTCAGTTTGCATTAGTTTCTAAACTATAAATTAAATTATTTCGTACCAGTTGTTTGCAGTCAATAGATTTGTTCATTTTATAGTATTCGTTAGTATATTTCCTATTATTTTTCAATAAAAGTCAATTATGAATTAGACAGATACCTGATTCTGACCATAAAATACTTAAATGCCTTTTAGTTGGTTATTTATATTACAATACAAATAAGTATCTAATTGTAGGTTAACCAGGAATTATAATAATTAATATGTATACACAACTTTTTAAATAAATATATAATATAAATAAGTACCTAGTTGTATGTTAATATATACTTCTAAGTTCATATCACAAATAAAATAATTATAATACTTACTGTGTAGGTATACATAGATTTTGTAATAAATATATAATATAAATACCTAATTCTAGATTAATAAGTAATTCTGAATTCATATCATAAATAAAATAATTATAATAATTAATATGTACTTTTTTAAATAAACATATAATATAACTAAGTACCTAGTTGTATGTTAATATATACTTCTGAGTTCATATCAGAAATAAAATAATTATACTACTTACTGTGTAGATATACATAGCTTATGTATTAAATATATAATATAAATACCTAATTGTAGATTAATAAGAAATTCTAAATTTATATCAAAAATAAAATAATTATAATAATTAAATATGTATGCACAACTTTTTAAATAAACATATAATATAAATAAGTACCTATTTGTATGTTAATATATACTTCTGAGTTCATATCACAAATAAAATAATTATAATACCTACTGTAGCTTTTGTAATAAATATATAATATAAATACCTCATTGTAGATTAATAAGGAATTCTGAATTCATATCACAAATACGCGAATCATAATAAACGCCCTTGTAAATAACTAGAAGTCTCGAAGGTATTATACGGATGGGGCCGTAATTATACCGAGCGAGCTGTTATAAAACCGAACATAGTAAAAACATAGTATATCACAAGGTTACTAGAAAATTTTATTTAATTTACAAAACAAGGTTGACTAGATCAGAACTATAATAATAATTAATTATAATTAATTATAGGAGTGAAGAGGAAGCTAAAAATACTTAGACATCAATTACGTTAAAAATATTTATTTACTAAAACTTAAAAACTTACTATGTTCGGTTTTGAAACAGGTCACCTGGTATATAACAGCAATGAGATAACATGAACAACAAAACAGAATGCTTGAGTAAGAGAGAGAGATGACCATACAAAAAACTATTTTATCTACGACCACTACTAAAAGTAGGCTTTTTAACACTCGCTTGTTTCACTAAAAGTGACGTTTTATAGTTTACCGTGTTTAAAGAAATCAGCTGTTTACTTTTAGCACATGTGCTAAAAGTGACGCGAGGTTCAAAACTACAATTTCGAACTGCAGGTGAAGTTGTAAAACTATTCTAGTTGCTTCTTGCGTTACAGGTAAAGCGCTTTTGAAATAATTAAAGCGTTATGTAATGAATACAGTCATATGTGGAGTATCAATAATTACATTTCGTACAACTCACCTTGACAGCACGGGCGTGGCCAAACAATCGCCAGCGGCGTAGCCTACTATTCATTATGACGCAGCGTCGCAGATGCGAACCTTTCTTAAATCGATATTTATGGATTAATAACGGTAAAATTAAGGTCGTAGATAAAATATTGTATGCAACGCGTGCTAAAAGTCGTTTATGCACGAGAAATGTTATGAAACTCAGCCTTCGGCTTCGTTTCATAATTTTCATGTCTCGTGCATAAACGTCGACTTTTAGCACTTGTTACATAAATAGCTATTATCTACGACCACTACTAAAAGTAGGCCTTTTAGCGCTAGCTTGTTTCACTAAAAGTGACGTTTTATAGTTTACCGTGGTTAAAGAAATCAGCTGTTTACTTTTAGCCCATGTGCTAAAAGTGAAGTGAGGTTATAAAACTACAATTTCGAACTGGAAGTAAAGTTGTAAAGTTATTCTAGTTGTTTCTTGCGTTACAGGTAAAGTGTTTTTGAAATAATTAAAGGGTTATGTAATGAATACAGTCAGATGTGGAGTATTAATAATTACTTTTCGTAACTGACCTTGTCAGCACTGGCTTCGGAAACATTCGCCCGCGCGGCATGGCCTACTGTTTATTATGACATAAATTAGAAGTGTCGTAGATGCAAACCTTTGTTAAATCGATATTTATGGATTAATAACAGTAAAATTAAGGTCGTAGATAAAATATTGTATGCAACGCGTGCTAAAAGTCGTTTATGCACGAGAAATGTTATGAAACTCAGCCTTCGGCTTCGTTTCATAATTTTCATGTCTCGTGCATAAACGTCAACTTTTAGCAATTGTTGCATAAATAGCTATTAGTGGGCATGTTTAGTTGGCATATGCTATAATTAAAATAAACGTCAAGCCTACGCCAATATTTCCTTCTAGGTTTATCTCTTTCTTACTCAAGCAATACATTATATTTTCTTGTTCATGTTATATCATTGCTGTTATATATAATTGTGGCCCCATATCGCTATTAGTTTACATAAGGTATAAGAAATATCACTTTGTACCAGATCTGGGCTAATTCTCTGAAAATGGATTCCATTCACGGATCCAAATAATAAAAAATTATTCAAAAGGCGGATACCTGGTTCAGATCCATTTTATTTATAGAAACCAGGAGTCGAATCCTTTTTTGTGATCATGGATCCAAATCTTCAGTTTAACTTCAGAATTATTGCTACAGCATACAGTTACAATTATTATTTTGTAGTGTATTATGATGTTGATTAAACTAGTGCTTACTTATGTAAGTATTAATTATCTAAAAAGATGAAAAAAAAACGTTGTTGTAGAGTTCGACTCTACAATCCACAAAGTTAAAAAATCAAAAACGATGGTAAGAGTACTAAGATTAAAAATATCTTAGTTTTCGTTATTTCTTGACAGGACCGAAATTCTCAAGTTTTCGAGAAAGAATTTGTTTACGTGCACCTTCGCACTCGCTACTCTTAAGAACGTAAAGAAAACAATGTATAACGCCTGCACAAAAAGTATCAACACCACAAAAGGTTTCTTGCCATAAATAAGATTCGAATAACTTTTATGAGTATTCGAATCATTTTGCGATTCGAATCCAAAAGTGAGTATTCGAATACTAATCCTTTTTGATTTGCTTTACGAATCCAGACCAGGAATCCTTTTGAATTCTTCGAATTCTTACTTCTTACGAATCCTCAAATAGGATTCGAAATCTGCGTGATTCGAATCATGCCTAGCTCTGCTTTATGCTAACAACATGCATTTTGCAATTATTCGCTTCTTACTTAAGCCAAACCAGGCCCTTGCCGCTTAGCGACTTATGCAATCCGCAATTCTATACCCTGCGTTGGACTTTGTTTCAGGGTATAGCGGGTGACAATGAGACCAGGGCCATGCTTATATATCATTTATTTATAAATCGATTTGGACAAAATTTGACATGGGGATACTAGACATAATTTCTGATTAACGAATAAATATTGTTAAAATGGTCGACTTCCGGTTTCACCCGAAATGCCATTAACTTTAATTTTTTTTATGAGATCGCTCTATATATTTTATTGTTTTTGGAATGTACTGCTAGTCTTGCCAATTTTTCATTTTTCTAAACAAAAAAATTGTATTTTTCAAATTCTATTTTTTATCATGGAATGCCGCGACTTGAGAAAATCTGTTCTAATTGACTCTAGTAACTCACTACTTCACTACTTCATCAGTTATGGACCGAAAGTCGGAAATTTCTATTATATCTGTATGTCAATTATAAATTGTGTTTAATATCCCTGTACCAAGTTTAATCGAAATCCGGTGATAAATAAAGGAGATGGAGACATTGCCCTGATCTCATTGTCACCCGGTATGTTAGTTGCCTGAACATACCAATATGCCAAGGGAGTTTAAATTTGTTATTGTTGTTTTACGTGAAGCACAGTTATCAGTTCAAATTAACGAATGTGGATGTATATTCGAGTCTTTTTATAAATACTGCATTATTTTAAATAAATATTATTTATATTTTACACAACTAATTCTAAAGTTCTTGCGTCACATCACTGCAGCACTAAAAAATAGTTTACATTGTGACCATGTTACAATCAACAGCATTCTCTTATAGCTTGGGCAGTTGCACTATATAAATGAAAATAGTAAACCAATTAACAATTGAATAAAACAGAGCGCTTTATCTCTGATATTAACAAAAGCGGTAACGGTGGTGCCATGCTAGTTTCAGTTCTACCTTCGACGCAACCGTGCACCTATTGCTCCGACATCAGTTTACGGTATTGTATTCATATTCATATATTCAATTTGAACTATGAAGTATATGTAAATACGGAATATATTTATTATGTTAAAAATAAATAAAATATTCAAAAACTACATTTTAGACAGGCACTTAATATTTTGTATTTTTAATATGCAAATCCTACTTAGTAGTATCTCTTTACTTTAAATTAGGAATTATAATTGAACTTATATATTCAGTTCAATCATTAAACAATATACCGGGTGACAATGAGACTAGGGCCATGCTTATATCTTCTTTATTTATTAATAGATTTAGATAAAATTTTATACCAAGATACTAGACATAATTTCTGATTGGGTGATAGATATAGTCAAAATGACTGACTTCCGGTTTTACGGGAAATGATACTAGCTTTAATTTTTCAAATGGAACACCCTGTATATTTTATGTTTTTCTGAATCTACGAGTCAAACTACATATAATAGTCTTGCCAAATTACATTTTTTTTTACAAAAAAAGTATTTTTTCAATTTTAATTTTTTACCATAGTAGGCCTTGACTTGGAAAAATCTATTCTAATTGACTCTAGCAACTCTTAATAATAACTATTTTATCAATAAGGTCAATAACAAACCTTCAATAAAAGAATATAATTTGCTAAACTCGTTTTTTAAGAAAAAGTCATTTTTCGTTTGGACTAAAGGACACGCTGGAATTCCTGGAAATGAAACTGTGGATAAACTAGCTAAATCACCAAATGAAAATTTAAATATAATGGTTCCAAGTAGCGATTTGTATGTAGAAATTAAACATAACCTAAGGTGTGAATTTAAAAACAAATGGGAAGAATTTGCTAATCATTCGTCCACGCAATATACATTTATTCACTCAGAGCTTCCTACCTCATTAGTCTACTTTAATAGCCATCGACAATTTTCTTCCACCATTTCAAGGTTAAAACTAGGACATGGATGTTTTCCCGCACACTTATATAAGATCAACGTAATAGACAATCCCTACTGCCATACATGCATAAACAGCGTATCAGATTTAAACCATATTGTTCTTAATTGCCCTCTGTACTCTATTGCAAGAGAAACATTAATTAAGGAATTACTGGATATAGGTATCCAACTGCCTATTGACATACGCGTCCTTCTACACTCTAATAAAATGGAAATATATCAACTTCTAGTAAACTTTTTTGCAAACACTAACTTAAAAATATAAATAGATAAAGAGTAAGGTGCTATTACAACAGTACCTTTACCTACTATATTTAGATACATCTGTCAACACACTTTGCGCTGGCCGAATATCGTACAGATTACGCCAACTTAAAATTTAAAAAAAAAAAAAAAAAAGTTTGGAAAAGTCAAGTTTCCTTTGTACGATTTTTATGAAATTATCTCATTCGCTAGATATTAATAAGTCTAGGACATTAGGGTAAACAGAATTTCAAATTTATGTTTCGAATTTGAAAGAAAAACGTTAGACAGATAAAACTTCAGGCTATCATACAAAAAAAAGTTTGATATGTTTGGCCCACATACGTAGTTGATATGACGCTTGAAACATTGGCTACTTTGAGCGATTTTACCTTGACCCGCCCCTTAATCAAACTTTGATCTCTTGTAGTTATCTAGGTAACTAAATGGAATACGACCTATGTTCATATAACATTTTTTACTCAAAATAAACTCCCAACAAACTGTTGAAGTTTGGTCCGCCCGTTATAAATCACCCTTTACAGCAAAAAGTAATTTCATCAAAGGTGCCTTTGAAATTTTGAAGTCATTTAACACCAGCAAATATTTTGTTATTTTTAAATTTTAATTGTGAGGAAGCGTTTCTTAAAAGTAAAACAATGAATTACTTCACTGCCGATTTCTCATACTTTAATGGCCATTTAGACGTTCTAAACTGCCGATAAAAAAAACTTTTCAGGCAAATCTTATACACAATTAACAAATTTTAATAATGAATTATAAAAATGTTGTCGAAAACCGTAAAATCAAGACTAAAGTACCACTGGCAGACTCACAGACAGACGTCTCTTCAAAAACCCCTTTTTCCTAATCAGGAGATCCGAAAACAAATATTTCCGCAAATATCTCGAGTTCGAACATTTTCATGATTGCTATATAAAAAATCGGAAAAGAGCTTTATTTGAAACTTCCCTCTCAAGCAGAAGTTTTGAAACTACAAATTCCGCAAATTTCAAAGAAAAACAAGAGTGTTCGAAATTACACGTATGTATAAAATAGGTACAAATATCTTAACATTGCTAATAATACCGAACAACTGAAAGAAAACATTACACCAATTTTGAAATAAAAAAAAACAATTCGGGCGGTGAGATTCGAATTCGTGCTCCTAAGCAAGTGTCAAACCGACTCATACGCTTCAAATACCGTGACCCGACACTTAATCACGAGACACATAATCATAGGACATTTAAGCACGGACAGTTATACACGCCGACATTTAAACACGCCTACAGTTAATCACACCGACATTTAAACACATAGACATTTAATCACGCCGACAGTTAATCACAGAGACATTTAAACACATGGACAAATAAACACGTTGCGTTTGAAGTGAATTCGGAATAGTAATAGGCGTGTTAATTTCAAAAAATCCCTTCTTAGCACTACCTTACGCAACAAATCGAACCTTCCACTCAAATTTCAAGTTTCTAGTACCAGTGGTTTCGGCTCTGCGTTGATTAGTCAGGGTTCTGACTTTCCTTTATATACAGGGTGTTCGGATAATAGGAAACCATACATTGATGGTGAGTTCTACGCATTAAAATAATAAAAAAACTTCATATGCAGTATTGTCCGAAAATCGTTATTGGCGTAGATACCGACCCTTAAAGTTTAACGTTTTTTTTTCTTTTTATTTATTTTTTATAACTGAGTAGATAAATACTTTAAACTTGGTGTACGTGCTCTTTATTGAAATGCTCACAAACAAAAAGAAAAATAATCGATAACATGTATTTTGAACTGGCAGTTAGCCTAAAACCATATTTTCTTTATAGTCATAACTTTTATATCTGAAGACATACCTCCGATTTAGATGCGGCATCTTGTAGGGAATAAAAAAATTCAAAATTAATGTACTCTTGTTTGGTATGCGTAACATAAACCGTTTGGTTAGAAATTTTATCGTTTTAAGGCTTTTCTTTTCAGGATCATTATCTGATTAGCCTTGATAATAAGAATGCTACTTTTGTTTGTTTGATGTGGAGCTGTTTACGTGCAATTATTATTATTTAACTTCACGTTTGAGTTTGTGTTAACAATGAATTTTAATTATACGTTTGCTGAGATGGCGAATATGCACCTAATTTATGGACGAGCAAATGGTAATGCAAGAGAAGCGCAACGTCTTTATAGGGAATCATTTCCTAATCGCCGAATTCCAAATAAAAATATGTTTGGCAACATAGATCGACCCCTTCGAGAAGAGGGTACATTTATTTCTTCTCGATTAAATCGTGGACGGCCAAGGACAACGCGTAGTGCAGAAATGGAAGAAAGAGTTTTAGATCTAGTTGAGGCAAATCCTGGGACTAGTACGAGAAGGATTGCTTTAACGGAGGGAGTGTCTAACTCGATAGTTTGGGAAGTTCTTCACGAACAACCGTTACACCCTTACCATCTTCAAAAAGTTCAGGCATTAAAAGTTGGTGATTATAAACGGCGAATCGAATTCTGCGAGTGGATTTTACAAAAACCCGCCACTGATCCAGCATTTCTGTCTCACATTTTGTATACAGATGAGGCAGGTTTCACTAGAGACAGATTTATAAATTTTCGAAACACTCATAATTTGTGGGCAGAAGAAAACCCACACGAAATTATTGAAGCTGGGCACCAAGAAAGATTTTCCGTAAACGTATGGATTGGGATACTCTGAGATCAACTAATAGGACCTCATGTTTTTCCGAATAGATTAACAGAACCGATTTATCTATCTTTCTTAGAGAACGATCTTCCACAGTTACTTGAAGATGTTCCGTTGGAAGTCCGAAGTAACATGTGGTTATTACAGGATCCTGCTCATTTCAGTAATGCAGTGCGCCAGTACCTTAATGAAACCTACCCAGAAAGATGGATAGGACGGGCTGGATCAGTCCCATGGCCGCCAAGATCGCCGGATTTAAATCCTCTGGACTTTTTTTGTGGGGATGGTTAAAAGCTATTGTTTATGCTACTCCTGTCGAGAATTTAGAAGAGTTGAGACAGCGTATAATAGATGCGGCATTCGCGCCCGTAAGGGAATCGTTGGTGCTACGAGGGCAGAGCTGTATACGCATGAACGGAGGGCATTTCGAACATGTGCTGTGAATGTTGATAAAAGTAGCATAAAGTTTAAAGAAACATCAAACCGTGTGTTGTTTTTTTATTATGTTAAATTTAGATTTATGGTATTTCATATGTGTTCTATGAATAAAATAAAATACAGCTATTGCAAAAACTTTAAGGGTCGGTATCTACGCCAATAACGATTTTCGGATAATACTGCGTATGAAGTTTTTTATTATACATATTAATGCGTGGAACTCACCATCAATGTATGGTATTTTTGTTATCAAGGCTAATCAGAAAATAACCCTGAAAAGAAAAGCCTTAAAACTTTAGATAGAATTTCTAACCAAACGGTTTATGTTACGCATACCAAACAAGAGTACATTAATTTTGAATTTTTTTATTCCCTGCAAGATGCCGTATCTAGATCGGAGGTATGTCTTCAGATATAAAAGTTATGACTAAAAAGAGAATATGGTTTTATGTTAACTGCCAGTTCAAAATACATGTTATCGATTATTTTTCTTTTTGTTTGTGAGCATTTCAATAAAGAGCACGTACACCAAGTGTAAAGTAGTTATCTACTCAGTTATAAAAAATAAATAAAAATTTTTAAAAAAAGTTAAACTTTAAGGGTCGGTATCTACGCAAATAACGATTTTCGAACAATACTGCATAGGAAGTTTTTTTATTATTTCAATGCGTAGAACTCACCATCAATGTATGGTTCCCTATTATCCGAACAACCTTATATATAGATTAGATTATAGCGGAATACCCGTTTCATCCCCTTGTGGGTGAAATTTAATAAAATCGAATATTTGCGAACCCTTCCCCATGTATTTTAATATATATGTATGCAGGTATAAATAATATTATGTATAATAATCAATAAAGCTGCATATTTTTTTTATATTTTAGTTTTACTGCAGTCTTGGGTAACATTAAGTTATGTTTCTGTGCATTACTTAACACGCTATTACTATTCCTAATTCACTTCAAACGCAATGTGTTTATTTGGCCATGTGTTTAAATGTCGCTGTGCTTAACTGTTGGCGTGTTTATATGTCTATGTGTTTAAATGTCGGTGTGATTAACTGTCGGCGTGTTTAACTGTCGGCGTGTTTAACTGTCCGTGCTTAAATGTCCTATGATTATGTGTCGCGTGATTAACTTTCACCGAACCTTCAAATACTACGCCACGACCGGGCGCCGGGCGGTCTAATTCTCATATGTAATCCATATTCGCAACTATAGGTTGAGCCAAAGCGCTGCGTCCGATAAGAGTCGCGCTGGTAGATACTTGTTGGCTGTTTGGATGCAATCTATTTTAATAAAAATGTGATTGATGAAATTGCTTTTAAATGAGCAACTCGACTAGTAATAATTATTAATAATAATAATAATAATATGGTCTTTATTTGCACGGATGATAATGATTTACATAGATAAAAAGAAAAAAATACCTACATTCATACGTTAATTAACAGAAATATACAGTGTGTAAATAAAGTAAAGAATAAATTCATTAACTTTGTTATTATAAATTTTTATGAGAAAATCTTGAAGGGGTATAGCGATTTTAATTATAGGACATACACTACAACCACCTTTATGGTGACGTCATTTGTTTTAAAAGTTATGACGTCATCGACTGTTTTTTAAATTATAACCTGTATTTTTTATGATTGATTTTGGTAGTACTTTTTATGTTCTTTTCTATGATATAAAATTTTCAATATGTTACATCTAAAAAAAAATCGAGACAAATGGTCTTAAAATTTTAATATTAAAAACCAATGAAACGAGCAAAATAAATCTAGTTACCTACGTTTGACGAAAAGTGATTGACGGCACATTCGTTTTTATTGAAATTTAAAAAAACAATTGAAAAATGCAATAATAAATAATAAAAAATGCAATTCTCTGTGTCTCGCTTAATTGTACCATTTTTATTAATAAAATAGTTTACTAAAGGGAAATTCTAATTTAGAAAAACCAAAGAACGCTTATTTTGTTATGACATTTACAAATTGTTTAGTTCTGACATGTAACCAATCTTTTTTTGTTTTATCCACGGGTAACTAGATTTATTTTGATCATTTCATTTTTTCAGATGTAACGTTTGAAAATTTTATATCCTTGAAAACAACATAAAAAGTACTACCAAAATCAATAATAAAAAATACAGGCTGTCGTTTAAAAAAAAGTCGAAGAGGTTATATCATGAAAAACAAATCACATAAGAAACTGAGAATCAACTGAAAATATTCCCTATGGCCAAAATCGCTATACCCCTTCACGATTTTTTCCATAATAACCCATGATCGATCAACATTCATCGATTTCCCATCTAATATTCTAGTTGGTGCAAGCCCGGTTATATTTTAGATCTAAGTCTGATCTTTTAAACTAAGGCTCATTTTTTTACCAGGGCTCAGCCCTGGCTGCCCCCCCCCCCCTTTGGCTAGCCCTGGTGACACGTCAACAATAATAATGCAAACAACACAGCACATTTAACTTTTAATCATACAAAAATGCGAAATTGAGATGGACGCATACGTTACGTCTGAATGTCCAAGAATAAAAATGTCTACCTACGGACATGTGAACAATTGGGTGAATGGTTTTAGCGGTCTACAGCCCAAAGGACTCGACTGATTCACCCAGAATGGAAAAGTCCTCTACTTAATGACATTTTGCAGCTGCAACTTTTTGAGAAAAAATAAATTACATTACATTAATCGAATAACTTTCTATTGAAAACTCTAGTTTTAAAAATAGAAGCGCTACGATTTTTTTATTACTGTAACAATTTTATTTATTCCTAATAATGTCTTAACAAATACAACCGAAAACTATAAACTGTTATTATTTAAAATAAATATTCTCATTTTCAAAAAATAAATCTCTACAAATGTTCTACTCGCTCTTCTTTAGAATAAGGTCTCCGACATGTGCGTTCATTTTATATAGGATTTCACTCTAAAATGACACAAACGTAACATTTTGTAGCATCACTCATGGTGTCCAAAAGCAAGCCGTAAGTCTATGTAAGAGGAATTTTTAAATTTGGCCATACTACCAATATCGGCAAGTATTGTAATCATTTCGAAATATACGTTTTGAGACGTTCAAAAACAATGGCTCGTATTCTAACTTCGGCTTTAATCATAACACATGATTCAAAGAAAGGTTCATCAGAGTTAACCTAGATAAAAATCACGTATGTCTCAGCTTACATTTGGAACATTTGATCTACTTTGTCAGAGTAAACTCAATCACAATGACTTAAAATGACAGTAGTATTGATTAAAATGATCTACTTTCTGAATCAATACTACACCCGCAGTTTGTGCCTATCTTTTTTCTCCTTGGTCCTTTTTAATAATTTTTTTTTAATCAAATATTATCGATATTACGTTTAAAATAAACAAAAAGGTATTGCTTTATCTATATTCCCATGTGTAAAACAAAAACATTGTTGGCGCTAAGGAAGTTAAATAAATTTAATTAGAAACACAGCATTTCTCTCTGTTGAGAATAAATATATTGTCACTAAGAATATACGTGGGTGTGTGTGCGCATATGGCGAAATGGATTTTGAGGATTCTATTTTCACTTTTCTCGTCTAAAAGACAAAGTAAGCATTGTAATCGCGAACGAATCACCTTCCGAGATTTCTTCAGATCTTCACGTTTCAGGATCACTAGATGACGAAAATATGTTCTCTTAATTCTGCTTCTCTGTCTGTTGCCGGTATAACTCAAAAACTATTTGTTGGAGGAAGACGATATTTTGCATGCGGATTATATGTCTACCTGGCATGATATAGAGAAAATTTCTATCAAATATTTACAGATTGAGCACTGTAAACAAATAAAATTCCGCCTATTTTTGCTTTAACTCACTCAAGAACTATTAGTTGAATAATACTAATATTTTGCGCATAGCTTAGGTTGTTACTCTTGACAACATAACATTAACAGGGCGAACACCTTAAAAATATTACATTCTTCAAATATGTGTGGAGCAATGAAGCATTGCCTTCTCTTCAATTTCGTCAAATTCTATTTTTTCTTCAACAAAATAAAATACCTTTATAGGTTTCTTGCGAGACCAGTATTACTCTAGAAATATATATGTTTTTGAAAATGAACATTTGTTTGAAAGCTACTTTAACAATCATTAGTACATTAGCTGACCATTACATAAATTCTATTCAACGCAACCGACATCTGAGCATATTTCAGATTATTTTTATAAACATTTCTTATAATTGGAAAATATGTTGCTCGCAGGATTCGTAGTTATTTGTTTAAAAATAATTGTCCAAATGGCGTGTATATGTCAGAAAAGAAATTACAAATATGTCAAGTGCGATGATTTAGCATGCTAATTTGCTGATTCACACAGCTTGATCCATATTGTTGGAAAATAATCAAGCCATTCTTGAACAAACAGTTGAATGAGCTAAGCAATCATCTTGTTGCAAGTCAATTAGTACCTTACGAATTCCTAAATCGACTTATGTTTAATCAATTTAGCTATCGAGAAATAACCCTTACACACATTTATTTTCTTGCAATTTTATTTTCTAGGAATAGCTGATACCAATAATTTTGGAAACTACAAACACCATTAGTAGAAAACGTAGCTTCATTAGAGACTAATGGACACTGCTTTGTTTTATAACAAATGTTATCCGCCTGTAAATATGGTAATAACTGTGCGATTTACCTTAAGAAAGCTCAGGTGAAACGCCTAGTCTTTTTTTTAATTTTCGATATATTATAAAGGGCTAACACGCTGCTTTAGGGGCTGTAATTCTGAGACGAGAGGCTACTGTTGTGGAATTGGTACAGAATAATATAATTGTTGAATATTTTATTCATTAAAGCTTCCAATGTCTCTTATATTTTAGATAATATAGTCTTTAAGAGTTTAGGCTATTTGGAATTGTTAAACTGTCGAATAAGAATTTTTATATATGAAAATAAAAACTAATTTTTACTTCCTTTGTCTTTCAGACGAAGAAAATATTGTAATCACGAAAAAATCAGCTTTCGAGATTTCTTCAGATCTCCACGTTTCAGGGTCCCAAGATGACGTCTGTGTGTTTGTTTGTCTATATAAATGTTTGTCTGTTACCGGTATAACTCAAAAACTATTTGTTTGAGGAAGACGATATTTTGCACGTGAATTATATGCCCTCCTGGCATGATTTCGAGAAAATTTGGGTAAAATACATACAAGATGAGCACTTTAAAAACAACATTTTGCCTATTTTTGCTTTAACTCCAAGAACTATTACTTAAATGAGAGTAATATTTTGCAAATAACTTTTGACCGTTGCCGAAAAGTTGCATATTTTCATCCCCACGTATACATATATACAGGGCATGCACCTTAAAAAACTAGTTTTGCTTTAACTGAGCACCAGATAAAAGTAATTATTTGCACATAGCTCAGGCTTTACCCTTGCCGAAAATGGGACCCAACAGATGCAGGATTAATGTAAAAAGAGAAGAAAAGTGGAAACGCATCTCAAAGATTCGAAAGATCCCGTGTGGGGAAGTGGGTTGAGCGTTCAGTTCGCATTTGTAGGATCTGAAGTTCGAATCCCATAGCTGGTAATGTTTTTTATTAAAATATTTTATATCTACTTTTTTTTACTTTAAAATTATTTAATGTCACAACGTCCACTTGCGAGGGAAGTTCTGAGTAGAGATGGGCGCACGTTTCACGCTTGCTTTAAACAGTCACGTTCACGCACGTTCACGCTCACGTTCACTCACGTTCACGGCGTGACACGCCACTCACGACGTGACACCTAGCTTTTATTTCAAAATTTAAATTCGGATAGAACAGAATGTTCAAATTTAAAACCAATGAAAAAACCCTAAAGAGAACTAAAAATATGTTTTGCACCTGACATAATTTACGTGATATGTTACAATCAGAATAGTTGACATAAAAAGAAAAAAATGAAAATTGACTACAATAACTTCGACAAGGGATAAATACTGATTTGTCGCAAATATATTTCTTGCAGCTGTCTTCAAAGACATTACTTTTAATACTAAAAGCTGTCATTGGAGTTGACGTTTCCCTTATTGGTATGAGAACAGAAGGTATATGTTGCTAGGCAACACTTTTAATTCGTAAGTTTGAAAGTACTTTTACGTACAACATTTTCAGCGTTAAGGCGAGTATACAAAAAAAACATTACTTTTATTAGAATAATAAGTTCATCTACACAAGTACACAATAAATTGGTTTAAAAATAAAACGTAATCAAGATTTTTAGTGTTAAGTCGAGTATACAAAACAAAACATTAGGTACTTTTCTAACAATAGGCTCATCTACACAACACATTTTTGGTTTAATAATAAAACGTAATTAACATTTTCAGCGTTAGCCAAGTATAAAAAACAAACCATTACTTTTATTAGAACAATATGTTCATCTACACATCTACACATTAAAATGTTGATTTAAAAATAATATGTAATCAACATTTTCAGCGTTAAGTCGAATTCTGCGCTCTTCTAAAATTCGCCCAGCTGTAGAAAATACTCTTTCGCTTGTAGCGGAACTTGCCGGTATTTCTCAAGTTTTTTAACAGTGGCGTATTTACACTGTTTTTCCAAAATTCTAAAATGCCTTCTACATTTCCGAATTTTAATTTAACATACTAATTTAGTTCTGTTTCGACATCATCCTAATTACATGTGTCATCGTCAGAGCTATCTCTAAGTGTAGAAAGATAAGAATCTGATGCTGATGTACCAGTTTTGAGTCGTTTGCTATGTATTTCATCATTATCATCTATAGTTTTATTTGCATTATAATCTTCTCCTTTATGTGAAGGTATGAACTTTAAGGATTTATAATTAGGGTCCAAAAATAAAGCCACATAATGTAACTTGTTTGGCACAATTTGTGATTTATAATGAATTTAAAAGTTGCTGCACCTTGCAGTTTTTTATTCGTTACTAAATCTTTAACTTGAAATTAAAGTGAAACGTGAATCACGCCTTGGAAATTTTCACTCACGTTCACGTCACGATTTTCAAATATTAGTCACGTTTACAACGTGACACGCCGTGACACGACGTGACACGACTGTTTTCACGTCACGCGCCCATCCCTAGTTCTGAGTAAAGACTTTATCAGATTGTTTATACTTACAAGTCAAAAATTCTACGCCTCTGAATAGTAACAATACACTTTTTGCATGTTGGCAGCACCAAACGAAGAGCATGCGCACAATTTATAACCAAGTTAGTGCATTCTACAAACATATGCTTTCAAACTGTACCCTGTAGTTAAAGCCTGTCAAAGTTTCTAATGAAAAAGTGTATGTGAAACGAGTTTAAGGCTATTAGTGGCTCAAAAAATAATGATGTACCTTTAATTATTTGTTGTACGGTGATTGCTGCATTACCCTTGCGATTCAAACTGGTACGTAAATTAACGCTTTGCTACCTTTATATGTTTATAATGAAGTTTGAATTTTAATGGTTTTATTTGTAATTCGCCAATTATTACTAAATATTTATTGGACAATAAAACACGTTATAAGTTTAAGTGATTTACACCAGCCGGTCGTAGTTATTTTTATACCATGTGTGTACGCTGAATGCTGAACACAGGAAACCCCATGTTAATTTTTTAACTCTAAATTATTGGCTCCTATAAATCAAAAAAGTGGAAAATATGCTATAAAATCTTAATAAAAAAAATCCATTTTCCAAAAAAATTAATTAGGCTTAGAAATCCCATAGGATCGTACAACCGTACAATGCCCGAGAGAATTGACCTTTTGTTGATTGGTTGATGCAGAGAATCCAGCTGGTACGAACAATTATCAGTAATTGGTTTCCACACTAAACCACGAATTTTTGCGGTTGGTTTCTTGGTGCTACCATACGACCATGATTCTAACGGCATAGCACAATCTTCCGGAACCAACAACTCCAACAGTGGTTTTACATTCGTCATCTATTTTTTTTAGCACAACCCTCTCATTTCAGCAAGGTGACCAATTCCTTCTGCAAGTTCAAAGCATCATCATTGGGCTGCACCGAAGCAGCTATTTGGGGGTTTTCAGAGTATACGCTGTCAAACAATCAAATTCGATAAATTATGTACCTTTTAAACGTGTAAGTTAAACGTTACTATAATTACGAAATTCCTAAAAGGCAAACACATTACATCATATTTAAAATTCGACTGGCAAATGTCACTCTTCTATTGCCTTAATTTAATTGCCAACGTTAAGGGACTGTTGCCGTCGGTTCAACATTATTATCCGATGTCCGGTCATGGTTTTTAGCAAGTAAAAAGTAATTGTAAAATCTACGTATAGTTTTATTCCGCTCCGTCTATGCGATTACAACCTGATGCCCAAAACGTCAAAAAGTAAATAGCCGTATTAGATTTTTTTAAAAATCAAAGATTCCAAAAAATTCAACATCGCCTGAACTTTTTCATACTGGCCAGTCACATTTTAATGATATACAGGGTGATTCATAATGAGTGTAATAACATTTCGTTGGGGAGGTTATTTTAAGTGAAAAAGGTTGTATGAACCTAGGTGCTATTTCACTTTGTTACAGAACTACAGAAGATCAAAGTTTTAAAAGTGGAGTAGTAAATCCATATATATATACAGTGTGGTCCATTAAGTGTGCAACAAATGGGACATTTTTTTATTAGTTGTAAAACCGAAATTTAAATACCGCCAAAAGTTAGTGCATGTTCGATAACCATATTAGATACCCTTAGAATGGCTTCAAGTCAAACAATATACAGGGCAGAACAAAAAATATGTAATTCGTTCAACAATAAAGTTACCTTATTTCAAAAAATATAGCAAAATTTTATTGAAAATAGTTGTTTAGAATCAAAAGTTATGCTCAAATACAAAGTCACGGCCTCTTATTCGAATTTTGATTCTTTTTTTGTAAAATTTTGTATTATCCCCGTATGATACATATTTTTATTATTCTGATTTTATTAAGAGTTTTTCATATGTAAATTATTATTAGTAAAGCATTTGCCTTGTTAAAAAGAATATTTGCGAAATTCTAAAGTGTTAAATATCGTTGCAACAAACATGAAGTGGACGCTTACCTAAAAAAATATAAATCCAAGTAATTTTTACAAATACCGTTCAAGTTGCTAAAAGTTATTTAAAAGGGATGTGGTTGTGGCTACTTTAAATACATATAAAATCAAAATAATAAAAATATGTATCATACGAGGGTAATACAAAATTTTCCAAAAAAGAATCAAAATTCGAATAGGAGGCCGTGACTTTGTATTTGAGCATAACTCTAAATTCTAAACAACTTTTCTCAATAAAATTTTGCTATATTTTTTGAAATAAGCTAACTTTGTTTTTGAACAAATTTCATATTTTTTGTCCTGCCCTGTATATTGTTTGACTTGAAGCCATTCTAAGGGGATCTGATATGGTTATCGAACATGCACTAACTTTTGGCAATATTTAAATTTCGATTGTACAACTAATAAAAAAATTTCCCATTTGTTGCACACTTAATGGACCACACTGTATATACATATATAGTTACCATTAAATAAGCAAATTATCAGCATGATGACGCCCCACCTTACTATGGAAGACGAGTAACCGATTGGCTAAGATTACATTCTCTCAACCGATGGATTGGCCGTGGTGGTCTCATTGCTTGGCCTCCAAGATCCCGTGATCTACATTTTTTAAATGTTTACCTTTGGGGTCACCTAAACAGCTAGTCTACAGTGGTAAAATAAATACTGCTCATGAACAGTTACTCCAAAGGATAATTGATGCTGTCAATGGAATTCAAAATAACTATGCCATAGTCCGTGTTTATGATTCTATGATTCGCTGGCGTCGTGCAAGTATTCAGGCTCAAAAACCACATATTGAACACTTGTTACAAATCTTACACTCTCGTTTGTTTTTACATTAAATGTTAATTATAAGTTTATAGCATTTGTTTTGCTTGTTAAATATAACTAGATGTTAAGCTTACCTATTTGCTACTACACTAATAAAACTTTGATCTTTTGTAATTCTGTAACTAATTGGAATACAACCAATGTTCATCTGACATTTTTTGTTCAAAATGACTTTCACAACAAGCTGTCAAACTTTATTACACTCATTATGAATTACCCTGTAGACAGTGTGTTCCAGAATTGATTACACGTCGGCCTTGACAGTGAAGCAAAAACTGTTTTCTTTTCAGGTAAACTACCCTTTTTGTTCATGATAGGGCAAAATTTTACCAAGAAGAGTTGTTCAGAATGAGATATTCAAAATTTCAGAAAGAAATACCTAGTACTTAGATTAAACCTCAATTTTTTTAAATTAAGCAAAATAAGTTCTATTTATTAAAAATGGCAGTTTAATCTAAGTAGGTAGATTTTCCTGAAATTTTGTATAGGGCCATAATTTCTCATTCTTAACAACTTTTTTTTATAAAATTTTACCGTATTATAAATAAAAAGGGTAGTTTACCTGAAAAAAAATACAATTTATTTTGTTAATCTAAAGATAACGGTTTAATCTAAGGAGGTAGATCTTCCTAAAATTTTGTATAGAGCCATAATTTATCATTCTGAACAACTTTTCTTGGTAAAATTGCCGTATCATAAACAGAAAGCGTAGTTTACCTAAAAAAAAAATAGTTTTCGCTTCACTGTCAAGGCAAACTTGTTTTTTCAAAGACTGAAAATATTCTTAAAATTCTATTCAGACCAAGCAGGACCTAATTCCATAATCTTAAACTAAAATTCAAAAATGTTTAGTCCATCTCATCTCTTGTAGCAACTTACTTCATACTTAAAGTAAAAATAAAATAAATTATAATGAAATAAATTGAATAATCTACGTTGATAAATAGCTTTCAGGACAGTGTAAATGAAAGCATTTGATGCGCCCCATAAGAGCTAGATTTGACAAAGCATCACTGCACAGCACGAACTACTAAGGCATTAACAAAATTTACCCTTCGTGTTTCCCTATATTCCATCAGTCACATTGTATATTATCTGTTTGTAAACATACTTCGGTAAGTTAAGTACAACTATTACTTTTATGTACTAAAATAATCAGTTAGACTGTTACGTATGTGATATTTGCACTAACTTTCTCTTCTGCGGGAAACCTTCACTGTTATTCCCTGAAACTGCTATCACATTGCTTCAGGGGATGCGGCCATCCCTTAGACTAATCCTTAACTAAGCGATCGTGGAACGCCTAGACTGGAAGTCGAATTCTTTCCACAATAGTACTTCATCTAGTACACACGCTTTCATAAAATTAAGCCAATATTTTACATTTTGAACAACTTTGCTTGACGCTACACTCACATATTTGAAACAGAAAAGATACTTTACCTGAAAAAATTATGTTTTTTGTCTACCGCTCACGAGGGCTTATGAAGACAACTCCAACATTCTAGTATTACGATTTTCGAGTAAAAATTAATCACATAATCGCTCTACCCTGTATAATAAGATGAACAGTTGACCATTGGAAAGGCAGCATATCTATTGGAGACAAAAAAATAAATAATTTATGATATGCCAACGGCACTACCCTTTAAGTTGAAAATGAAGAGGAACTGCAGAAGCCACTACAGTGGGTAATCACGGAAAGCCGTGAACTCGGCCTAGATATTAATTTAAATACCACTTAGCTAATGACCTTTAACAGAGGAAACAGACTCCAACTGCAGAATCAAGTAATGGGAATTGCAAGGGTTTAAAAATCTTATACTTAAGATCCCTAATTGACACTATTGACAGCCAAGAAGGATGCTAGATGGAAATAAGAAAATGCATACAAATGGCTCGAAATGCAATAACCAACATGAAAAATATATGGGCCGATAGACAAATAACAAGAAATACTAAAGTTACCCTAGTAAACTCTCTAATATTTTCCATATTCCTGTATGGCATAGAAGGATGGACAATAAAAGCCACACAGAGACGACGCATAGATGCATTTGAGCTATGGTGCTGGCAACGCTTGCTGCGCATACCGTGCACAGCAAGAAAGACAAATGCATCTTTTCTACTCGAGATAAACATCAATGTCAGATTATCGACAATTTTCCGAAGACGCATACTACAACGCCTCGGGCACGTAACACTCAAAGACGGGACCAATATGGGGAAACTGATGGTACAAGGCAAAGCAGAGGGCATCCGACCTAAAAGAAGATCTCCAATAAGGTGGGTAAACTGAATAAGACCCATAATTGACAGCAGCCGTTAATAAGTACACCGTGCCGACCAATTATAAAAAAGAGGTGTGGTTTAGTGATGGCACCGAATTCAAAAAATACCTTGCTTATAAAAAGAGTATTCTAACGAAAAATTGGAAAGCTATTTAAAATCAGGCCAGACTGCTGATTGTCATTCAGTGACACTTTGTAAATAACCTTCAAATTGACATACTTTTTTCAACATTTTCTATGCTAGTATACGGTTTTAAAAACTGAGGTTAAACAACTACATAGGTAGGTACTTAAATCATGGAAAATGCCTTAACAAAACAGTTACCTACCTGTTTAATTTATAGATGAACTGTCATTACTTGAAAGCTGCTTGACTTTAGAAAATTATGTATTCATTGTATGAAACCATTAGACATGACTTACACTTTCCATGATGTACGCTTGTGCTCATAAAAATGTATTGCAACCGACTTTTGTAATATTTTAATTTTCTAATACCGGTTGGTTTGAAACATCCATAAATTGAAATTGTTTGTTGTATTAAATTACAAGAAAATAGTTAAATAAGAATATTGTATACAAAAATTATTTTATTATGCGAATAATACGACTTTTCAAATCAGTCCAACAATAAGTGTATTCCATTTTTATGAGCACAAGTGTAATTACTTGATTTTAAATAAATTTCCAATTTTTAGTTGGAATACTATACCAGTATTATCGTGCTTAGACGTCTTTTGGGTTGCCTAGCTTCCAGTGTTATCCTCATAAATGTTGTAAACATTTACAATGTATAGTGCTTATCTCTATTATTCTACAAATGTTGCACTGTTAACATTTCAAGTTTCCTAGATTCCTAAATCTCTTTTCTTAGGATGATTGACACTATTCAGCTTTTATATTATAAGGATTTCATATTCCAATATTTTAAAATTGACAACAAGAGGTTAAAATTGGGTAAATATACAAGTTTAATTGTTAGTGTTTACAATAAAATTTAAGTTAGTATGATTTCAAAATCTAAAATTTCAGTTAACTAATAGCTTTGCCTTCCCATAAACTACAAATAAAAAAAAATTACACTAAAATAAGTTTATCTTTTAAACTGAATTATGACAAATTGAACATCCACTATATCTTGTTAAATAGATTAACATTTGTGATAATCATAAAAACTTAAACAGTAAAAATGACGTCATAAAATTCTAAATAATTAGAAGGTTCCCTTAAGAAACTGAAATGTATTCCCCCATTTTTTATTTATTTATAAGCAGTAATGAATTAACATACAGTCAGCATGTGAATGCTTACATTGATAAAATTGGTAATCAATGAATTAACAATTTGTGGTATGTATAGAAGTGATAACGTAAAGCACTAAGTACTTCAATTATAATTTCTTATATATGTTTTTATATTATATGCATAATTTATATATATATTTCATATTTAGGATTTATAAGCTTTACGAGCTCTTTGATAATTTCTCCGATGTTTCTTTCAAACGGAACACAATTTAAATGTATGTGTACTCTTAAACGTATATTATCTTTTTTTGAATTCGGAGCAATCACTAAACTCCACCTCCTTTTTATAATTGGTCGGCACGGTGTACTTATTAACGGATGCTATAATTGACACCACTCCGGACCACCCTATGAGAAGCGGACGACCGAAAGCGACAGAAAAGCATTGCTAATACAAGTACCTGAGGATTTCGGAGGATCACGATTCCTCAGATATGTGGAGCAACGAGAGAGAGAGAGAAAGAGAGAGAGAGAGAGAGAAAGAGAGAGGGAGAGCGAGACAGAGAGATCAATAGTTTTTTAATAGTATTTCTAGAATCCGCATGAAAACGAAGCAGAGTCAACTTCTCTTTTTAGAGGAGGTTTTTAGGTACACGGTGGGCTCGGCGCTGGATCTTTCGTGGCTGTTGGAGTATGTGGGAATCAAACCCACATATTCTGATCTATCACCAGATGATGTACATCTGAGCCAGCTCTACTGCTTTACCTTTTTAAGTACAGTACTAGAAATATTTCCATGGCGTGATTATTTTGGGCGTTAACCAGGTGTCACCGCCTCAATTTGGTACGCACATATCCGAGTGAAATATTCGAGAATCGACGTTCCAGAATGAGAATAAATTGTCCAGAACTTTTGAACTTTAAAATCTAGTCTTGTCTCGTCTTTCGGCGACACTACTTCTATCAGTCTCATCAATTTTCCAACTGTCCAAGAAAATATAGACATACCGGTGATTTTACATATTTTTTCGTCTTGAAACTTAAAACTCTAGCCTAGATAGATTAAGTACTGCTGAATTGCATAAACAATCTTTATTTTAAAAATATATAATGCAAACAAGAGTTAATCTCAGAGTTAATATACTTTACAAATTTACAGAGTCCACGCTTCGTAACATTGTACAACAGTCAATCCATTCCCATTTTCATAAAACCCTCCACGAATTACACGAGCAGAATCAGAAATGGAAAGCAATTCGGATCAAGGTGAACCGGTACGTAATAATATTTTGTCTGTAGCGAAACTCATAATTGTTTTTCATTCATGATAGCTTCCTAAAAAAATAAAACTAGAAGCAAAATCTGAAAGTCTAGCAGCTAGAAGACCACGAAGGAAACCAAAACCACTAGACAGGATGATATACGAGTATGAATTAGCATGGGAAATATATGACGCAATACCACCAAAAACGCCTCGTCGCAAGAAGAAGGGCAAAACATTTACCTCGAAATCAAAACAAAGCACTTTGAATAAGTCAAAAACGTCTGCGAAATCCGAAATGGTTTCATCCTCTTCTATTAAAATTATAATAATTAAAGAAACGTATATAAACTCCCGCAATGAAACAAAGATTAAATATTCAATTAAAAAAAATCCTAACGATAACAATAGTACACCTTTTCAGAAGAAGGAGCTTGATAATCATCCTGCACCAGAAAAGTTTCCGGTATTTTCATCTGATTCGAAAGAATCATCTGAACTAACTGTAGATGAGGTCGGAAACGTATCACCAAGTTATCAATCTGGCAACAAGTCACAGAATGACTTCTTCTCCTACACGGAGTACTACGGGAACATCTGCAAAAGAGAGTTCCACCAATAATAACAATAATAGTTAGGGAGCTAAGTCTAAAATGTTCATAAGGAAGTAAACGCAAATATAAACAATGTGGCCGTAAAGGATTCGCATATTAAAAACTTGCTATATTTAATTTCAATTCCTGAAGAATCTGCTGTAAGAAAATGCAATCAGCTAACAGCAATAATCTAACCTGTATATGCTACAAACCTTAAGTTGAAAATTATACTAACATTTCCTTTAAATTATAAAAGGAGATTTCAGACGTCGTTAACTTCGAGCAGCATCAAAGTTTGGCTTTTTACTGTCTACAATTTCCTCTACTTGCTATACTACTGCATAATTTTAAGAAAATAATAATAATAATAACCCACTCTGAAGTAACAAACACATCGAAGTTACAAATATAATTTTTTCCAAAAATACAGATTGTAAACGCATATATGAACATTTTGGTCATAGAGGACTTCCATATTAGCTTTTCGATATCTTCAATATCAAATATTGCAGAATTTTTTAATGAAGCATGTTTTCTCCACACAATAATGTGTCAAGTCAATTACGAATTAGATAGATCCCGAATGCTGATAATAAAATATTTAAATGCTTTTTTGTATCCTGTCCCTTGTTTAAATGGAATAAAAATAAGTAGGTATCAAGTCGCCGGTTAATAATGAATCGTGAACTCATGTCATAAATAAAATAATTATAATACTTAATATGTATACATAACGTTTGAAATAAATATATAATATTAAAAAGTATCTAGTTGTAGGTTAATATGTTAATAATGAATTTTGAATTCATATCACAAATAAAATAATTATTATACATAATATGTATCGATCACTTTTTAAATAAATCTTAAAATGTATGAGTTTTTGTTGTTCTGGAAATAGTAAAACGTAATACTACCTGGGAAAGCCATAGATCAATGATGCGTTGTCGGCAAAAACATAAGTTTCAAAAAATATTTATTTAACTTAAATAAAGGGAAAAACAAAATCTTTATTACTTAAACGATGTTTGCCTTAAGCTAGCGACAACGCCAATGATTATTTCTTGCTCACATAAGTAATAGCAAAAACTGCGAACAACACGTAATATAACCCACAAAACCAAATTGTAGTTCCTACGGCATCACAAAGAAATTTGAGAATATCCTTAAGCTTCCAAATGGATAGATAGGCACTTAGTAAAGTAATGAGTTTTGTCACTCCACAGCATGTCACTCTTAAAATTGGCAGAAGTATACCATAAGGTGTTAGAAAAAGGAAGAATAATAGAACCTGCAGAAAGCAACTATATTAGCACTCTTTTGGGAGCACTACTAATACACTACCATTAGCACTTAAATATATTAGAACGAGAAATATGAAAAAGAAATGTATCGTTTTGTAGTGGTTATACGTAGAATGATTCTATTAGAGTATGTACCATACAATTCCAAAACGGGTTGCAGAATGGTAGGTTTTTATAAAATTCTTTTAGGAGCTTTATGTGCGTGGTTCCATTAAACTTCTATAAGTACTGCAAAAGGCATCAAAAACAACATAATGCTTCAGGCAATGCTATTTTATGTTAGGTATGAAATGCCACAGGCCACATCAAAAGAATGCTTAATCTTACCAAAAGATCTGCTCATAGCATACTAGAATTATACAAACACGGAATAAAAGGGGTACCTATCTATTAAGTATTCATAAGTAGGTAATTTAAAAACATTTTCATGTTTAACACAGTTTTATTGCATATATCCATAAAATGTAGATTACAATAAATCATTATCTATTACCAAAACGTACAAAATATGTTGCGACATATACTAAAGCATATAATTATTCAATTGATACTATTTTTATATTAAATTATCAAAAGCAATTTAATTATATACCTATAATGTGTGTGCATATGTGTTTGTGTATGTTTATCATGTGTTCCAAGAAACATGAAGCATAAAGATTTTACAATGGTAGTTCCAATATACAATCGTTTTGGTCATTGCAATTAGCTACTGTTATAAAATCCTTATGTTCCCTTGTTAACTGGGACAACACTCAGTACATGTTTATTTATATACTAAACAATATTTAAATTTTTTCAAAATAATTTAAAAGTAAGTATTGATAGTAAAATATTAATTTAAACATATACTTACCTATGGTAAAATACTTATATTATCAAAACTACTAATAAGTAAGCAGAACTATGAACCGTATTATCTAAAAACTCAAAAAGTTAAATTACTAACATTCAGAGCAAAATCAACTACAGAGTAGGTTATGTAGTATTGTCTAAATAAATATATCCACTAAGAATACCAGATCCAACAGGATTTTCTGGTACACCTGAAATAGTTTTCGTATTTAGGTATTAATTTAACCTAATGAAATTTAGTATAATGATTATGCGGAAAAAATACATAAAGCGATTATTCTTTTCTTAAAATATCATTTCATATACTTAATTTGTTAAAGTATCAACTCTGTTATTTCAAATGGAACGCTATACATCTTTTTAAATTTTTTGAATCTACGTTAAATTATGAAACTATAGTGGAGTATAACTCTAAACTTTTTTTTAATTTTAAATACTGCACATATACAATCTGTTGTACATCAACAATAAGTAAATATTTTGGATAATAGACATGCAATATCCTGTAAGAATAAAACCCACTGACTTCATTCTTGCTTAGCTAAGATCTAACTGCGTCGATAATGAAGAGGTCACAGATTACACTGTTCATTGAAATCGAGTCTCTAAGTCTAATGGATCGTGTCTTTTTAAACGTTGCACACACTGTCTCTCAAGTAAATTTACTGCTAAGGTATTGGGGTGAACACTAAGTTTCGTTAGATAGGTTGCACTAGCTCTGCGAATTTCTTCGTGAACGGTTGTGAGAGGAAGATCCTGTTGGAGAACCAAATTGGGAACATAATGTGGAGCGTTAGCTATCGTCCTTATGACTTTATTTTGGAACCGTTGAAGGATTTCCAAGTTGGAATTGCTAGCCGATCCCCAGAGTTGGAGTCCGTATGTCCATATCGGTTTGATGATCGTTTTATATAATAGCAACTTATTTTCTAGGGATAAAAAGGAGGTTCTTCCAATTAACCAGTACATTTGTCGGAATTTGAGCCCTAATTGCATTCGTTTTTTTATTATGTGTGTTTTCCATGTGAGGCGTCTGTCCAGATGGATTCCCAAGTATTTGACGTTATCCTGTTGTGGAATAGGTTCTTCGATAAGCGTCACTGATGGGCAGGTTTCTGACCATAAGGTGAAGGTTGTTTGTACGGACTTTGTTTTGTTGACCTGCATACGCCATATTTGTAACCAGGTATGTAGTCTGATGCTAGCGCTGCTGTATCATCGGCGTAGGTGGCTGTGAGTGTTTGAGGGATTGTGGGCAAATCGGCCGTGTAGATAAGATAGAGAACTGGTCCTAGTATTCTACCCTGTGGCACTCCTGAGGATATTGGATAGAGGTCAGTCAATACTTCCCTTAGTTTAATTTGAAAAGTTTGTCCGTCCAGGTATGACCGGATAATTTCATACATTTCTGGGAGATCTCTTCTAATTTTATATAGCAGTCCCGTGTGCCAGACCTTATCAAAGGCCTGCCTAATGTCGAGGAATACAGCCGTGCAGTATCTTTTAAGATTGAAGTCGTGATTTATTTTTGTCACTATCCGATGAACCTGTTCTATTGCGCCGTGTCCTTCCCGGAAACCAAACTGATGTTGTGGGAGCTTATTTTTTTTGCAAGCATAACTTTATTTTTTGTAGAAGCAGTTTTTCAAAGAGTTTAGAGTACAGGTAGCAGACTGATTGGTCGGTAGGAAGTAATGTCCTCTGGATTTTTTCTTGGCTTTGGGATCATTAATATTTGCGCAACTTTCCACTGTTCGGGAAATATTTTAAGTCCTAGAACTGCGTTGAATATATATGTAATTAATTTATAGCCATTTTCTGGCAATTTTTTTAATAGACCTGCCGTGAGTAAATCATATCCTGGTGCGTTATGCGGGTTAAGACTTTTGATAGCAGTTATTACTTGTTTGACCTTTACGGGCTTTAGAGAAGGTTGTGCTTCAAGTGGTTCCGCTAATGTGTGGTTAATTGTTTGTTCTTCTTCCACTGTGCAGGTTCTGGGTAATGGCTGTAACACTGTAGACATGTGATTTGCGAATGCTGTTGCTTTTTCTTCGTCCCTTCGTGCCCAACTACCGTCTGGGAGTCTGATGGCAGGTATAAACATAGTTGGTTGTTCTAATTTTTTCGTTGGTTTCCAGAGTGAGGCATCTGTGGCTTCGTAAGGTGTTAAGCGGGATAGGTAATTTTGTATTTCCTGATTTTTGTGCTGCTTCAGGAGAATGTTTAAATTCTGAGTAGCATTGTTGAAGTTAGTTTTGTCTCGTGGAGATCTTCTGTTTTGCCAAATACGTCGAAGTCTTCGTCTCTCAGCTATTTTTTGTTTAATAATCAGAGGGCAATGGTCAAGTGTACCCTGTTCTTCGTTGTCAGGAGTTGCTTCCCAGGCGGCATCCTGTAAAGTTTGGTTAAGGTGTTTCACTGCATTGTCTATGTCAGTTTTCAAAGAAATGTTTAATTCTCGACAATACTCCCAGTTTGTTTACTATACAGAGTGGGAAATGTACTTCTTGTTAGTACTTTTGAGCTGTATGTTACGATGACAGGGTAGTGGTCAGATGAAAGGTCTAGATTGGATTCAGCTTTGGTGTATCTATTAGATATTTCTTTGATCACACAAAAATCCAGGAGATCAGGAAGTTTTCGTCAATCGGTGGGCCAGTAAGTAGGCTGACCTGTAGATAAGTAGTGAATATTGTTATCTTTGATGGATTTTAATAGCTCTCTACCTCTGGTGACCGTAACCCTAGATCCCCAAGTTGGAAGTTTTACGTTATAGTCTCCTCCTGCTATAAATCAGGCTCCAAGCGTTTGGAAGAAGTCTGTGAACTATTGTTCGGTTATCTTGTGCTTGGGCGGGTAGTAAGTGGTGGTGACTTGTAAGTGTTCCTGCTGATATTTGGGAAGTTCATAATGCTTTAATGTGTCTTTGACTATGAGTGCAGTTCCTGCGTGAGCAGTGTTTTCTGGATGATTGGTTGCGTAGATTCTATATTTGGGTATTTTCATGTATGTTTTATGTGTGAAATGTGTTTCCGATACCATCATAATGTCAATGTTGTTGTTTAAGAGAAATTGTTGTGCGAGTCCGTTGGCATTCCAGATTGCAATTTTTAAGGTGTTGTCCATTAAGATTGAGGTTTTCTAACCAGAACTGTTAAAAGATTGAGCATGGTGTCCATTCTTTCCATCAGTCTGACCATCATTTTTTCTAGTTTGTTATCTGACATAGATGAATTTTCGTTGGGTGGTTGTTGTGTGATAGTAGGAGGTTCTTGACTGCGTGCTTGCGCTCTCTGTGAATACGTCAGTCCCTGTTGTACAAATGGGTTTGAAGGAGTAGTAGTTTCAACTTGTTTTGAGCTTAAGGGGGGAAATTTTTGATTTTATATTTCCTTGGCTACCGTACATCCTCTATAATTAGCTGGGTGGTTGCCCTGAGTGTTAACGCATTTTACGTCTTTACCTTTAGCTGTAAGCGTACAGTCCTTGGTTAAGTGATCGCCGGCGAATTTCACGCATCGGGCTGTTCTGAGGCAGTAATTTTTTGAATGACCGTATCTTTGACATTTTTGACATTGAATTACCTCTCTCTTGACGTGCGGAGGTTCAAACCGTATTTTAGAGTGCATTAATAATTCAACATTGTAGTTGTCTTTGTTATTATCTTTTTGAAGTTCTACGAAGAAGAGAGGTAGCGGATTTTTTGTAATTCTGTGTTTTATATTATGAATGTTCAATACTTGATGTCCGTGTCTTGTGATTTCTGCCGCTAGTTCTTTGAGATCGGTTGAGGGGTGCATATCTCGCAGTACCACTTTATATTTTCTATCCATTTTGTTTTGAAACGAGTGAAACTTTTGTCTTTTAATATTTTAACAATGGTGTTGTAATGTTCGGATTTGTGGAGCTGTATTTTGATTTGTGTGCTTCCTATCAATGTGAGTGTGTATTGATCTTCGACTTTTTCTTCCAACATGTTGGTAAGGGGTTTAATGTTATTAACCTCGTATACGAATATTGCTGGTGGTTGTGCTTTTTCCGTGCTGATATTTTCGGCTCGCTCTTCTGCAAGGGGCTGATATTGGTTTGAGGTTTCGGTAGCGTTTAACCAGTAATTGTCCGATTTTGTTTGTTTCGAATGGCGATGTGTGTCGATATCAGAGCGTTTTGTCTTTTTGGGATTTAGCGTTTGCCAGAGATCGTCATTATTTGTTTGCATTGGAGTGATTGCTGAATGTTGGTTTGCGTTTTGTGATAAATAGTTTGGAAGATACTGTGGCATTGATAGAACACGTGGCTGCGATTGCGATTGTGAGACAGTGTATGACTGTTGTAATTGCTGTATCGGTAAGTTTTGTTGAAATGTGCCTTGATTGATTTGTTGGTCGTACATTACGGGTTGTTGGTTGTCTGGGTACTGATGCCCGTAATTCGGCGGGGCTAGCATGGCGGCCTTATTTCCGTGAAATACTATTCAAATGTAAATAAAATTTTTAGCTGATCTTTTATCTGCTGTTAACGTTTGCGTTTCTCGTATCGCCTGGTAAAGGAACACACAACCTTACAATGCAAAAGTCAAACGTAAACTTTTTAAAATAATAATAAACACCTACCTATTTTTTTTTAATTGATAGTCTAATCGTCCATGACTGGCCTAAAAACATTACTATGGAGTAGTACTGCCACAAAAAAATTGAAAATTCTCGCGTTCAGTCGTTAAAGTAAGAGCAATTTCATATTTGTTTATGACAGCACAATTCCATACTAATGTGTTTAATTCAGTCATAGCCGATTACATTAACAAACAAAAATTAGAACAATTGTTTTGTTACCTGACAATGGCAATGTAAACAACTATGTGAACTTAATCAAAGATGCTGATTTTGTTTTTCATAGCAAGAGTTACTAAAAAAATTTAAAATCACCCAGTAGTGTCATTTTCAAAACTTCACGTAGATTCCAAATATTGCAAGATGTACAGTGTTCCATGTGAAATAGATAAAGTTGGTTTCCTTTTCTGGTTATACAAGAAATGACATTTTAACAAAAAAAATACCTAAGTTTACATTTGTTGTTCTGCATAATTACTATTAAGTATACAAACTTAATAACTTTTTTTTCAATTAAAAGAAATGTTTGAGGTCTACTACAATTCTTTTACACGATCAGGTATGTTTGACTTGTTTCTTTAAATCTATTTATAAAAAACGTAGTACCTAGGAAGTATAAATACTCATATAGGTATATTACCCCAAAAATCATAAGATTAAAAATTACTAAATTACTAAAATTACGCCTATAAACCCTAAATTACTCGATGACATTATGTGATTCTTTTGGGTCCTGAGTTTCTACCCGAGCCAGTTCGAGTTTTAGTCTTGCTTTTCCATGACACAGCCAATGGAACACCTCCTGGTTAATAACATCTAACGTGATGCCCTTAAATCGACCTTGAACAATACCTAGAAGAAAACCCTTCATTAGGTAAAAATCAATATGGTTATTGGACTTTGTTTACTTTTGCAATTGTAATTGCAAATAAAGTAGTTAGGAAGATTACTATTTATTAGTATTTAAGAAATTCAATAAAATTTTAGTTTAATCAAAACACGACGCACCTATTTAAATAATAAAATACTTACGCTGCACGACATCTAATGTTTTTGTATGTCTAAAAGCAATTCGTCCTTTATCTCCTGTTAAGGTTATATTTATAGCAACACTATTTCATAATGTTGCCCGAAGAATAGACCTTATCGATGGAGAATATTTATTCTTCAAACTTTTTCTGCAGAGACGTTCCTAAAAAAATTAATTAATTTAGATAAGTATTATTGTAACACAATTTTTTGTTGAAAAATATATTACTTACATATGCATCTAATATATTCAGTCTACTCAGGTTATTTTTAAAGCTTTTAAAACCTTCTACATCTTGGATAGGCAACTGTAGATTTACACGATAATCTGCTCTTAAGCTGCCAACTTTATTTGTCAGAATATAAAACTTCAGTCAGTTTATCTGCAACACTTTTAATTAGTACCTAATTTAAGCTAAACTATCTTACCTTCAACATTATTTAAACGCTGACTATTTCTTTGAATCGTAGCTTCGATGTTATCTATCTTCTGAATTATTTGATCTGCCAGTTTTTTGCCGAAGCAACCAACATGTAATTCATCTGACTGTGGCGAAAAATTGTCACAAACTGGTAGCAGCGATTACTGTTGTGGCTCATCAGATGTTACAGGGACTGTGAATTCTGATATCGGTATTTGAGCACACGAGGAATAGGAAATATCTATAGATAATCTCTGAAACTTCTTTGTGGCGTGAATCTATAATTCATATTCTTTTTTGGGTATTTCGTCACTCTGCAAATTAAAATTATTAAATAACGTATTAAATAACGAACGTTTCGAGGGACAATCTGCCCTCGTTGTGAACGATTAATAATTAAAAAGAAACAAGAAAACTTAGCTTTTTCACGGAGATTGAAAACCACCAACCTCCAATGAATTGCTTGACATTGACGTTTGTTGATTATCTAAACCTACTTGATCTGATCTTTAAGAATCGATAGCCAACTAGTGTCTAAAAATATTGAGAAAGACGACACGCATTTTTCTCCGTTAAGTAAAATATATGCCGTCTCCTTAATTTTACGCTTAGTTGACATCGATTTACTCAACATCATTAAGCATAGGCTACAAAACGATAACACATTACATACACGAACAACATTAAACATTGATACCATTATGGAACTTTTAACACTATGTATTAAAACGACATACTTTCAACTAAACAATTAATTTTACCAACAAGATTTTGGGATGGCAATGGGTTCTCCTCTATCTCCTATTGTTAGTAACATTTTTATGGAAGACTTTGAACAACAACATGTCTACACATACACTAACAAACCAGTAGTTTGGTGGAGATATGTCGATGATGTTTTTGCAATTTGGCCTCATGATATGGTTGAGGTGGACAAATTCCTTGAACATATTAACAGTAAAGAAGCCTCCATCAAATTCACATTAGAAACAGAGCAAAACAATCAGTTACCTTTTCTTGATACACTAATCACACGCACAATAAATACTTTTGAAACATCAGTATACCGTAAAAAAAACCAACACTAATAGGTACTTACATTTTAACTCCAACCATCACAAAAACATAAAGACAGGTGTTGTAAAAAGTCTTTATGACAGAGCTAAAGTTGTTGAAATTTTCAAAAAAAAGAAAGAATTTATTGTTAATATTTTACAAGATAATGGCTATCCAGAGACTCTTGTTCGGAACATTTTTAATACTCAAAACAATGCCACACTAGTACAAAGAAATGACACTCAAACATATAATACTCTAACTATACCTTATATTTCAGGCATATCTGACAAAATTAGACGAATTGGGAATAGATTCAATGTTAGGACTGTATTCAAAACGATGAATACCTTACGGTCAATTCTTACAAAAACTAAACCGTTCAACGAAGAACAACATTCAAAGAATTGTATATATAGTATCCCCTGTGAATGCGGGAAATACTATATCGGTGAAACATCCAGACCTTTAGCAGTTAGAGTTAAAGAACATAAAAATATGATGAAAACCTATCAATTCAATAAGTCTAAGCTGGCAGAACATGCTTGGGATAACAATCATAAAGTACACTGGCATAACACAAAGATCTTGTCTAAAGAATCGATGTCAACTAAGCGTAAAATTAAGGAGACGGCATATATTTTACTTAACGAAGAAAAATGCGTGTCGTATTTCTCAATATTTTTAGACACTAGTTGGCTATCGATTCTTAAAGATCAGATCAAGTAGGTTTAGATAATCAACAAACGTCAATGTCAAGCAATTCATTGGAGGTTGGTGGTTTTCAATCTCCGTGAAAAAGCTAAGTTTTCTTGTTCCTTTTTAATTATTAATCGTCGACAACGAGGGCAAATTGTCCCTCGAAACGTTCGTTATTTAATTTTTTTTAAATTTATTGTATTCAGATCACCAAATTGTTTGCTATGCATAATTTTTTAACAATTAACTAAATATTAACAATCGCATATGTAATTGTTTGAGGTCAGCGGGAAGCTCCTCTATCGCTAGTGGCTAGTGGTGATAAACTAAGTACTTTGTTATAGAACTACACTAAAGGTCTATTCACTATCTCACTCACTGTCCGAGGAGGAGTTGTGAAGATCTTGTGGGAATTTTCTCTTAAGACGGGTGTAAATTTTTCGTTGTTATTATAGTGGGTAGCCCCGGAGCACTTGTTTAAGTTATTAATAAACTTTTTAGTAACTCTTTTAATGAAGTCTGTAATGCGGAGAGTTATTCTCAGCACTTTGTTTTGGAATATACTTGAGTTTTGTTTAATTGTGAGTAGTAAGAGGGCACCACTAATTGGATTATCGCGGATTCGCGGTTTAATTCGGGGATTTATTTGCGGATTCGCGGTTTAATCCGCGGTTTTAATTTTAATTCGCGGATTGACCTAATTAATTTCGCGGTTTGATCTAATTAATTTCGCGGTTTGATCTAATTAATATTCACATGTGCTACTGAATAAATTACGCATTAGCTTCCAATTAAATTACGCGCGGCCATTTTTAATTTGCTTCTGGAATTCCGCGGAGGTGCGCATGAATGGATTAACGAAATTTCCATTGTCCCTACCTACTATAGAAAATTTGTCTGATTTTTTCTAAATTCAATTTTTTTGATTTTAAACTTCCCGGGGTGTCGGCCGTCTTGGTTTTCTGGGGCGAATATTTGAATTTAAATTTTCAGATTTTTTTTTCTAAGTTCAATTTTTTGATTTTAAACTTCCCGGGATGTCTGCCATCTTGGTTTTCTGCGTGCGCACTTCTCACGGCTGTCGTTTTTTAATTTTCGCGGAAAATATTTGAATTTCAAACTGCTAGATCTATCTCACTCTTCTGCCCCCTTGGCTGTCGCTCTCGTGCATTCACAGAAGGACTATTTATATTTAAAAAAAGCTATTTGCGTCGGGCCCAAGTAGGATTCGAACCCTAATTTTCTGGCCAACAGCCTCAGGACCCTACCGTTGAGCTATCGAGGTCTGTTGAATATATAGGATTTGAACGAAACGCCATTTCGCAGCTCTGTCATCACGCTGCCCGAATTTAAATCAATCTATTTTTTGAGAAATATGATTTATAAGAAGTGGAATGTATAGCTTATTGTGTTTAAAGGTAGATACAATTTTTAAAAAAAATTAGATTTGTAACTGGATGTACTAGAAATAATAATTATAATTTACAATATTCTCGTTGCTCCAGACTGCTGGAAATTTCCATTCCCCCCGCGCATAATTTGAAAAGCTACATGAATCTAAATAATTACTTTTATTTTTATATAGCGAAACCACTTTATTCAAAACGCATTATAATATTACGCATTAGCTTCTGGCTAGATTACGCGATTTTTTCTAAGTTCCCTTTTTAAAACAGGTCGAGACATGTGTTTTGTTCATTTAAACAATCTTGGTGGCGAGGCTGCTTTGTTTGTTGCGGTGAAACGTAACGGTTTGCCCTGCTGCGGTTCCGCGAGCCGCTTTCTCCTGCTTAAATCACTACAAGGTGGGCATGACTCGTTCATTCGGACCCATTCCTTAGCTGAAGTCGTATCGTAGTACAAGTGCCAGCTATCTTTTGAAAGCGCGAGTGTAAGTGTTACAGTGGGTGATTTGCTTTTTCAACTGCAACGATGAACACATCCGAGTTATCTGCCTACCAAATTCTTGATTATTTCAAGAATGGGCTATATACAAATGAGGAATTTGTTTTACTAGCTTTTAAAATAATTCAACATAAACTAGCTAACGAGGGCGTAGTTCTGGAACCGGACTATTGGCCCACTTATTTCGAATTGTGTCAAGCCGTCGGAAAAATTCGTGCAAGGCAGTCGTTTGCATTCCTAACGGTAAGTAAAAATATATTTCCTATTTTTAGAAAGTTATTAAAAACAAAGTGTTACAATTCCTATATACAAGAAAGGTGACAAAGGAGATACAAGTAATTATAGAGGCATAACTCTACTTGAATCCGTAATGAAACTATTCACATGCATTATAAAAGAAGAAATAAGCAAACACATAGAAATAAATGACGAACAACAGGGATTTCGACAAAACCGATCAACATCGGACGCAATATTCATAATTCGACAGGTAAGAGAAAAGTCAATAGAGTATCAAAAACCAGCATACCTCTGTTTCATAGACCTCACTAGCGCCTTTGATAGAGTAAAACTAAAAGATATAATAAAAACCCTAGAGCAAATAAAGGTACCTCAACAGCTAATACACATAATAAAGGAACTTAACACTGATAACTACACAAAAATAAAATATAACAACGAATTAACAGAAAATATAAAAATCGGAGCAGGTGTAAGACAAGGGGATAGTCTAAGCCCGTTACTATTTTGCCTAATAATGGATAAAATAATAAATGAAACCAAAACCATAACTGATGGATATCGAATGGGAGCCGAAACTATTAAAATTGTAGGATATGCAGACGACATCGTCCTGCTAGCAGAGGATGAAGATGGATTACAAAGATTATTAAACAAATTCAGGGTAACAGCACAAACCTACAACATGCAAATCAATGTTACGAAAACTAAATGTTTAACGATTTCTAAGGAACCATTACGATGCAAGCTAGAGGTAGAAAACAAGATAATTGAACAAGTTATGTCTTTTCCATATCTCGGAGTTTTAATAACTAGCTACGGCAATATACATGAAGAAGTGAAAAAACAAGCCAACAAGGCCGCAGCAGTTTCTGGCGCACTTAGGGAGATAGTATGGCGAAATAAAGACCTGCATGTAAGCAGCAAAACAAAAATATATAAGACCTGTGTTAGACCAATACTTGCATATAGTATAGAAACAAGATCAGACACACGAAAAACAAAACAAATACTAAGAACAAACGAGATGAAAATATTACGAAATATAACAGGCAAAAGATTAGTAGATAGAGTGAGCAACCGCAGCATAAGAGAAGAATGCGGCGTGGAAGACATAGTAAGGTGGGGAAGAGCAAGAAGAAAAAAATGGAGGGAACACGTACAACGAATGGACGACGATCGAATAACTAAGATATGTATGACCAGTACACCACACGGAAAGAGAACAAGAGGGAGACCTCCAAAACGCTGGAAAGACAGCTGGACCTCCACCTCCCAAGAACAGGCCTGAAGTAAATCTTAAACCCGAAGTAAAACAGGTCAATGACCTATAAAGAAGAATAAGTAAGTAAGTAAGTATTAAAATGTGCGATAGTTTCCAACCTTTTGTAACAACAATTCTGAAAAACCTATTAGTTTAAAACTCATTTGTCGTTAGTCGTTTTAAAGCAGCACATAGGTGTCGTTACTTAAATAATACTCATATAAATTACAATTGCAGGATGGACCATCTACGTCGACAGCAACTGGTTCTAATAAACGTGGTTTGGAAGAAGATACGCGTCAATCGCCCCTGGTCATTTCATCGACAAATGTAAGTATACCCGACATTTTTATATTTAAATCGGCCATTAGAAAATTTTGATTTATGCAAGCTAAAATAAAACCCGTTTGGGCCACACAAGTAATTTTACGGGGAGGTGATAGTAACATATTTCTTTTTTAATTTACAGCAGATGAATAATCCAAGGCCATCGGCTTCATCCGCCATGTTGGAGACCGTCCATGCGGAGCAGCAACGACCTACCCCACGGACGTCTACATTAGGCGATATGTTAGCACATGTAAGTTTTGCAGAGCTATTTTTAGAAAGTTATTAAAAATGCGCGAAAGTTTCCTACCGTTTTGTAACAACAATTCAGAAAACCTATTAGTTTAAAACTCATTTGTCGTTAGTCGTTTTAAAGCAGCACATAGGTGTCGTTACTTAAAAATTCTTTATAATTTTACAGCAAACGAATATTCCACGAAACTTTTGCTTTTTTTTCACATAACCTCGCCTACTATTTGACGTCCGCATGTTCATTTAAAATCTGTTTACAGCGCATGAGTCAACAACGAAACTTTTGCTTTTTTCACATAACCTCGCCTGTTATCCGACGTGCGTATGTTCATTTAAAATCTGTTTACAGCGCATGAGTCAACTACCGATTGTAGACAGCCTGAGGTCTGAAAGTTCATCGGCGATACCGGCTGTGCAATTTAACACTGCAATTTCAACCCCATCAGTTAGCAATATGGCGATGAGTGACCTTAACAGAGCTTGTGCTGGATCATTATCATCTGTTCAATCTGTAAGTACTTATTTAAAATATGCATCGTTTTATTCGTTGTACAAAACGCTATTTCAAAAAAGAGTTTTTATTTGAGCCATGCTAAACGTTTAAGCAGTTTGTAAAACTATTGTGAAAATTACAGCAACCCCTTCAAGGAGGCCGCCAAACAGCTATTCGTCTCGCCCCAAAACAAGCCCTCTTGAACAAAGGAATAGATGTGTTACCAGGAGTATCGGGAGTGAAAAATCGAACTGCAGATGTAAGTTTATAGACCATATTTTCTTATGTATTTTATAAAACGGAACTTTGCTTCTTTTTTTCACATCTGCATTTTTATTCGCTATGTTTTAACTCGTTTATTTTTATGGTCTAGACTCAACCAGCTACGTCGAGGCGCCTAGATATCGCCCCCGTGCAACGAGGTCTTGGTCTGTCAGATGATTTTGAATATTTCGAACTGAAAGAAGTGACGTCCACTCACATAAAGAAGTTTAACACAACAGCCGATCGTGTTACGTTCCGGTTTAAAACTGTGACTGAAGCTGATAGCCCTTTGGTATGGTTAGAGGTAAATACTGGTCATTTTTATAGCTGCTTAAAAGTCTAATAACGCACGGTTGTGTTACAGAATGCTTTCGATGAGTTACGCCGCCACGTTCTTAGGGATGCCGAGGCAACCGATCTCGTGGGTTTGGTGTTGCAAAACCCTAATTTCCCCGAGAAACCGATAGGCTTGTCATTCAGGCGGGTGGACCAAGTCAGCACGCCAGTCATCTTGTCAATCTTGGGAAAAATTCTACAAAGCAACGCGAATTTCTTCGCTCAGGACGTAATGACTCTACAGATTGATCGAGTTCGCTTACCTGTAGGGCGTGGGCGCATGCGACTCACAGGCCTTGATTTCAAAGAGTTTTGCGAGCGAAAGAAAGGTATTCTAGTTGTATTAAGTAGCAATAATAATTGTTTGGCTGCTGCTCTCGTATTAGCTATCGCTTTTAAATCTAATGATGTACTGCTGGATAGAATGAAATTAGGTTTCGCTGTTTTACATCAGAGGGCTGCTGATTTATGTAGATTAAGCGGGGTTAATTTAGTGAATGGTGGCTCATACGACCATATACAGCAATTTCAAAATTATTTAGTTAATTATACTATAGTAGTTTATAGCTCGCGACAGGGCTCAACGACCTATTTTGAGGGACCACGGTCCGTTGATCGACAAACGCTTAATTTATTATTAGAAGACGGTCATTACAATGTAATTAGTAGCTTGACGTCTGCTTTCACAACAGCCTATTTTTGTGAGTTATGCAAAAGTAGATTTAATGATAAAAAGTCCCACCTTGACTGTCTGTACACATGTCCTGCATGCCATGTGGCGCCTCCATGCACATACATGTTCAATAAAATAACATGTAACAATTGTAATCGTGAATTCAGGGGACAAGACTGTTTTGATAGTCATAAAAGATCCGGTCTATGTAAAAAATTAGTTAGATGCCAAACATGCCTTTTCACTATCTGGGTGACACAGAAAGCAGTGCATAAATGCGGGCAAAAATTTTGTAAGGTGTGCCAAAAACAACAACCTGTACGTCATTTATGCTATATGAGCAGGAACACGGCTAAATCAGATAATCGAAAAGCTCTGTTTATTTTTTATGACTTTGAGAGTCGTCAGGAGTCTTCACTTCAAGGTTCGGCCAGTACATTCATCCACGAGCCAAATTTGTGTGTGAGTATGCATGTATGTTTTGAATGCATGGGCAATGACGACATGAATGACAATTGTAGAGAGTGTGGTACACGATTGAATATCTTTCATGATTCGCCTGTTCAGGCATTTTTAAAATATATAGGAAAGTATGCCCAAAAATTCAAAATTACAGCCCTAGCTCATAATATGAAAGGTTATGATGGCTGCTTTATTTTAAAAGAAATATTAAAAAACAGGGAGAGGTGGAACCCCAAAATTATATCGACGGGTACCAAAATTATTTCATTAACCTGTGATAATATAAGATTTATTGATTCGTTAAGTTATATGCCTCTGCCCTTGGCGAAACTGCCAAAAACATTTGATTTTCCAGGCAGCAAAGGTTATTTTCCTTACCTATTTAATACATTAGACAATGCTAACTACGAAGGGCCTCTACCAGCCACACATTTTTACTCTCCCGACTGCATGAACCCCACTGAACGAGCCGTGTTCCTTCATTGGTATAGTGAACAAACAGCTAAGGGTGTTACTTTTAATATGAGGCGTGATTTAGTTAATTACTGCATTGCAGATGTGAAAATTTTAATGAAAGCCTGTTTAAGATTTTGGCGATTTTTTAAAAATGAAAATGGGGTCGACTGCTTTCAGGAGGCTACGACTATTGCCAGTGCTTGTAATTTAGTATTCAGACGGCGTTTCTTAAAAGATGAAACTATTGGTTTAATACCGCCCGGTGGTTACCGTTTAGGCGACAAACAATCCAAGATAGCTATTCAATGGCTTTGCTGGATTGACCAACCTACAGGCACAGCAATACAACATAGTGGCAGGTCTAGGGAGTTTAGAATCCCTGAGGGACTTTTAGTTGATGGGTATTGCAGACAGACCAATACCATTTATGAATTCCTTGGCTGTTATTGGCATGGTTGCGAACAATGTTTTCCGGTACAGACAGTTGATATCGATTGTGACGATAAAGATGAGGCTATGTTTTTACGACGGGAATATACAGAGGCCCGTCTTAAACGTATCAAAAGTTTAGGTTATAATTTAGATTTTGTTTGGGAATGTCAGTTTAACGAGCTCTTAGAATCCAACGATGCAGCCCGAAATTTTATACAAAACCTGAATATATTCAAACACAAACCCCTTAACTTCCGTGATGCATTCTTTGGCGGTCGTACGAATGCTGTAAAATTGCATCATAAATGTGTAGATCCCACCGAAAAAATTTTATATCGATATTTGCTCTTTGTATCCGTTTGTGAATAAATATTGTAAATACCCTATTGGCCATCCAAAAACTTCATATCGGTCATAACGATTGCTCACAGTTACCAATATATAGCATAGATGGTCTTATTAAATGTTTAATTTTACCCCAACCGATTTATATCATCCTGTTTTGCCCTATAGAATGCATAACAAGCTCATGTTCATTTATGCCGGTACTTGCGGTGAGGAATTAAACCAGGGTGAATGTAATCATAATGAACAGCAGAGAAGTTTCGTAGGGACATACGTTGCAGACGAATTACGGAAAGCTCTATCGTTAAATTACAAAATTATAGAGTTTTACGAAATCTGGCAGTATGAGGTAGAGGTGTATGACCCACAGACAAAAACCGTGGTCTTTTTACAGAATATATAAATAATTTTCTTAAAATAAAACAGGAATGTTCAGGCTGGCCTCCTAATTGTGTTACAGACGCCGAGAAAGATAATTATATTGCAACGTATTTTGCTGTTGAGGGTATCAGGTTAGATCCGTTAAAGATATGTAAAAATCCGGGGATGCGTTATATAGCCAAATTAGAATTAAACAGTTTCTGGGGGTAAATTTGGGCAACGGGAAAATTTAATGCAGACGTCGATCATCTCAAACCCGCAGGAGTTCTTTCAAAAACTTACCTGACCCAGGCGTAGAGGTACACTCGATGATCCCTGTAGATGATGATGTCATCATATTAAACTGGAACAATCGCGCTGAAAGTGTACAACCGCAAAAAACTGTAAACGCCGTAATTGCTGCATACACCACGGCGCATGCACGGCTACACTTGTATAGCTATTTAGAAAAGCTGGGAAAAAGAGCCATTTATTTTGATACGGATAGTATTTTGTATATTCATCGTGATGGTCAATGGCAGCCTGAAACAGGCGAATTTTTAGGGCAAATGACAAACGAATTAGACGAATACGGTTTGGGTAGCTATATAACCGAATTCGTTAGCGGTGGCCCCAAGAACTATGGTTATAACGTTTACTCTACAAAAACCAAAACCAACATTCAGATTTGCAAAGTAAAAGGAATTACTTTAAACTTTAAGAATTCGTGTATAATCAACTTGAAAGGATGCGCGAAATGATTTGCAACGGTTCTGATCCTGCTCACATTATCACAGATCGGAAAATTGTTAGAACACCAACATATGATGTACTTTCAAAACCCGAGGTTAAAGTATATAGAGTAACGTATAATAAACGCCGTCGAATTCAGGACACGTATGACACGCTACCATACGGGTATAAAACATTGTAGTTTTACGCCTAATATTGTATATATTTTATAATTTTATTTGCATGTTAACTTTAATTGCATATTATTTTTAAGTGGATGTTAACTTCATTTCTTGAAAAGGTTTTCCTCTTATTTGTAATTATACATAGTTGTAAACCTTAGCTGGGGATATAAAACAACCGAATATTGTAAATACATTTATTAAATATTTTGTGTATAATAAAAATATGTTTAATTACAAACTATTTATGTTTTATTTTCTAAATAACGTTAAACAAGTTTATTAAAGTAAAGTAATGGATATATAGTGCTTTTACATATGTGTCATTAGAAACTAAATTATCAGTGAACAGATTTACAAAAGTTAGCATAGATGCACCATTCATTTTAAAATATAAATACATTAAACAATATATGCCGCAAACGTTAGAGCTAAAATCTTGCAAAATTTTTGGATTATGAGACCAGCTGATTGAATTTTGTTGTAAAAATTTTAAGTGATAACCGCTTGGAGGGCGGCCGTATGAATCAAACTACTCCCCATGGCCATATTGGTCTATATACACAGCATTCCAATGTTTCCCAGTCGGTTTGCTGGATCTGTGTTGACGATGATTGCCACAGGTCTTGCAATTCTTGTAGGGAGTTGATCAGAAGCAAAAACATAGCGTTTCACATTCAACAGACTCGGGATTGTTTGCAATATTTTCTGAACTTCCAGTGTATTCATTGCGCCACCAGTCGGATAAATTAGTATGTTTTCCAATGCACATACAGGAGAACGGATGTTGTGATTGAGGCAACGTACGGCAGCAGTAGTTTTTCGCAGAACTTTTAAAGACGGGCACTCAAGATCCTCCAAATTTACGACGATTTATTCAGAAAACTTAGAACTTCCTTCTTTTCTTGACCTTTAACGTACACTTTTCAAATTTTTTGAGAACTCGTGCTAGCTCAGTTTCAAATTCATCAAAATGTATAGTACCAGAATTCCAGGCTAGACGTGGTGTCTATTCTCCAGATAGTTTATGCCTTTTTTAACGAAATAGGGCAGAGTGTCATATTTTGCAGGGGGTTTTAAAACGAAAATTGCTAACTGGTTGCCATCTGCTGAAATAACAGCCACTTCTTTCGGAATAAACTGCTTCTTATCACCACGGAACCCTTGCAGATCTACGAAGACACTGTCCATACTGACGAAATGTTTGAGCATGGCTAAATTTTAAAAAACTGTTGTTGGTTTTAACTACTAAAATCCACCAGCACATTTCTGTGTTTGTCAATTTCTACGACGTTATCGAACTCTGCATAAACTAGACAATTAATAGTTTCTTCTAGCGCGTCTTGAAAACCCGCCTCTAAACGTAGAGCGCCATTTTTAAAAAGGTTTCAGTGTGTTGTTGCATTTGCAGCCAGATCGGGGGTTAAATCAAAAGCAAATAGACAGTAGCCATGAGGGTAATCTTCACGTTTTATAGCGTTGCCTTCATTGAGGAAATGTATACCGCTACCGGAAAATAGTGTGTGATATGCTTGAACGTACATACCATTCTTAGAGAAATCAGGCTGTAGAGGTTTTGAAGGAATTTGTTGACCGTCGATGTATAGGGAGAAATAATTGATTTTGTAGTTATTAAAATTGAAAGGGTTTGCTGCATAATGGCCGTTAAATGCTTTATTCGATACAAAACCTACAATGCATCGTTTTGGTAATTGCCCCAGAAAAATATTATCTAAAGATTTTCTTTGCACACCAGCCGGAATAGTTAACACTTTAACATCGAATCTTGTAATGGGGTATTTAGCAGGCGCAGTCGCCAAAGCTTTGGTGTGAGCCAACAAAATAGACGGGTTTATTTTCATTTTTCTCACTAGTAAGCTGGCATCACTAATTTTCACTTTGAATGTAGATCCTTCGGCTGCCATTAAATTGAAAGAATCTCGGGATCTGATAAATTTGACTTTCATTTCAACTCCGTTTATAAGAAATTTTTCTTGATTGAATAAATCGGAATGCACATGTCCCATCATTCGACTTGCTTACTTGCAGCAGTAAAAAATTTCCGCTTTACAAATCCTTCATTATGCGTAGTGATGTCATCCATGTTATTGGCTGTGTCGTTGTACCATAGTGTGCATGTTAAATGGGTTGATTTAGCACCATTGCCGTAATTCAGCAGAGTTTCAATGTATGAGCGGTATGCGTATGTATTGTTTGGCGGGCTCACAAGCTTCTGATTCAAATACACCTCAACTTGATTAAACATAGAGTGCATCCAATTATTAACAGGGCCTACATCATCTTTGTCGGTTAATGGTGTATCATCTTGTTTAACAATTTTAGCAGTAATGTATAACATGGTCTGACTTAAATCGATATAATCGTTACCGTTTCCAGGCACAATAATTCAATCGGTGCATCGTCATTAAGCGAGGAAAGCGGTTTGTAAAAAATCCATTGTCCATTTTCGATACTGGTTTGAGTTGCGGGCAGAGCGAACAAATCTAACTCTGATTTAACACACTCACAAGACTGCGCATGCAGAAACGCCATTGTGAAAACTACTTGCTGGTAAAAGATATCGGTGTAGTTGGGTTTGCTCAGCTTCTTCCTATCGATTTTTCTTGTAGACTGATTGTAATTCAGAGTGCGTTGCCTTTTATATCCCGATCCTTCCATTAGAGTATCAATTTTTCTATCGGCTTTACGTTTGAGATTCTTTCCAGCCTCCTGTACACGGTTATGAAACGCTTCTTTTAGCGGTCGATTTTCACTAACATCTCCTAAAATGTTAGCGCCTTTCCTTAAAGCTTCCTTTCACAACTTTAGCACCGGTTTTAAAAAGAGGCAGGATACTACGAAATATTCCTCCTAAAAAGCTTCCGATCCCATGACCTCTCTGGTAGGCTGCTCCACTGTAGATAGCTCCAACGCCTTGACCTGCCTGATTGGTGTAGTATTGTTGATAAGGACAATCCATAGCAGCTACTGTATCCTCTTAAAGTGTAGTTTTAAACTCAACGTCCCAAACTCGAATGGCATCACACCCGACGTTTCGGTCCTTATATTTATCTCGATATTCTCAAATTCCCTCTTCATGACATTTATATAATGAGTCGGCGAAAATATGGCGTCTTTGTGGCAACCGTAATTATAATTATCAGAGGTCACGTTAACAATACGAAGAAGCGGAGCCAAGACATCTCCTACAAGCTGTGGTTCCACAATATCGCAGTAAATAAACATTTGTGATGGTAAACCAACCCAGATATTTGCGGGGTGGCTTGGTACAGGTGCTTCAGCTATATTTATATCAGGTTTATAACCAAGTTGTAAGGCCAGACGTTGTGAAAATCCTAGCATTTTCAATGACGACGTTTTAATTTCAAGAGGACACGCGTTTTGTTACTCTATTATATTGAAAATTCAGCAACTTTTCTAATAACCTGTGATTGTTAATTTCGGCTGTAATATGTTCAATGTTTTCATAATTGCCGGGCTGAATACAGATTACGTGCCATCCATCGCTACCATAGTAAATTTGTTCTCTATCACTTTTAAAATATGAATTAGCGTTTTGCAATACTTTTTTCAACTCAGTATACGTTTCTTCTCCGGCTTGCACTTTAGGTATTTCTGTGCGATAATAGACTAGATTTTCTGTATCTGTCACGGCCAAAAAGGAGCATGGATATTGCACTTCCGCAATACCTGTAACCCATTGCCCCGGTAACCTTATTCGTTTAGGGAGCTGCGTTATGAATTGTGCTGTGGTGTTATTTGGAAAATAGCTCATAGAACTATTGCTAAGTAATGTTAGATAAAATTCTTCATCTGTATTCATAGTTGCTGAAGATTAGCTGCAGGAATCCAAGAGTTGAACTTGTCGTTATAATTTCGCCACTTTACAAAGTACTCTTTGCGCTGACCGTGTCCTCTTTCTTTTAACACTTGTTCGACTTTAAACAAAGCGTTATCATCCAAAGTCACTGGCTGTAATTCCTCTTCATAAAAGACGCCCTCTATCGTATCGTCGCTTAAATCAGCTATTTCGTACACAGGTGGTTTTCTAAGAATCACTTTTTTAATTATAAACACTTCGCCGCTCCAATTAGTTTCATATCCTTTCTCGAATGCGTCCTTCGTTCTACTAATTCTTACATGTTGGTTCACTTTATATTTAGGCTTTCTGTCGACTTCCATCCCCTTTCTGTACAGATTGTTCCACACTTCCAGTATATTGCCATCATTTACAGTAGAGGGTGCCATCTTGATGCTTGAATGATAGCGACTGTTATACGAAGTCAGTAAATGTTGTAATACGTCTATGTATTTGTATGAATTAGAGTATGTGAAATAGCGCCACATTCTGGTTTTTAATGTTCTATTGAAACGCTCAATGACTGATGCTTTAACATCGGGGTTTTGCGTCACATAAAACGTGATATCGTGTTGTTTGAAAAAATTCTGTACGGCTCTAGCAACAAATTCTTTGCCTTTATCGGTTTGTAAATTTATGGGCGTGTTACCCACTTCAGCAAATATTTCACGAAATGCGTTTATTACTGAAGTAGCCGTTTTAGATTTCAGGGGTCTCGCCCATGCCATTTTACTAAACACATCAATTACGGTTAGAATAAAATTATATCCGCCGTTGTGGGGCGCTAAACTACGCATGTCGCAGAGATCAGCCTGCCATAATTCGAAAATGTTGCTAACAATGTACTTGTTTCTAGGGAATTTTTTTCTTGCAGTTTTGTGAATAGTATAGGCGTCCTGTTTCTTTAGCCAATCCTTTACTTCACCACTGGGGTGACTATTTTTCACGGAAGAAATTAATGAGTTTGCGCCTGTGAAGCCTACTGGGTTGGCCGGATCATAATAGATAGCATCCAAATTCATTTCTGCTATGTTAAAGTTTAAGACGCTCCCAGCCCGAAATACCCTTTATTTTCGATATCGATCTTTGCATTGTTTTCGGTGTTTTTCGCGATGAACCCTCTTGCTTGGACGCTGTTGCAGTCGCTATTAACGTTAATTTAGGATCGACGTCACTCTCCACATCTGATTTACTCACGTCTGGTACATTTTGACGTTTAGGATCCCCAAATAGCACTTGAGGTACATTGTTCTCTTTAATGTACTCGAGGAACTTGTGTCGGCCTGGCGGATTTGTAGTTTTCTTAGGTCTTAGAACATCATGCATTAAATCAATAATGTTGGAGGACGGTAAAATTTCACCTTTTATGCTGACTGTTCCCTTGCCGTCCCACTCCACTTCATCTGACATTCTTAGAAGTCGTAAAAAGGCTTCACCGTTTTTCTTAAAAGTATTAGGGAGCGTCGATAAAATATATGCATCTGAAATACCACTGTTGTTCGATTCTATAGGTATCTTGATTGATTGCCTCGTTTGATCCGCAAAATGAAGATACCTTTGTAAAACCTGATTGTACTGGATCCATTTATCGTGATCGGTTAATTTAGACGATAAAACCTTTTGCATTTCGTCATCAAGCTGGGATAATATATTTTGCTCTGATTTCTCTGTATCCTTAAAGCGATGCATGAATTCAGGCGGTACAATCATCATTTTTCGGGTATTCTCCATTTTTTACTTGAAAATAGAGCTCAATACACCAGTAATTAATGGAGCTAATATCATTGGTAGGAAAGCGCCCCCCTTCTGTATTAGTATTTGGCGTTTCTTTTTTATAGACTCTCCAGGCTTGACTAAACTCCTAAGAACAGCTTTATGCTTCGAGATCGTTGATTTTTGATTAGGCGATAAAGGTATTTTTCCTTTTAAGGTATTATGCACACACTCACAGATACAATGAATTTGTTTATCGCCTACGGCTTTTAATAACGCGGTTCGCTCCTTTGGTCCGAGTTTATGTAGAGCACGCAACAACTCAGAATTTCTAATTACTGATCGAGACATTACTAATGAATGAGAGTAAATTGGTTAGTGTGCGAGCTTTTATACCCCTTTTTCGGAATATAAATATAGCACGCCCCATCTTGGCGAAAAATCGATGTTCTATACCTCGCTATGTCAGCTGTACTTTGCTTTAAGTCGAATAACAAATACCCGTGTGGCCTAGCTGTGGCATCCTCGTATGCTTCTTGAAGGAATCGCGGGTTTTCTGGACATATCTGTCTGGTTAAGTGCTTTATTTGAGCTCTATCTCGCGGATTTTTGAAAAGAATAATGTAATGAGCATTTAGGGAAATATCCCGCTGTCCTTTTCCTTGGTGAAAAATGTTTTGCGTAATAAAAAAAACACTGAGATTGTGGTGATGGCTCCCCTTGGTGAATATGTCTACGACTGAGCTATTTGTCTCCCTCATTAAATCGTCGATAATTAAAAGTTTCGGTTCGGACCCCTCAAAAGATGCCATGTCTGGCAGACCTTGTTGAAATTCGACTAAAGATTTTCAATCTTCGTACAATTTTTGCCACTCGCCATAACACCAAATAACTTTAGCGAAATTTACACTGCAGAGTTTTTTCATATTTTTCAAGAAATTTATTACAAAAAACGATTTGCCCGATCCTGAGGGGCCTGCCACAATAGCCGAAAAAGGATGAGAAAACTGGTGCTCCATTTTTATGCAGTGAGCAATTATTACAGTAGGGCCGTCGTGAATAAACTAACCTAAAAAATCAACACACTCATAATAAATACATTAAAACATGGTAGGTGCGGGAATCGAACCCACGACCTCTTTCGAGATCAGATCTTAAGTCTGACGCCTTAACCACTCGGCCAACCTACCTCATGTATAAACCAACACTCGCCGCATAATTAAAAAGAAATACAGTTTAAAACATTCTTTATTTACATTTTCATACAATATTTCATATAAACTAGGACATGTACGGTTTCATGCGCTCATCTGTATCAATCAACTTCTGCAGTTCTATAATAACATACATTTTAAATTTGAACACAAGTTCCCACAATAAAATATCGTTAGCGAAAGTCCAGCGCAGAGTATTAAAAATGATTGAATCATCAAGACACAAATTTTCTGCATGTATTACTTTGTCAACGATCACTTCACCAAAATTTTGGAAATTGCACTTTACACGTTTCAAGTCGTTTATTTTCACAACCATCAAGTTGTACATCGCAATAAATTTGATAGTGTTTCATACGTTACGTAAAGAGTAAACTTGTTCTCGGGGTCCTTTGTAATAATCCTGCAGGTATCATTGTCACGTACTCCACTGTGTGCTCAGTTAATTCATATCTGAAAGTCCCCTGCTTGGCCATCACAAATATGTCCGGTAGCGCCTCCACAAAAGCCATGAACGTCTCGGCTGTGAAGGAAACACCAGCTCCAATGTCGGTCTTCAGAATTCTTGCAACAGGCGAAAATTGTTTATAAGGATCCAGACCCAATGAACAACCTTGCTGGCGCTATTGTTTAAAGGCACAGTGAGGTCGCATAATAACCGTTTCTTTTCCCGTCGGGTTTGGCGGATCTCAGGCGTCACGATCGGTGCTACGTCATAGGAAGGCATCGTCTCCTCAATGAACACCCGCAGGTCCTCCTCGGTGGCATCTAGACGTGGTGAATACCCTTGGCCTCCACGTCCATGGCTGGAGGCTGTGGCGGTTGCACCGTGTTGTTTTTATTTAAAAGATGCGTTTCTTACTTGTTTTTTCTGCTGCCGGTCTCCTGGTGTAGGGGCCTGGTTTTTCTTGGCACTTATTAACACTTCGAGGATCCATCTTAGGTAAAACTGGTGGTGTTGACACGACGACTGGGAGTGAAGCAATTCGATGCGCTATAGAGTCCGCAGCACTTTTATGAAGGTACGAAAAACATTACGTCAGCGACACTCCACTCTCGAGCCGGAGCATGTCGGTGCCTGTGTTTTGCAGTGCAGGCTCTGACAGGCGTTTTACAACGGTCAAATTTATGAATCAGATTTCGCTATATAAAATAAAGTAATTATCGCGGGTTCGCTGATTTATTCGCGGATTTCGCTGTTTTAATTATAAAATAAAGTAATTATTTCATATAGCTTTTCAAATTTTCTGCGGTCGAATGGAAACTAACCACTGCGCGAATGGAAATTAAACCAGAAACTTGGGACAATGACTATATTGCAAATTATAAAATTATTATTAGTAGCAAAGCTGTTACAAATAATTTTTTTTAAAAATTGCATCTGCCTGTAAACACAATATGCTAAACATTCCCGTGCTTATAATTTGAATTTCTGAAAAAATAGTTTGTTTAAAATTCGGCCGGCGTGACAGCAGAGCTGCGAAATGACGTCTTGTTCAATTCCTATATGTTCAACAGACCTCGATAGCGCAGCGGTAAGGTCCTAAGACTGCTGCCAAGAAAACTCGGGTTTGAATCCGCTCGTCCAGAGATTTTTTTAAATTTAAATATTTCCGCGAGTGAATGCAAGAGAGAGACAGCAGCTTCGAAGAGCGAGATAGATCTATCAGTTTGAATTTCAAATATTTCCGCGAAAATTCAAAATTAAAAACAACCGCCGTGAGAAGTGCGCGTGCACCAAGATGGCCGACGCCCCGGGAAATCAAATTCAAAAAAATTAAACTTAGAAAAAAAATCTGAAAAAATTTAAATTTCAAATATTCCGCCAGAAATCCAAGATGGCCGCCGAAGTCCGCCGCGTAATTTAATCGGGAAGCTAATGCGTAATTTATTCAGTAGCACATGTGAAAATTAATTAGATCAAACCGCGAAATTAATTAGATCAAACCGCGAAATTAATTAGATCAAACCGCGAAATTAATTGGGTCAATCCGCGAATAAAACCGCGAAATCCGCGAATTAAACCGCGAATCCGCGAATCAAATAAAAAGTGGAGGGGAGAGCTGCCCCCCTTCTACTAGTGACCTTATTCCAACCTTAGCTAGCGTGATTTAGTGACCTTATCCCAACTTAGAGTTCCTGCATATTAATAATAAAATAATTTTAATATTATATCGGGACTCTATCCCAACATTGATGTGGTAAAGCAGTGACGACATGTGTAGGCAATATCGGAAAGTACCCCCATGAGCCGTTCACGGTCATTCAAATCGTGATT